>JBAPLH010000299.1:0-66643 GCA_037897445.1 Ceriops zippeliana | reverse complement strand
CTAAATCGATTTAAATTCGTCAATCAAGGGAGTCATTCATCATGGTTTGCATTCCGTACAAATGTGAACTGGTTTAATTCTTAAATCATGAGACATTCTAATCGCCTCATGTGAATTAGGCCCCTCATATTGTTACCAGGACTTTTTTCATGCAATAACCTTGAAATGAAATTTTGTTTCATCCTTAATGACTATATTCGTTATGAAATAAATGCCCATGGACCATCTCTAACATGAATTCATTCAATTTAACAACCAACGAAGTCCTTGATCTTCAAATTCATTTCTTATTGATATTAATTGTGGAATTCAAAATTAGAGACAGCCTCCCATCATTTCTCATTAGCAATGCTCCTCTTTTGACTCCAAACACACTTTTTGATGCATTGATCATGAAATTAGCACATGTGGCTAAACAACCTAGTATATTGTTTAAATCAATCAAGTATAAACAACATTACAACTCTAAATCTATTTAAATCCGTCAATCAAAGGACACATTCATCATGGTTTCTATTCTGTACAAATGTGAACTGGTGTAATTCTTAAATCACGAGACATTCTAATCGCCCCATGTGAATTAGGCTCCTCTTATTGTTACCAGGACTTTTTTCATGCAATAACCTTGAAATGAAATTTTGTTTCATCCTTAATGACTATATTCGTTATGAAAAAAATGCCCATGCACCATCTATAACATGAATTCATTGAATTTAACAACCGATGGAGTCTTTGATCTTGTAATTCATTTCTTATTGATATTAATTGTGGAATTCAAAATTAGAGATAGCCTCCCATCATTTCTCATTAGCAATGCTCCTCTTTTGACTCCAAACACACTTTTTGACACATTGATCATGAAATTAGCACATGTGGCTAAACAACCTAGTATATTGATTAAATCAATCAAGTATAAACAACATTACAACTATAAATCTATTTAAATCCGTCAATCAAGGGAGTCATTCATCATGGTTTCCATTCCGTTCAAATGTGAACTGTTTTAATTCTTAAATCACGAGACATTCTGATCGCCTCATGTGAATTAGGCTCCTCTTATTGTTACCAGGACTTTTTTCATGCAATAACCTTGAAATGGAATTTTGTTTCATCCTTAATGACTCTATTCGTTATGAAAAAAATGCCCATGGACCATCTCTAACATGAATTCATTCAATTTAACAACCAATGGAGTACTTGATCTTGAAATTCATTTCTTATTGATATTAATTGTGGAATTCATAATTAGAGACATCCTCTCATCATTTCTCGTAAGCAATGCTCCTCTTTTGATTCCAAACACACTTTTTGACACATTGATCATGAAATTAGCACATGTGGCTAAACAACCTAGTATATTGATTAAATTAATCAAGTATAAACAACATTACAGCTCTAAATCTATTTAAATCCATCAATCAAAGGGAGTCATTAATCATGGTTTCCATTCCGTACAAATGTGAACTGGTTTAATTCTTAAATCACGAGACATTCTAATCGCCTCATGTGAATTAGGCACCCCTTATTGTTACCAGGACTTTTTTCATGCAATAATCTTGAAATGAAATTTTGTTTCATCGTTAATGACTATATTCGTTATGAAAAAAATGCCCATGGACCATCTATAACATGAATTCATTCAATTTAACAACCAATGGAGTCCTTGACCTTGAAATTCATTTCTTATTGATATTAATTGTGGAATTCAAAATTAGAGATTGCCTCCCATCATTTGTCATGAGCAAGGCTCCTCTTTTGCCTCCACAAACACTTTTTGACACATTGATCATGAAATTAACACATGTGGCTAAACATCCTAGTATATTGATTAAATCAATCAAGTATAAACAACATTACAACTCTAAATCCATATAAATCCGCCAATCAAAGGAGACATTCATCATGGTTTCCATTCTGTACAAATGTGAACTGGTGTAATTCTTAAATCACGAGACATTCTAATCGCCTCATGTGAATTAGGCTCCCCTTATTGTTACCAGGACTTTTTTCATGCAATAACGTTGAAATGAAATTTTGTTTCATCCTTAATGACTATATTCGTTATGAAAAAAATGCCCATGGACCATCTCTAACATGAATTCGTTCAATTCAACACCCAATGGAGTCCTTGATCTTGAAATTCATTTCTTATTGATATTAATTGTGCAATTGAAAATTAGAGATTGCCTCCCATCATTTGTGGTTAGCAATGCTCCTCTTTTTCCTCCACACACACTTTTTAACACATTGATCATGAAATTAACACATGTCGCTAAACAACCTTGTATATTGATTAAATCAATCAAGTATAAACAACATTACAACTCTAAATCTATTTAAATCCGCCAATCAAAGGAGACATTCATCATGGTTTCCATTCTGTAAAAATGTGAACTGGTGTAATTCTTAAATCACGAGACATTTTAATCGCCTCATGTGAATTAGGCTCCTCTTATTGTTACCAGGACATTTTTCATGCAATAACCTTGAAATGAAATTTTCTTTCACCCTTAATGACTATATTCGTTATGAAAAAATGCCCATGGACCATCTCTAACATGAATTCATTCAATTTAACAACCATTGGAGTCCTTGATCTTGAAATTCATTTCTTATTAATATTAATTGTGGAATTCAAAATTAGAGATTGCCTCCCATCATTTGTCGTTAGCAAGGCTCCTCTTTTGCCTCCATACACACCTTTTGACACATTGATCATGAAATTAACACATGTGGCTAAACAACCTAGTATATTGATTAAATCAATCAAGTATAAATAACATTACAACTCTAAATCTATTTCAATCCGCTAATCAAAGGAGACATTCATCATGGTTTCCATTTTGTACAAATGTGAACTGGTGTAATTCTTAAATCAGGAGACATTCTCATCGCCTCATGTGAATTAGGCTCCTCTTATTGTTACCAGGACTTTTTTCATGCAATATTCTTGAAATGAAATTTTGTTTCATCCTTAATGACTATATTATGAAAAAAATGCCCATGGACCATCTCTAACATGAATTCATTCAATTTAACAACCAATGGAGTCCTGGATCTTCAAATTCATTTCTTATTGATATTAATTTTGGAATTCAAAATTAGAGACAGCCTCCCATCATTTCTCATTAGCAATGCTCCTCTTTTGACTCCAAACACACTTTTTGACACATTGATCATGAAATTAACACATGTGGCTAAACAACCTAGTATATTGATTGAATCAAGCAAGTATCAACACCATTACAACTCTAAATCGATTTAAATCCGTCAATCAAGGGAATCATTCATCATGGTTTGCATTCTGTACAAATGTGAACTGGTTTAATTCTTAAATCACGAGACATTCTAATCGCCTCATGTGAATTAGGCTCCTTTTATTGTTACCCGGACTTTTTTCATACAATAACCTTGAAATGAAATTTTGTTTCATCCTTAATGACTATATTTGTTATGAAAAAAATGCCCATGGACCATCTATACCATGAATTCATTCAATTTAACAACCAATGGAGTCCTTGATCTTGAAATTCATTTCTTATTGATATTAATTGTTCAATTCAAAATTAGAGACTGCCTCAAATGATTTCACATAACAATGCTCCTCTTTTGACTCCAAACACACTTTTTGACATATTGATCATGAAATTAGCACATGTGGCTAAACAACCTAGTATATTGATTGAATCAATCAAGTATAAACAACATTACAACTCTAAATCGATTTAAATTCGTCAATCAAGGGAGTCATTCATCATGGTTTGCATTCCGTACAAATGTGAACTGGTTTAATTCTTAAATCACAAGACATTCTAATCGCCTCATGTGAATTAGGCTCCCCTTATTGTTACCAGGACTTTTTTCATGCAATAACCTTGAAATGAAATTTTGTTTCATCCTTAATGACTATATTCGTTATGAAAAAAATGCCCATGGACCATCTATAACATGAATTCATTCAATTTAACAACCAATGGAGTCATTGATCTTGAAATTCATTTCTTATTGATATTAATTGTGGAATTCATAATTAGAGACAACCTCTCATCATTTCTCATAAGCAATGCTCCTCTTTTGACTCCAAACACACTTTTTGACACATTGATCATGAAATTAGCACATGTGGCTAAACAACCTAGTATATTGATTAAATCAATCAAGTATAAACAACATTAGAACTCTAAATCTATTTAAATCCGTCAATCAAGGGAGTCATTCATCATGGTTTCCATTCCGTACAAATGTGAACTGGTTTAATTCTTAAATCACAAGACATTCTAATCGCCTCATGTGAATTAGGCTCCTCTTATTGTTACCACGACTTTTTTCATGCAATAACCTTGAAATGAAATTTTTTTTCATCCTTAATGACTCTATTCGTTATGAAAAAAATGCCCATGGACCATCTCTAACATGAATTCATTCAATTTAACAACCAATGGAGTACTTGATCTTGAAATTCATTTCTTATTGATATTAATTGTGGAATTCATAATTAGAGACAGCCTCTTATCATTTCTCATAAGCAATGCTCCTCTTTTGACTCCAAACACACTTTGACACATTGATCATGAAATTAGCACATGTGGCTAAACAACCTAGTATATTGATTAAATCAATCAAGTATAAACGACATTACAGCTCTAAATCTATTTAAATCCGTCAATCAAGGGAGTCATTCATCATGGTTTCCATTCCGTACAAATGTGAACTGGTTTAATTCTTAAATCACGAGACATTCTAATCGCCTCATGTGAATTAGGCTCCTCTTATTGTTACCAGGACTTTTTTCATGCAATAACCTTGAAATGAAATTTTTTTTCATCCTTAATGACTCTATTCGTTATGAAAAAAATGCCCATGGACCATCTCTAACATGAATTCATTTAATTTAACAACCAATGGAGTACTTGATCTTGAAATTCATTTCTTATTGATATTAATTGTGGAATTCATAATTAGAGACAGCCTCTTATCATTTCTCATAAGCAATGCTCCTCTTTTGACTCCAAACACACTTTTTGACACATTGATCATGAAATTAGCACATGTGGCAAAACAACCTAGTATATTGATTAAATCAATCAAGTATAAACAACATTAGAACTCTAAATCTATTTAAACCCGTCAATCAAGGGAGTCATTCATCATGGTTTCCATTCCGTACAAATGTGAACTGGTTTAATTCTTAAATCACAAGACATTCTAATCACCTCATGTGAATTAGGCTCCCCTTATTGTTACCAGGACTTTTTTTCATGCAATAACCTTGAAATGAAATTTTGTTTCATCCTTAATGACTATATTCGTTATGAAAAAAATGCCCATGGACCATCTATAACATGAATTCATTCAATTTAACAACCTATGGAGTCCTTGATCTTGAAATTCATTTCTTATTGATATTAATTGTGGAATTCAAAATTAGAGATAGCCTCCCATCATTTCTCATTAGCAATGCTCCTCTTTTGACTCCAAACACACATTTTGACACATTGATCCTGAAATTAGCACATGTGGCTAAACAACCTAGTAAATTGATTCAATCAATCAAGTATAAATAACATTACAACTATAAATCTATTTAAATCCGTCAATCAAGGCAGTCATTCATCATGGTTTCCATCCCGTACAAATGTGAACTGGTTTAATTCTTAAATCACGAGACATTCTAATCGCCTCATGTGAATTAGGCTCCTCTTATTGTTACGAGGACTTTTTTCATGCAATAACCTTGAAATGAAATTTTTTTTCATCCTTAATGACTCTATTCGTTATGAAAAAAATGCCCATGGACCATCTCTAACATGAATTCATTCAATTTAACAACGAATGGAGTACTTGATATTGAAATTCATTTCTTATTGATATTAATTGTGGAATTCATAATTAGAGACAGCCTCTTATCATTTCTCATAAGCAATGCTCCTCTTTTGACTCCAAACACACTTTTTGACACATTGATCATGAAATTAGCACATGTGGCTAAACAACCTAGTATATTGATTAAATCAATCAAGTATAAACAACATTACAGCTCTAAATCTATTTAAATCCGTCAATCAAGGGAGTCATTCATCATGGTTTGCATTCCGTACAAATGTGAACTGGTTTAATTCTTAAATCACGACACATTCTAATCGCCTCATGTGAATTAGGCTCCCCGTATTGTTACCAGGACTTTTTTCATGCAATAACCTTGAAATGAAATTTTGTTTCATCCTTAATGACTATATTCGTTATGAAAAAAATGCCCATGGACCATCTATAACATGAATTCATTCAATTTAACAACCAATGGAGTCCTTGACCATGAAATTCATTTCTTATTGATATTAATTATGGAATTCAAAATTAGAGATTGCCTCCCATCATTTGTCATGAGCAAGGCTCCTCTTTTGCCTCCACAAACACTGTTTGACACATTGATCATGAAATTAACACATGTGGCTAAACAACCTAGTATATTGATTAAATCAATCAAGTATAAACAACACTACAACTCTAAATCCATTTAAATCTGCCAATCAAAGGAGACATTCATCATGGTTTCCATTCTGTACAAATGTGATCTGGTGTAATTGTTAAATCACGAGACATTCTAATCGCCTCATGTGAATTAGGCTCCCCTTATTGTTACCAGGACTTTTTTCATGCAATAACCTTGAAATGAAATTTTGTTTCATCCTTAATGACTATATTCGTTATGAAAAAAATGCCCATGGACCATCTATAACATGAATTCATTCAATTTAACAACCAATGGAGTCATTGATCTTGAAATTCATTTCTTATTGATATTAATTGTGGAATTCATAATTAGAGACAGCCTCTCATCATTTCTCATAAGCAATGCTCCTCTTTTGACTCCAAACACACTTTTTGACACATTGATCATGAAATTAGCACATGTGGCTAAACAACCTAGTATATTGATTAAATCAATCAAGTATAAACAACATTACAGCTCTAAATCTATTTAAATCCGTCAATCAAGGGAGTCATTCATCATGGTTTCCATTCCGTACAAATGTGAACTGGTTTAATTCTTAAATCACGAGACATTCTAATCGCCTCATGTGAATTAGGCTCCTCTTATTGTTACGAGGACTTTTTTCATGCAATAACCTTGAAATGAAATTTTTTTTCATCCTTAATGACTCTATTCGTTATGAAAAAAATGCCCATGGACCATCTCTAACATGAATTCATTCAATTTAACAACCAATGGAGTACTTGATCTTGAAATTCATTTCTTATTGATATTAATTGTGGAATTCATAATTAGAGACAGCCTCTTATCATTTCTCATAAGGAATGCTCCTCTTTTGACTCCAAACACACTTTTTGACACATTGATCATGAAATTAGCACATGTGGCTAAACAACCTAGTATATTGATTAAATCAATCAAGTATAAACGACATTACAGCTCTAAATCTATTTAAATCCGTCAATCAAAGGAGTCATTCATCATGGTTTGCATTCCGTACAAATGTGAACTGGTTTAATTCTTAAATCACGAGACATTCTAATCGCCTCATGTGAATTAGGCTCCCCTTATTGTTACCAGGACTTTTTTCATGCAATAACCTTGAAATGAAATTTTGTTTCATCCTTAATGACTATATTCGTTATGAAAAAAATGCCCGTGGACCATCTATAACATGAATTCATTCAATTTAACAACCAATGGAGTCCTTGACCATGAAATTCATTTCTTATTGATATTAATTGTGGAATTCAAAATTAGAGATTGCCTCCCATCATTTGTCATGAGCAAGGCTCCTCTTTTGCCTCCACAAACACTGTTTGACACATTGATAATGAAATTAACACATGTGGCTAAACAACCTAGTATATTGATTAAATCAATCAAGTATAAACAACACTACAACACTAAATCCATTTAAATCTGCCAATCAAAGGAGACATTCATCATGGTTTCCATTCTGTACAAATGTGATCTGGTGTAATTGTTAAATCACGAGACATTCTAATCGCCTCATGTGAATTAGGCTCCCCTTATTGTTACCAGGACTTTTTTCATGCAATAACCTTGAAATGAAATTTTGTTTCATCCTTAATGACTATATTCGTGATGAAAAAAATGCACATGGACCATCTATAACATGAATTCATTCAATTTAACAACCAATGGAGTCATTGATCTTGAAATTCATTTCTTATTGATATTAATTGTGGAATTCATAATTAGAGACAGCCTCTCATCATTTCTCATAAGCAATGCTCCTCTTTTGACTCCAAACACACTTTTTGACACATTGATCATGAAATTAGCACATGTGGCTAAACAACCTAGTATATTGATTAAATCAATCAAGTATAAACAACATTAGAACTCTAAATCTATTTAAATCCGTCAATCAAGGGAGTCATTCATCATGGTTTCCATTCCGTACAAATGTGAACTGGTTTAATTCTTAAATCACGAGACATTCTAATCGCCTCATGTGAATTAGGCTCCTCTTATTGTTACGAGGACTTTTTTCATGCAATAACCTTGAAATGAAATTTTTTTTCATCCTTAATGACTCTATTCGTTATGAAAAAAATGCCCATGGACCATCTCTAACATGAATTCATTCAATTTAACAACCAATGGAGTACTTGATCTTGAAATTCATTTCTTATTGATATTAATTGTGGAATTCATAATTAGAGACAGCCTCTTATCATTTCTCATAAGGAATGCTCCTCTTTTGACTCCAAACACACTTTTTGACACATTGATCATGAAATTAGCACATGTGGCTAAACAACCTAGTATATTGATTAAATCAATCAAGTATAAACGACATTACAGCTCTAAATCTATTTAAATCCGTCAATCAAAGGAGTCATTCATCATGGTTTGCATTCCGTACAAATGTGAACTGGTTTAATTCTTAAATAACGAGACATTCTAATCGCCTCATGTGAATTAGGCTCTCCTTATTGTTACCAGGACTTTTTTCATGCAATAACCTTGAAATGAAATTTTGTTTCATCCTTAATGACTATATTCGTTATGAAAAAAATGCCCGTGGACCATCTATAACATGAATTCATTCAATTTAACAACCAATGGAGTCCTTGACCATGAAATTCATTTCTTATTGATATTAATTGTGGAATTCAAAATTAGAGATTGCCTCCCATCATTTGTCATGAGCAAGGCTCCTCTTTTGCCTCCACAAACACTGTTTGACACATTGATAATGAAATTAACACATGTGGCTAAACAACCCTAGTATATTGATTAAATCAATCAAGTATAAAACAACACTACAACACTAAATCCATTTAAATCTGCCAATCAAAGGAGACATTCATCATGGTTTCCATTTCTGTACAAATGTGATCTGGTGTAAATTGTTAAATCACGAGACATTCTAATCGCCTCATGTGAATTAGGCTCCCCTTATTGTTACCAGGACTTTTTTTCATGCAATAACCTTGAAATGAAATTTTGTTTCATCCTTAATGACTATATTCGTGATGAAAAAAATGCCCATGGACCATCTATAACATGAATTCATTCAATTTAACAACCAATGGAGTCATTGATCTTGAAATTCATTTCTTATTGATATTAATTGTGGAATTCATAATTAGAGACAGTCTCTCATCATTTCTCATAAGCAATGCTCCTCTTTTGACTCCAAACACACTTTTTGACACATTGATCATGAAATTAGCACATGTGGCAAAACAACCTAGTATATTGATTAAATCAATCAAGTATAAACAACATTAGAACTCTAAATCTATTTAAACCCGTCAATCAAGGGAGTCATTCATCATGGTTTCCATTCCGTACAAATGTGAACTGGTTTTAATTCTTAAATCACGAGACATTCTAATCGCCTCATGTGAATTAGGCTCCTCTTATTGTTACGAGGACTTTTTTCATGCAATAACCTTGAAATGAAATTTTTTTTCATCCTTAATGACTCTATTCGTTATGAAAAAAATGCCCATGGACCATCTCTAACATGAATTCATTCAATTTAACAACCAATGGAGTACTTGATCTTGAAATTCCTTTCTTATTGATATTAATTGTGGAATTCATAATTAGAGACAGCCTCTTATCATTTCTCATAAGCAATGCTCCTCTTTTGACTCCAAACACACTTTTTGACACATTGATCATAAAATTAGCACATGTGGCTAAACAACCTAGTATATTGATTAAATCAATCAAGTATAAACAACATTACAGCTCTAAATCTATTTAAATCCGTCAATCAAAGGAGTCATTCATCATGGTTTGCATTCCGTACAAATGTGAACTGGTTTAATTCTTAAATCACGAGACATTCTAATTGCCTCATGTGAATTAGGCTCCTTTTATTGTTACCCGGACTTTTTTCATGCAATAACCTTGAAATGAAATTTTGTTTCATCCTTAATGACTATAGTCGTTATGAAAAAAATGCCCATGGACCATCTATAACATGAATTCATTCAATTTAACAACCTATGGAGTCCTTGATCTTGAAATTCATTTCTTATTGATATTAATTGTGGAATTCAAAATTAGAGATAGCCTCCCATCATTTCTCATTAGCAATGCTCCTCTTTTGACTCCAAACACACATTTTGACACATTGATCATGAAATTAGCACATGTGGCTAAACAACCTAGTAAATTGATTCAATCAATCAAGTATAAACAACATTACAACTATAAATCTATTTAAATCCGTCAATCAAGGCAGTCATTCATCATGGTTTCCATTCCGTACAAATGTGAACTGGTTTAATTCTTAAATCACGAGACATTCTAATCGCCTCATGTGAATTAGGCTCCTCTTATTGTTACGAGGACTTTTTTCATGCAATAACCTTGAAATGAAATTTTTTTTCATCCTTAATGACTCTATTCGTTATGAAAAAAATGCCCATGGACCATCTCTAACATGAATTCATTCAATTTAACAACGAATGGAGTACTTGATCTTGAAATTCATTTCTTATTGATATTAATTGTGGAATTCATAATTAGAGACAGCCTCTTATCATTTCTCATAAGCAATGCTCCTCTTTTGACTCCAAACACACTTTTTGACACATTGATCATGAAATTAGCACATGTGGCTAAACAACCTAGTACATTGATTAAATCAATCAAGTATAAACAACATTACAGCTCTAAATCTATTTAAATCCGTCAATCAAAGGAGTCATTCATCATGGTTTGCATTCCGTACAAATGTGAACTGGTTTAATTCTTAAATCACGAGACATTCTAATTGCCTCATGTGAATTAGGCTCCTTTTATTGTTACCCGGACTTTTTTCATGCAATAACCTTGAAATGAAATTTTGTTTCATCCTTAATGACTATATTCGTTATGAAAAAAATGCCCATGGACCATCTCTAACATGAATTCCTTCAACTTAACAACCAACGGAGTCCTTGATCTCGAAATTCATTTCTTATTGATATTAATTGTGCAATTGAAAATTAGAGATTGCCTCCCATCATTTGTCGTTAGCAACGCTCCTCTTTTGCCTCCACACACACTTTTTGACACATTGATCATGAAATTAACACATGTCGCTAAACAACCTAGTATATTGATTAAATCAATCAAGTATAAACAACATTACAACTCTAAATCTATTTAAATCCGCCAATCAAAGGAGACATTCATCATGGTTTCCATTCTGTACAAATGTGAACTGGTGTAATTCTTAAATCACGAGACATTTTAATCGCCTCATGTGAATTAGGCTCCTCTTATTGTTACCATGACTTTTTTCATGCAATAACCTTGAAATGAAATTTTCTTTCATCCTTAATGACTATATTCGTTATGAAAAAAATGCCCATGGACCATCTCTAACATGAATTCATTCATTTAACAACCATTGGAGTACTTGATCTTGAAATTCATTTCTTATTAATATTAATTGTGGAATTCAAAATTAGAGTTTGCGTCCCATCATTTGTCGTTAGCAAGGCTCCTCTTTTGCCTCCACACACACTTTTTGACACATTGATCATGAAATTAACGCATGTGGCTAAACAACCTAGTATATTGATTAAATCAATCAAGTATAAATAACATTACAACTCTAAATCTATTTCAATCCGCTAATCAAAGGAGACATTCATCATGGTTTCCATTTTGTACTAATGTGAACTGGTGTAATTCTTAAATCAGGAGACATTCTCATCGCCTCATGTGAATTAGGCTCCTCTTATTGTTACCAGGACTTTTTTCATGCAATAACCTTGAAATGAAATTTTGTTTCATCCTTAATGACTATATTTGTTATGAAAAAAATGCCCATGGACCATCTCTAACATGAATTCATTCAATTTAACAACCAATGGAGTCCTGGATCTTCAAATTCATTTCTTATTGATATTAATTGTGGAATTCAAAATTAGAGACAACCTCCCATCATTTCTCATTAGCAATGCTCCTCTTTTGACTCCAAACACACTTGTTCACACATTGATCATGAAATTAACACATGTGGCTAAACAACCTAGTATATTGATTGAATCAAACAAGTATCAACACCATTACAACTCTAAATCGATTTAAATCCGTCAATCAAGGGAGTCATTCATCATGGTTTGCATTCTATACAAATGTGAACTGGTTTAATTCTTAAATCACGAGACATTCTAATCGCCTCATGTGAATTAGGCTCCTTTTATTGTTACCCGGACTTTTTTCATACAATAACCTTGAAATGAAATTTTCTTTCATCCTTAATGACTATATTCGTTATGAAAAAAATGCCCATGGACCATCTATATCATGAATTCATTCAATTTAACAACCAATGGAGTCCTTGATCTTGAAATTCATTTCTTATTGATATTAATTGTTCAATTCAAAATTAGAGACTGCCTCAAATGATTTCACATAACAATGCTCCTCTTTTGACTCCAAACACACTTTTTGACATATTGATCATGAAATTAGCACATGTGGCTAAACAACCTAGTATATTGATTGAATCAATCAAGTATAAACAACATTACAACTCTAAATCGATTTAAATTCGTCAATCAAGGGAGTCATTCATCATGGTTTGCATTCCGTACAAATGTGAACTGGTTTAATTCTTAAATCATGAGACATTCTAATCGCCTCATGTGAATTAGGCCCCTCTTATTGTTACCAGGACTTTTTTCATGCAATAACCTTGAAATGAAATTTTGTTTCATCCTTAATGACTATATTCGTTATGAAAAAAATGCCCATGGATCATCTCTAACATGAATTCATTCAATTTAACAACCAACAGAGTCCTTGATCTTGAAATTCATTTCTTATTGATATTAATTGTGGAATTCAAAATTAGAGACAGCCTCCCATCATTTCTCATTAGCAATGCTCCTCTTTTGACTCCAAACACACTTTTTGACACATTGATCATGAAATTAGCACATGTGGCTAAACAACCTAGTATATTGATTAAATCAATCAAGTATAAACAACATTACAACTCTAAATCTATTTAAATCCACCAATCAAAGGAGACATTCATCATGGTTTCCATTCTGTACAAATGTGAACTGGTGTAATTCTTAAATCACGAGACATTCTAATCGCCTCATGTGAATTAGGCTCCTCTTATTGTTACCAGGACTTTTTTCATGCAATAACCTTGAAATGAAATTTTGTTTCATCCTTAATGACTATATTCGTTATGAAAAAAATGCCCATGGACCATCTACAACATGAATTCATTCAATTTAACAACCTATGGAGTCCTTGATCTTGAAATTCATTTCTTATTGATATTAATTGTGGAATTCAAAATTAGAGATAGCCTCCCATCATTTCTCATTAGCAATGCTCCTCTTTTGACTCCAAACACACTTTTTGACACATTGATCATGAAATTAGCACATGTGGCTAAACAACCTAGTATATTGATTAAATCAATCAAGTATAAACAACATTACAACTCTAAATCTATTTAAATCCGTCAATCAAAAGAGACATTCATCATGGTTTCCATTCTGTACGAATGCGAACTGGTGTAATTCTTAAATCACGAGACATTCTAATCGCCTCATGTGAATTAGGCTCCTCTTATTGTTACCAGGACTTTTTTCATGCAATAACCTTGAAATGAAATTTTGTTTCATCTTCAATGACTATATTCGTTATGAAAAAAATGCCCATGGACCATCTATAACATGAATTCATTCAATTTAACAACCAATAAAGTCATTGATCTTGAAATTCATTTCTTATTGATAATAATTGTGGAATTCAAAATTAAAGACAGCCTCCCATCATTTCTCATTAGCAATGCTCCTCTTTTGACTCCAAACACACTTTTTGACACCTTGATCATGAAATTAGCACATGTGGCTAAACAACCTAGTATATTGATTAAATCAATCAAGTATAAACAACATTACAACTCTAAATCGATTTAAATCCGTCAATCAAGGGAGTCATTCATCATGGTTTGCATTCCGTACAAATGTGAACTGGTTTAATTCTTAAATCACGAGACATTCTAATCGCCTCATGTGAATTAGGCTCCTCTTATTGTTACCGGGACATTTTTCATGCAATAACCTTGAAATGAAATTTTGTTTTATCCTTAATGACTATATTTGTTATGAAAAAAATGCCCATGGACCATCTCTAACATGAATTCATTCAATTTAACAACCAATGGAGTCCTTGATCTTGAAATTCATTTCTTATTGATATTAATTATGGAATTCAAAAGTAGAGATTGCCTCCCATCATTTGTCGTTAGCAAGGCTCCTCTTTTGCCTCCACACACACTTTTTGACACATTGATCATGAAATTAACACATGTGGCTAAACAACCTAGTATATTGATTAAATCAATCAAGTATAAACAACATTACAACTCTAAATCTATTTAAATCCGTTAATCAAAGGAGACATTCATCATGGTTTCCATTCTGTACAAATGTGATCTTGTGTAATTCTTAAATCATGAGACATTCTAATCGCCTCATGTTAATTAGGTTCCTCTTATTGTTACTAGGACTTTTTTCATGCAATAATCTTGAAATGAAATTTTGTTTCATCCTTAATGACAATATTCGTTATGAAAAAAATGCCCATGGACCATCTCTAACATGAATTCATTCAATTTAACAACCAATGGAGTCCTTGTTCTTGAAATTCATTTCTTATTGATATTAATTGTGGAATTCATAATTAGAGACAGCCTCTCATCATTTCTCATAAGCAATGCTCCTCTTTTGAATACAAACACACTTTTTGACACATTGATCATGAAATTAGCACATGTGGCTAAACAACCTAGTATATTGATTAAATCAATCAAGTATAAACAACATTACAACTCTAAATCTATTTAAATCTGTCAATCAAAGGAGTCATTCATCATGGTTTGCATTCCGTACAAATGTGAACTGGTGTAATTCTTAAATCACGATACATTCTCATCGCCTCATGTGAATTAGGCTCACCTTATTGTTACCAGGACTTTTTTCATGCAATAACCTTGAAATGAAATTTTGTTTCATCCTTAATGACTATATTCGTTATGAAAAAAATGCCCATGGACCATCTATAACATGAATTCATTCAATTTAACAACCAATGGAGTCCTTGATCTTGAAATTCATTTCTTATTGATATTAATTGTGGAATTCAAAATTAGAGACAGCCTCCCATCATTTCTCATTAGCAATGCTCCTCTTTTGACTCCAAACACACTTTTTGACACATTGATCATGAAATTAACACATGTGGCTAAACAACCTAGTATATTGATTGAATCAAACAAGTATAAACACCATTACAACTCTAAATCGATTTAAATCCATCAATCAAGGGAGTCATTCATCATGGTTTGCATTCCGTACAAATGTGAACTGGTTTAATTCTTAAATCACGAGAACTTTTAATCACCTCATGTGAATTAGGGTCCTTTTATTGTTACCAGGACGTTTTTCATGCAATAACCTTGAAATTAAATTTTGCTTCATCCTTAATGACTATATTCGTTATGAAAAAAATGCCCATGGACCATCTATAACATGAATTCATTCAATTTATAAACCAATGGAGTCCTTGATCTTGAAATTCATTTCTTATTGATATTAATTGTTCAATTCAAAATTAGAGAGTGCCTCAAATGGTTTCACATTAGCAATGCTCCTCTTTTGACTCCAAACACACTTTTTGACACATTGATCATAAAATTAACACATGTAGCTAAACAACCTATTATATTGATTGAATCAAACAAGTATCAAAACCTTTAAAACTCTAAATCTATTTAATTCCGTCAACCAAATGTGTCATTCATCGTGGTTTGCATTTCTTACAAATGTGAATTGGTTTAATTCTTAAATGATGAGACATTCTAATGTGCTTATGTGAATTAGGATCCTTTTATTGTTAGCAGGGCTATTTTTCATGCAATAACCTTGAAATTAAATTTTGCTTCATCCTTAATGACTATATTCGTTATGAAGAAAATGCCCACGGACCATCTATAACATGAATTCATTAAATATAACAAACAATGGAGTTTTTGATCTTGAATTTCATTTCTTATTGATATTAATTTTTGAATTCAAAATTAGAGATTGCCTCCCATCATTTGTCGTTAGCAAGGCTCCTCTTTTGCCTCCACACACACTTTTTGACACATTGATCATGAAATTAACACATGTGGCTAAACAACCTAGTATATTGATTAAGTCAATCAAGTATAAACAACATTACAACTCTAAATCTATTTAAATCCGTCAATCAAAGGAGACATTCATCATGGTTTCCATTCTGTACAAATGTGAACTGGTGTAATTCTTAAATCACGAGACATTCTAATTGCCTCATGTGAATTAGGCTCCTGTTATTGTTACTATGACTTTTTTCATGCAATAACCTTGAAATGAAATTTTCTTTCATCCTTAATGACTATATTCGTTAAGAAAAAAATTCCCATGGACTATCTATAACATGAATTCATTCAATTTAACAACCAATGGAGTCCTTGATCTTGAAATTCATTTCTTATTGATATTAATTGTGGAATTCAAAATTAGAGATAGCCTCCCATCATTTCTCATTAGCAATGCTCCTCTTTTGACTCCAAACACACTTTTTGACACATTGATCATGAAATTAGCACATGTGGAAAAACAACCTAGTATATTGATTAAATCACTCAAGTATAAACAACATTACAACTTTAAATCGATTTAAATCCATCAATCAAGGGAGTCATTCATCATGGTTTGCATTCCGTACAAATGTGAACCGGTTTAATTCTTAAATCACGAGACATTCTAATCGCCTCATGTGAATTAGGCGCCTCTTATTGTTACCAGGAATATTTTCATGAAATAACCTTGAAATGAAATTTTCATTCATCCTTAATGACTATATTCGTTAAGAAAAAAATGCCCATGGACTATCTATAACATGAATTCATTCAATTTAACAAACAATGGAGTCCTTGATCTTGAATTTCATTTCTTATTGATATTAATTGTTGAATTCAAAATTAGAGATTGCCTCCCATCATTTGTCGTCAGCAAGGCTCGTCGTTTGACTCCACACACACTTTTTGACACATTTATCATGAAATTACAACATGTGGCTAAACAATCTAGTATATTGATTAAATCAATCAAGTATAAACAACATTACAACTCTAAATCTATTTAAATCCGTCAATCAAAGGAGTCATTCATCATGGTTTCCATTCCGTAGAAATGTGAACTGGCTTAATTCTTAAATCACAAGACATTCTAATCGCCTCATGTGAATTAGGTTCCTCTTATTATTACCAGGACTTTTTTCATGCAATAACCTTGAAATGAAATTTTGTTTCATCCTTAATGACTATATTTGATATGAAAAAAAAGCCCATGGACCATCTCTAACATGAATTCATTAAATTTAACAAACAATGGAGTCCTTGCTCTTGAATTTCATTTCTTATTGATATTAATTTTTGAATTCAAAATTAGAGATTGCCTCCCATCATTTGTTGTTAGCAAGGCTCCTCTTTTGCCTCCACACACACTTTTTGACACATTGATAATGAAATTAACACATTTGCCTAAACAACCTAGTATATTGATTAAATCAATCAAGTATAAACGACATTACAACTCTGAATCTATTTAAATTCGTCAATCAAAGGAGACATTCACCATGGTTTTCATTTTGTACAAATGTGAACTGGTGTAATTCTTAAATCACGAGACATTCTAATCGCCTCATGTGAATTAGGCTCCTCTTATTGTTACGAGGACTTTTTTCATGCAATAACCTTGAAAGGAAATTTTGTATCATCCTTAATAACTATATTCGTTATGAAAAAAATGCCCATGGACCATCTATAACATGAATTCATTCAATTTAACAACCAATGGAGTCCTTGATCTTGAAATTCATTTCTTATTGATATTAATTGTGGAATTCATAATTAGAGACAACCTCTCATCATTTCTCTTTAGCAATGCTCCTTTTTGACTCCAAACACACTTTTTGACACATTGATCATGAAATTAGCACATGCGGCTAAACAACCTAGTATATTGATTAAATCAATCAAGTATCAACAACATTACAACTCTAAATCTATTTAAATCTGTCAATCAAAGGAGTCATTCATCATGGTTTCCATTCCGTACAAATGTGAACTGGTTTAATTCTTAAATCACGAGACATTCTAATCGCCTTATGTGAATTAGGTTCCTCTTATTATTACCAGGACTTTTTTCATGCAATAACCTTGAAATGAAATTTTGTTTCATCCTTAATGACTATATTTGATATGGAAAAAATGCCCATGGTGCATCTCTAACATGAATTCATTTAATTTAACAACCAATGGAGTCATTGATCTTGAAATTCATTTCTTATTGATATTAATTGTGGAATTCATAATTAGAGACAACCACTCATCATTTCTCATAAGCAATGCTCCTTTTTAACTCCAAACACACTTTTTGACACATTGATCATGAAATTAGCACATGCGGCTAAACAACCTAGTATATTGATTAAATCAATCAAGTATCAACAACATTACAACTCTAAATCTATTTAAATCTGTCAATCAAAGGAGTCATTCACCATGGTTTCCATTCCGTACAAACGTAAACTGGTTTAATTCTTAAATCACGAGACATTCTAATCGCCTCATGTGGATTAGGGTCCTCTTATTGTTGCCAGGACTTTTTTCATGCAATAACCTTGAAATGAAATTTTGCTTCATCCATAATGACTATATTCGTTATGAAAAAAATGCCCATGGACCATCTATAACATGAATTCATTCAATTTAACAACCAATGGAGTCCTTGATCTTGAAATTCATTTCTTATTGATATTAATTGTGGAATTCATAATTAGAGACAACCTCTCATCATTTCTCATTAGCAATGCTCCTTTTTGACTCCAAACACACTTTTTGACACATTGATCATTAAATTAGCACATGCGGCTAACCAACCTAGTATATTGATTAAATCAATCAAGTATCAACAACATTACAACTCTAAATCTATTTAAATCTGTCAATCAAAGGAGTCATTCATCATGGTTTCCATTCCGTACAAATGTGAACTGGTTTAATTCTTAAATCACGAGACATTCTAATCGCCTTATGTGAATTAGGTTCCTCTTATTATTACCAGGACTTTTTTCATGCAATAACCTTGAAATGAAATTTTGTTTCATCCTTAATGACTATATTTGATATGGAAAAAATGCCCATGGTGCATCTCTAACATGAATTCATTTAATTTAACAACCAATGGAGTCATTGATCTTGAAATTCATTTCTTATTGATATTAATTGTGGAATTCATAATTAGAGACAACCACTCATCATTTTCTCATAAGCAATGCTCCTTTTTAACTCCAAACACACTTTTTGACACATTGATCATGAAATTAGCACATGCGGCTAAACAACCTAGTATATTGATTAAATCAATCAAGTATCAACAACATTACAACTCTAAATCTATTTAAATCTGTCAATCAAAGGAGTCATTCACCATGGTTTCCATTCCGTACAAACGTAAACTGGTTTAATTCTTAAATCACGAGACATTCTAATCGCCTCATGTGGATTAGGGTCCTCTTATTGTTGCCAGGACTTTTTTTCATGCAATAACCTTGAAATGAAATTTTGCTTCATCCATAATGACTATATTCGTTATGAAAAAAATGCCCATGGACCATCTATAACATGAATTCATTCAATTTAACAACCAATGGAGTCCTTGATCTTGAAATTCATTTCTTATTGATATTAATTGTGGAATTCATAATTAGAGACAACCTCTCATCATTTCACATTAGCAATGCTCCTTTTTGACTCCAAACACACTTTTTGACACATTGATCATGAAATTAGCACATGCGGCTAAACAACCTAGTATATTGATTAAATCAATCAAGTATCAACAACATTACAACTCTAAATCTATTTAAATCTGTCAATCAAAGGAGTCATTCATCATGGTTTCCATTCTGTACAAACATAAACTGGTTTAATTCTTAAATCACGAGACATTCTAATCGCCTCATGTGAATTAGGGTCCTCTTATTGTTGCCAGGACTTTTTTCATGCAATAACCTTGAAATGAAATTTTGCTTCATCCATAATGACTATATTCGTTATGAAAAAAATGCCCATGGACCATCTATAACATGAATTCATTCAATTTAACAACCAATGGAGTCCTTGATCTTGAAATTCATTTCTTATTGATATTAATTGTGGAATTCATAATTAGAGACAACCTCTCATCATTTCTCATTAGCAATGCTCCTTTTTGACTCCAAACACACTTTTTGACACATTGATCATGAAATTAGCACATGCGGCTAAACAACCTAGTATATTGATTAAATCAATCAAGTATCAACAACATTACAACTCTAAATCTATTTAAATCTGTCAATCAAAGGAGTCATTCATCATGGTTTCCATTGCGTACAAACGTAAACTGGTTTAATTCTTAAATCACGATACATTCTAATCGCCTCATGTGGATTAGGGTCCTCTTATTGTTGCCAGGACTTTTTTCATGCAATAACCTTGAAATGAAATTTTGCTTCATCCATAATGACTATATTCGTTATGAAAAAAATGCCCATGGACCATCTATAACATGAATTCATTCAATTTAACAACCAATGGAGTCCTTGATCTTGAAATTCATTTCTTATTGATATTAATTGTGGAATTCATAATTAGAGACAACCACTCATCATTTCTCATAAGCAATGCTCCTTTTTGACTCCAAACACACTTTTTGACACATTGATCATGAAATTAGCACATGCGGCTAAACAACCTAGTATATGTATTAAATCAATCAAGTATCAACAACATTACAACTCTAAATCTATTTAAATCTGTCAATCAAAGGAGTCATTCATCATGGTTTCCATTGCGTACAAACGTAAACTGGTTTAATTCTTAAATCACGAGACATTCTAATCGCCTCATGTGGATTAGGGTCCTCTTATTGTTGCCAGGACTTTTTTCATGCAATAACCTTGAAATGAAATTTTGCTTCATCCTTAATGACTATATTCGTTATGAAAAAAATGCCCATGGACCATCTATAACATGAATTCATTCAATTTAACAACCAATGGAGTCCTTGATCTTGAAATTCATTTCTTATTGATATTAATTGTGGAATTCATAATTAGAGACAACCTCTCATCATTTCTCATTAGCAATGCTCCTTTTTGACTCCAAACACACTTTTTGACACATTGATCATGAAATTAGCACATGCGGCTAAACAACCTAGTATATTGATTAAATCAATCAAGTATCAACAAACATTACAACTCTAAATCTATTTAAATCTGTCAATCAAAGGAGTCATTCATCATGGTTTCCATTGCGTACAAACGTAAACTGGTTTAATTCTTAAATCACGATACATTCTAATCGCCTCATGTGGATTAGGGTCCTCTTATTGTTGCCAGGACTTTTTTCATGCAATAACCTTGAAATGAAATTTTGCTTCATCCATAATGACTATATTCGTTATGAAAAAAATGCCCATGGACCATCTATAACATGAATTCATTCAATTTAACAACCAATGGAGTCCTTGATCTTGAAATTCATTTCTTATTGATATTAATTGTGGAATTCATAATTAGAGACAACCACTCATCATTTCTCATAAGCAATGCTCCTTTTTGACTCCAAACACACTTTTTGACACATTGATCATGAAATTAGCACATGTGGCTAAACAACCTAGTATATTGATTAAATCACTCAAGTATAAACAACATTACAACTCTAAATCGAGTTAAATCCATCAATCAAGGGAGTCATTCATCATGGTTTGCATTCCGTACAAATGTGAACTGGTTTAATTCTTAAATCAGGAGACATTCTAATCGCCTCATGTGAATTAGGCCCCTCTTATTGTTACCCAAACATTTTTCATGCAATAACCTTGAAATGAAATTTTGTTTCATCCTTAATCACTATATTTGTTATGAAAAAATTGCCCATGGACCATCTCTAACATGAATTCATTCAATTTAACAACCAATGGAGTCCTTGATCTTGAAATTCATTTCTTATTGATATTAATTGTGGAATTCATAATTAGAGACAGCCTCTCATCATTTCTCATAAGCAATGCTCCTCTTTTGACTCCAAACAAACTTTTTGACACATTGATCATGAAATTAGCATATGTGGCTAAACAACCTAGTATATTGATTAAATCAATCAAGTATAAACAACATTACAGCTCTAAATCTATTTAAATCCGTCAATCAAGGGAGTCATTCATCATGGTTTCCATTCTGCACAAATGCGAACTAGTTTAATTCTTAAATCACGAGACATTCTAATCGCCTCATGTGAATTAGGCGCCTCTTATTGTTACCAGGACTTTTTTCATGAAATAACCTTGAAATGAAATTTTGTTTCATCCTTAATGACTATATTCGTTATGAAAAAAATGCCCATGGACCATCTATAACATGAATTCATTCAATTTAACAAACAATGGATTCCTTGATCTTGAATTTCATTTCTTATTGATATTAATTGTTGAATTCAAAATTAGAAATTGCCTCCAATCATTTGTCGTTAGCAAGGCTCGTCATTTGTCTCCACACACACTTTTTGACACATTGATCATGAAATTACCACATGTGGCTAAACAATCTAGTATATTGATTAAATCAATCAAGTATAAACAACATTACAACTCTAAATCTATTTAAATCCGTCAATCAAAGGAGTCATTCATCATGGTTTCCATTCCGTACAAATGTGAACTGGCTTAATTCTTAAATCACAAGACATTCTAATCGCCTCATGTGAATTAGGTTCCTCTTATTATTACCAGGACCTTTTTCATGCAATAACCTTGAAATGAAATTTTGTTTCATCCTTAATGACTATATTTGATATGAAAAAAAAGCCCATGGACCATCTCTAACATGAATTCATTAAATTTAACAAACAATGGAGTCCTTGATCTTGAATTTCATTTCTTATTGATATTAATTTTTGAATTCAAAATTAGAGATTGCCTCCCATCATTTGTTGTTAGCAAGGCTCCTCTTTTGCCTCCACACACACTTTTTGACACATTGATCATGAAATTAACACATTTGGCTAAACAACCTAGTATATTGATTAAATCAATCAAGTATAAACAACATTACAACTCTGAATCTATTTAAATCCGTCAATCAAAGGAGACATTCACCATGGTTTTCATTTTGTACAAATGTGAACTGGTGTAATTCTTAAATCACGAGACATTCTAATCGCCTCATGTGAATTAGGCGCCTCTTATTGTTACCAGGACTTTTTTCATGAAATAACCTTGAAATGAAATTTTGTTTCATCCTTAATGACTATATTCGTTATGAAATAAATGCCCATGGACCATCTATAACATGAATTCATTCAATTTAACAACCAATGGAGTCCTTGATCTTGAAATTCATTTCCTATTGATATTAAGTGTGGAATTCAAAATTAGAGATAGCCTCCCATCATTTCTCATTAGCAATGCTCCTCTTTTGACTCCAAACACACTTTTTGACACATTGATCATGAAATTAACACATGTGGGTAAACAACCTAGTATATTGATTGAATCAAACAAGTATAAACACCATTACAACTCTAAATGGATTTAAATCCGTCAATCAAGGGAGTCATTCATCATGGTTTGCATTTCGTACAAATGTGAACTGGTTTAATTCTTAAATCACGAGACATTCTAATCGCCTCATGTGATTTAGGCTCCCCTTATTGTTACCAGGACTTTTTTCATTCAATAACCTTGAAATGAAATTTTGTTTCATCCTTAATGACTATATTCGTTATGAAAAAAATGCCCATGGACCATCTATAACATGAATTCATTCAATTTAACAACCAATGGAGTCCTTGATCTTGAAATTCATTTCCTATTGATATTAAGTGTGGAATTCAAAATTAGAGATAGCATCCCATCATTTCTCATTAGCAATGCTCCTTTTTGACTCCAAACACACTTTTTGACACATTGATGATGAAATTAGCACATGTGGCAAAACAACCTAGTATATTGATTAAATCACTCAAGTATAAACAACATTACAACTATAAATCGATTTAAATCCGTCAAACAAGGGAGTCATTCATCATGGTTTGCATTCCGTACAAATGTGAACTGGTTTAATTCTTAAATCAGGAGACATTCTAATCGCCTCATGTGAATTAGGCCCCTCTTATTGTTACCCAGACATTTTTCATGCAATAACCTTGAAATGAAATTTTGTTTCATCCTTAATCACTATATTTGTTATGAAAAAATTGCCCATGGACCATCTCTAACATGAATTCATTCAATTTAACAACCAATGGAGTCCTTGATCTTGAAATTCATTTCTTATTGATATTAATTGTGGAATTCATAATTAGAGACAGCCTCTCATCATTTCTCATAAGCAATGCTCCTCTTTTGACTCCAAACAAACTTTTTGACACATTGATCATGAAATTAGCATATGTGGCTAAACAACCTATTATATTGATTAAATCAATCAAGTATAAACAACATTACAGCTCTAAATCTATTTAAATCCATCAATCAAGGGAGTCATTCATCATGGTTTCCATTCCGCACAAATGTGAACTGGTTTAATTCTTAAATCACGAGACATTCTAATCGCCTCATGTGAATTAGGCGCCTCTTATTGTTACCAGGACTTTTTTCATCAAATAACCTTGAAATGAAATTTTGTTTCATCCTTAATGACTATATTCGTTATGAAAAAAATGCCCATGAACCATCGATAACATGAATTCATTAAATTTAACAAACAATGGATTCCTTGATCTTGAATTTCATTTCTTATTGATATTAATTGTTGAATTCAAAATTAGAGATTGCCTCCAATCATTTGTCGTTAGCAAGGCTCGTCATTTGTCTCCACTTGACACATTGATCATGAAATTAACACATGTGGCTAAACAATCTAGTATTTTGATTAAAGCAATCGAGTATAAACAACATTACAACTCTAAATCTATTTAAATTCGTCAATCAAAGGAGTCATTCATAATGGTTTCCATTCCGTACAAATGTGAACTGGTTTAATTCTTAAATCACGAGACATTCTAATCGCCTCATGTGAATTAGGTTCCTCTTATTATTACCAGGACTTTTTTCATGCAATAACCTTGAAATGAAATTTTGTTTCATCCTTAATGACTATATTTGATATGAAAAAAATGCCCATGGTGCATCTCTAACATGAATTCATTCAATTTAACAACCAATGGAGTCCTGGATCTTCAAATTCATTTCTTATTGATATTAATTGTGGAATTCAAAATTAGAGACAGCCTCCCATCATTTCTCATTAGCAATGCTCCTCTTTTGACTCCAAACTCACTTTTTGACACATTGATCATGAAAGTAACACATGTGGCTAAACAACCTAGTATATTGATTGAATCAAACAAGTATAAACACCATTACAACTCTAAATCGATTTAAATCCGTTAATCAAGGGAGTCATTCATCATGGTTTGCATTCCATACAAATGTGAACTGGATTAATTCTTAAATCACGAGACATTTTAATCACCTCATGTGAATTAGGGTCCTCTTATTGTTACCAGGACGTTTTTCATGCACTAACCTTGAAATTAAATTTTGCTTCATCCTTAATGACTATATTAGTTATGAAAAAAATGCCCATGGACCATCTATAACATGAATTCATTCAATTTAAAAACCAATGGAGTCCTTGATCTTGAAATTCATTTCTTATTGATATTAATTGTTCAATTCAAAATTAGAGAGTGCCTCAAATGATTTCACATTAGAAATGCTCCTCTTTTGACTCCAAACACACTTTTTGACTCATTGACCATAAAATTAACACATTTACCTTAACAACCTATTATATTGATTGAATCAAACAAGTATAAAAACCTTTAAAACTCTAAATCTATTTAATTCCTTCAACCAAAGTGTCATTCATCGTGGTTTGCATTTCTTACAAATGTGAATTGGTTTAATTCTTAAATCATGAGACATTCTAACGAGCTTATGTGAATTAGGCTCCTTTTATTGTTAGCAGGGCTATTTTTCATGCAATAACCTTGAAATTAAATTTTGCTTCATCCTTAATGACTATATTCGTTATGAAGAAAATGCCCACGGACCATCTATAACATGAATTCATTAAATTTAACAAACAATGCAGTCCTTCATCTTGAATTTCATTTCTTATTGATATTAATTTTTGAATTCAAAATTAGAGATTGCCTCCCATCATTTGTCGTTAGCAACGCTCCTCTTTTGCCTCCACACACACTTTTTGACACATTGATCACGAAATTAACACATGTGGCTAAACAACCTAGTATATTGATTAAATCAATCAAGTATAAACAACATTACAACTCTAAATCTATTTAAATCCGTCAATCAAAGGAGACATTCATCATGGTTTCCATTCTATACAAATGTGAACTGGTGTAATTCTTAAATCACGAGACATTCTAATCGCCTCATGTGAATTAGGCTCCTCTTATTGTTACCAGGACTTTTTTCATGCAATAACCTTGAAATGAAATTTTGTTTGATCCTTAATGACTATATTCGTCATGAAAAAAGTGCCCATGGACCATCTATAACATGAATTCATTCAATTTAACAACCAATGGAGTCCTTGATCTTGAAATTCATTTCTTATTGATATTCATTGTGGAATTCAAAATTAGAGATAGCCTCGCATCATTTCTCATTACCAATGCTCCTCTTTTGACTCCAAACACACTTTTTGACACATTGATGATGAAATTAGCACATGTGGCAAAACAACCTAGTATATTGATTAAATCACTCAAGTATAAACAACATTACAACTCTAAATCGATTTAAATCCGTCAATCAAGGGAGTCATTCATCATGGTTTGCGTTCCGTACAAATGTGAACTGGTTTAATTCTTAAATCACGAGACATTCTAATCGCCTCATGTGAATTAGGCGCCTATTATTGTTACCAGGACTGTTTTCATGAAATAACCTTGAAATGAAATTTTGTTTCATCCTTAATGACTATATTCGTTATGAAAAAAATGCCCATGGACCATCTATAACATGAATTCATTCAATTTAACAAACAATGGAGTCCTTGATCTTGAATTTCATTTCTTATTGATATTAATTGTTGAATTCAAAATTAAAGATTGCCTCCAATCATTTGTCGTTAGCAAGGCTCGTCGTTTGTCTCCACACACACTTTGTGACACATTGATCATGAAATTAACATATGTGGCTAAACAATCTAGTATTTTGATTAAAGCAATCAAGTATAAACAACATTACAACTCTAAATCTATTTAAATCCGCCAATCAAAGGAGTCATTCATCATGGTTTCCATTCCGTACAAATGTGAACTGGTTTAATTCTTAAATCACGAGACATTCTAATCGCCTCATGTGAATTAGGTTCCTCTTATTATTACCAGGACTTTTTTCATGCAATAACCTTGAAATGAAATTTTTTTCATCCTCAATGACTATATTTGATATGAAAAAAATGCCCATGGTGCATCTCTAACATGAATTCATTCAATTTAACAACCAATGGAGTCCTGGATCTTGAAATTCATTTCTTATTGATATTAATTGTGGAATTCAAAATTAGAGATAGCCTCCCATCATTTCTCATTAGCAATGCTCCTCTTTTGACTCCAAACACACTTTTTGACACATTGATCATGAAATTAACACATGTGGCTAAACAACCTAGTATATTGATTGAATCAAACAAGTATAAACACCATTACAACTCTAAATCGATTTAAATCCGTTAATCAAGGGAGTCATTCATCATGGTTTGCATTCCATACAAATGTGAATTGGATTAATTCTTAAATCACGAGACATTTTAATCACCTCATGTGAATTAGGGTCCTCTTATTGTTACCAGGACGTTTTTCATGCAATAACCTTGAAATTAAATTTTGCTTCATCCTTAATGACTATATTCGTTATGAAAAAAATGCCCATGGACCATCTATAACATGAATTCATTCAATGTAAAAACCAATGGAGTCCTTGATCTTGAAATTCATTTCTTATTGATATTAATTGTTCAATTCAAAATTAGAGAGTGCCTCAAATGATTTCACATTAGCAATGCTCCTCTTTTGACTCCAAACACACTTTTTGACACATTGATCATAAAATTGACACATTTAGCCAAACAACCTATTATATTGATTGAATCAAACAAGTATAAAAACCTTTAAAACTCTAAATTTATTTAATTCCGTCAACCAAAGGTGTCATTCATCGTGGTTTGCATTTCTTACAAATGTGAATTGGTTTAATTCTTAAATCATGAGACATTATAATGAGCTTATGTGAATTAGGCTCCTTTTATTGTTAGTAGGGCTATTTTTCATGCAATAACCTTGAAATTAAATTTTGCTTCATCCTTAATGACTATATTCGTTATGAAGAACATGCCCACGGACCATCTATAACATGAATTCATTAAATTTAACAAACAATGGAGTCCTTGATCTTGAATTTCATTTCTTATTGATATTAATTTTTGAATTCAAAATTAGAGATTGCCTCCCATCATTTGTCATTAGCAAGGCTCCTCTTTTGCCTCCACACACACTTTTTGACACATTGATCACGAAATTAACACATGTGGCTAAACAACCTAGTATATTGATTAAATCAATCAAGTATAAACAACATTACAACTCTAAATCTATTTAAATCCGTCAATCAAGGGAGTTATTCATCATGGTTTCCATTCCGTACAAATGTGAACTGGTTTAATTCTTAAATCACGAGACATTCTAATCGCCTCATGTGAATTAGGCTCCTCTTATTGTTACGAGGACTTTTTTCATGCAATAACCTTGAAATGAAATTTTGTTTCATCCTTAATGACTATATTCGTTATGAAAAAAATGCCCATGGACCATCTATAACATGAATTCATTCAATTTAACAACCAATGGAGTCCTTGATCTTGAAATTCATTTCTTATTGATATTAATTGTGGAATTCAAAATTAGAGATAGCCTCGCATCATTTCTCATTACCAATGCTCCTCTTTTGACTCCAAACACACTTTTTGACACATTGATGATGAAATTAGCACATGTGGCAAAACAACCTAGTATATTGATTAAATCACTCAAGTATAAACAACATTACAACTCTAAATCTATTTAAATCCGTCAATCAAGGGAGTCATTCATCATTGTTTGCATTCCGTACAAATGTGAACTGGTTTAATTCTTAAATCACGAGACATTCTAATCGCCTCATGTGAATTAGGCGCCTATTATTGTTACCAAGACTTTTTTCATGAAATAACCTTGAAATGAAATTTTGTTTCATCCTTAATGACTATATTCGTTATGAAAAAAATGCCCATGGACCATCTATAACATGAATTCATTCAATTTAACAAACAATGGAGTCCTTGATCTTGAATTTCATTTCTTATTGATATTAATTGTTGAATTCAAAATTAGAGATTGCGTCCAATCATTTGTCATTAGCAAGGCTCGTCGTTTATCTCCACCCACACTTTGTGACACATTGATCATGAAATTAACACATGTGGCTAAACAATCTAGTAGTTTGATTAAAGCAATCAAGTATAAACAACATTACAACTCCAAATCAATTTAAATCCGTCAATCAAAAGAGTCATTCATCATGGTTTCCATTCCGTACAAATGTGAACTGGTTTAGTTCTTAAATCACGAGACATTCTAATCGCCTCATGTGAATTAGGTTCCTCTTATTATTACCAGGACATTTTTCATGCAATAACCTTGAAATGAAATTTTGTTTCATCCTTAATGACTATATTTGATATGACAAAAATACCCATGATGCATCTCTAACATGAATTCATTCAATTTAACAACCAATGCAGTCCTGGATCTTGAAATTCATTTCTTATTGATATTAATTGTGCAATTCAAAATTAGAGACAGCCTCCCATCATTTGTCATTAGCAAGGCTCCTCTTTTGCCTCCACACACACTTTTTGACACATTGATCACGAAATTAACACATGTGGCTAAACAACCTAGTATATTGATTAAATCAATCAAGTATAAACAACATTACAACTCTAAATCTATTTAAATCCGTCAATCAAGGGAGTCATTCATCATGGTTTCCATTCCGTACAAATGTGAACTGGTTTAATTCTTAAATCACGAGACATTCTAATCGCCACATGTGAATTAGGCTCCTCTTATTGTTACGAGGACTTTTTTCATGCAATAACCTTGAAATGAAATTTTGTTTCATCCTTAATGACTATATTCGTTATGAAAAAAATGCCCATAGACCATCTATAACATGAATTCATTCAATTTAACAACCAATGGAGTCCTTGATCTTGAAATTCATTTCTTATTGATATTAATTTTGGAATTCAAAATTAGAGACAGCCTCCCATCATTTCTCATTAGCAATGCTCCTCTTTTGACTCCAAACACACTTTTTGACACATTGATCATGAAATTAGCACATGTGGCTATACAACCTAGTATATTGATTAAATCAATCAAGTATCAACAACATTACAACTCTAAATCTATTTAAATCTGTCAATCAAAGGAGTCATTGATCATGGTTTCCATTCCGTACAAACGTGAACTGGTTTAATTCTTAAATCACGAGACATTCTAATCGCCTAATGTGAATTAGGCACCTCTTATTGTTACCAGGACTTTTTTCATGAAATAACCTTGAAATGAAATTTTGTTTCATCCTTAATGACTATATTCGTTATGAAAAAAATGCCCATGGACCATCTCTAACATGAATTCATTCAATTTAACAACCAATGTAGTCCTTGATCTTGAAATTCATTTCTTATTGATATTAATTGTGGAATTCAAAATTAGAGACAGCCTCCCATCATTACTCATTAGCAATGCTCCTCTTTTGACTCCAAACACACTTTTTGACACATTGATCATGAAATTAACACATGTGGCTAAACATCCTAGGATATTGATTGAATCAAACAAGTATAAACAACATTAGAACTCTAAATCTATTTAAATCCGTCAATCAAGGGAGTCATTCATCATGGTTTGCATTCCGTACAAATGTGAACTGGTTTAATTCTTAAATCACTAGACATTCTAATCGCCTCATGTGAATTAGGCGCCTCTTATTGTTACCAGGACTTTTTTCATGAAATAACCTTGAAATGAAATTTTGTTTCATCCTTAATGACTATATTCGTTATGAAAAAAATGCCCATGGACCATCTCTAACATGAATTCATTCAATTTAACAACCAATGGAGTCCTTGATCTTGAAATTCATTTCTTATTGATATTAATTGTGGAATTCAAAATTAGAGACAGCCTCCCATCATTACTCATTAGCAATGCTCCTCTTTTGACTCCAAACACAGTTTTTGACACATTGATCATGAAATTAACACATGTGGCTAAACATCCTAGGATATTGATTGAATCAAACGAGTATAAACAACATTAGAACTCTAAATCTATTTAAATCCGTCAATCAAGGGAGTCATTCATCATGGTTTGCATTCCGTACAAATGTGAACTGGTTTAATTCTTAAATCAGGAGACATTCTAATCGCCTCATGTGATTTAGGCTCCTCTTATTGTTACAAGTACTTTTTTCATTCACTAATCTTGAAATTAAATTTTTCTTCATCCTTAATGACTATATTTGTTATGAAGAAAATACCCATGGACCATCTATAACATGAATTCATTAAATTTAACAAACAATGGAGTCCTTGATCTTGAATTTCATTTCTTATTGATATTAATTGTTGAATTCAAAATTAGCGATTGCCTCCCATCATTTGTCGTTAGCAAGGCTCCTCTTTTTCCTCCACACACACTTTTTGACACATTGATCATGAAATTAACACATGTGGCAAAACAACCTAGTATATTGATTAAATCACTCAAATATAAACAACATTACAACTCTAAATCTATTTAAATCCGTCAATCAAGGAGACATTCATCATGGTTTGTATTCCGTACAAATGTGAACTGGTGTAATTCTTAAATCACGAGACATTCTAATCGCCTCATGTGAATTAGGCTCCTTTTATTGTTACCAGGACTTTTTTCATGCAATAACCTTGAAATGAAATTTTGCTTCATCCTTAGTGACTATATTCGTTATGAAAAAAATGCCTATGGACCATCTATAACATGAATTCATTCAATTTAACAACCAATGGAGTCCTTAATCTTGAAATTCATTTCTTATTGATAGTAATTGTGGAATTCAAAATTAGAGACAGCCTCCCATCATTTCTCATTAGCAATGCTCCTCTTTTGACTCCAATCACACTTTTTGACACATTGATCATGAAATTAACACAGGTGGCTAAACAACCTAGTATATTGATTAAATCAATCAAGTATAAACAACATTACAGCTCTAAATCTATTTAAATCCGTCAATCAAGGGAGTCATTCATCATGGTTTCCATTCCGCACAAATGTGAACTGGTTTAATTCTTAAATCACGAGACATTCTAATCGTCTCATGTGAATTAGGTTCCTCTTATTATTACCAGGACATTTTTCATGCAATAACCTTGAAATGAAATTTTGTTTCATCCTTAATGACTATATTTGATATGACAAAAATACCCATGATGCATCTCTAACATGAATTCATTCAATTTAACAACCAATGCAGTCCTGGATCTTGAAATTCATTTCTTATTGATATTAATTGTGCAATTCAAAATTAGAGACAGCCTCCCATCATTTGTCATTAGCAAGGCTCCTCTTTTGCCTCCACACACACTTTTTGACACATTGATCACGAAATTAACACATGTGGCTAAACAACCTAGTATATTGATTAAATCAATCAAGTATAAACAACATTACAACTCTAAATCTATTTAAATCCGTCAATCAAGGGAGTCATTCATCATGGTTTCCATTCCGTACAAATGTGAACTGGTTTAATTCTTAAATCACGAGACATTCTAATCGCCTCATGTGAATTAGGCTCCTCTTATTGTTACGAGGACTTTTTTCATGCAATAACCTTGAAATGAAATTTTGTTTCATCCTTAATGACTATATTCGTTATGAAAAAAATGCCCATAGACCATCTATAACATGAATTCATTCAATTTAACAACCAATGGAGTCCTTGATCTTGAAATTCATTTCCTATTGATATTAATTTTGGAATTCAAAATTAGAGACAGCCTCCCATCATTTCTCATTAGCAATGCTCCTCTTTTGACTCCAAACAAACTTTTTGACACATTGATCATGAAATTAGCACATGTGGCTAAACAACCTAGTATATTGATTAAATCAATCAAGTATAAACAACATTACAGCTCTAAATCTATTTAAATCCGTCAATCAAGGGAGTCATTCATCATGGTTTCCATTCCGCACAAATGTGAACTGGTTTAATTCTTAAATCACGAGACATTCTAATCGTCTCATGTGAATTAGGCGCCTCTTTTTGTTACCAGGACTTTTTTCATGAAATAACCTTGAAATAAAATTTTGTTTCATCCTTAATGACTATATTCGTTATGAAAAAAATGCGCATGGACCATCTATAACATGAATTCCTTCAATTTAACAAACAATGGAGTCCTTGATCTTGAATTTCATTTCTTATTGATATTAATTGTTGAATTCAAAATTAGAGATTGCCTCCAATCATTTGTCGTTAGCAAGGCTAGTCGTTTGTCTCCACACACACTTTTTGACACATTGATCATGAAATTAACACATGTGGCTAAACAATCTAGTATTTTGATTAAAGCAATCATGTATAAACAACATTACAACTCTAAATCTATTTAAATCCGTCAATCAAAGGAGTCATTCATCATGGTTTCCATTCCGTACAAATGTGAACTGGTTTAATTCTTAAATGACGAGACATGCTAATCGCCTCATGTGAATTAGGTTCCTCTTATTATTACCAGGACTTTTTTCATGCAATAACCTTGAAATGAAATTTTGTTTCATCCTTAATGACTATATTTGATATGAAAAAAATGCCCATGAGGCATCTCTAACATGAATTCATTCAATTTAACAACCAATGGAGTCCTGGATCTTGAAATTCATTTCTTATTGATATTATTTGTGGAATTCAAAATTAGAGACAGCCTCCCATCATTTCTCATTAGCAATGCTCCTCTTTTGACTCCAAACACACTTTTTGACACATTGATCATGAAATTAACACATGTGGCTAAACAACCTAGTATATTCATTGAATCAAACAAGTATAAACACCATTACAACTCTAAATCGATTTAAATCCGTCAATCAAGGGAGTCATTCATCATGGTTTGCATTCCGTACAAATGTGAACTCGTTTAATTCTTAAATCACGAGACATTCTAATCGCCTCATGTGAATTAGGCCCCTCTTATTGTTACCAGGACTTTTTTCATGCAATTACCTTGAAATGAAATTTTGTTTCGTCCTTAATGACTATATTTGATATGTAAAAAATGCCCATGGACCATCTCTAACATGAATTCATTCAATTTAACAACCAATGGAGTCCTTGATCTTGAAATTCATTTCTTATTGATATTAATTATGGAATTCGTAATTAGAGACAACCTCTCATCATTTCTCATCAGCAATGCTCCTTTTTGACTCCAAACACACTTTTTGACACATTGATCATGAAATTAGCACATGCGGCTAAACAACCTAGTATATTTATTCAATCAATCAAGTATCAACAACATTACAACTCTAAATCTATTTAAATCTGTCAATCAAAGGAGTCATTCATCATGGTTTCCATTTCGTACAAATGTGAACTGGTTTAATTCTTAAATCACGAGACATTCTAATCGCCTCATGTGAATTAGGCCCCTCTTATTGTTACCAGGACTTTTTTCATGCAATTACCTTGAAATGAAATTTTGTTTCGTCCTTAATGATTATATTTGATATGAAAAAGATGCCCATGGACCATCTCTAACATGAATTCATTCAATTTAACAACCAATGGGGTCCTTGATCTTGAAATTCATTTCTTATTGATATTAATTGTGGAATTCGTAATTAGAGACAACCTCTCATCATTTCTCATAAGTAATGCTCCTTTTTTACTCCAAACACACTTTTTGACACATTGATCATGAAATTAGCACATGCGGCTAAACAACCTAGTATATTTATTAAATCAATCATGTATCAACAACATTACAACTCTAAATCTATTTAAATCTGTCAATCAAAGGAGTCATTCATCATGGTTTCCATTCTGGACAAATGTCAACTGGTTTAATTCTTAAATCACGAGACATTCTAATCGCCTCATGTGAATTAGGCTCCTCTTATTGTTGCGAGGACTTTTTTCATGCAATAACCTTGAAATGAAATTTTGCTTCATCCTTAATGACTATATTCGTTATGAAAAAAATGCCCACGGACCATCTATAACATGAATTCATTCAATTTAACAACCAATGGAGTCCTTAATCTTGAAATTCATTTCTTATTGATAGTAATTGTGGAATTCAAAATTAGAGACAGCCTCCCATCATTTCTCATTAGCAATGCTCCTCTTTTGACTCCAATCACACTTTTTGACACATTGATCATGAAATTAACACAGGTGGCTAAACAACCTAGTATATTCTTTGAATCAAACAAGTATAAACACCATTACAACTCTAAATCGATTTAAATCTGTCAATCAAGGGAGTCATTCATCATGGTTTGCATTTCGTACAAATGTGAGCTGGTTTAATTCTTAAATCACGAGACATTTTAATCACCACATGTGAATTAGGGTCCTCTTATTGTTACCAGGACATTTTTCATGCAATAACCTTGAAATTAAATTTTACTTCATCCTTAATGACTATATTCGTTATGAAAAAAATGCCCATGGACCATCTATAACATGAATTCATTCAATTTAAAAACCAATGGAGTCCTTGATCTTGAAATTCATTTCTTATTGATATTAATTATTCAATTCAAAATTAGAGAGTGCCTCAAATGATTTCACATTAGCAATGCTCTTCTTTTGACTCCAAACACACTTTTTGACACATTGATCATAAAATTAACACATTTACCTAAACAACCTATTATATTGATTGAATCAAACAAGTATAAAAACCTTTAAAATTCTAAATCTATTTAATTCCGTCAACCAAAGGTGTCATTCATCGTGGTTTGCATTTCGTACAACTGTGAATTGGTTTAATACTTAAATCATGAGACATTCTAATGAGCTTATGTGAATTAGGCTCCTTTTATTGTTACCAGGGCTATTTTTCATCCAATAACCTTGAAATTAAATTTTGCTTCATCCTTAATGGCTATATTCGTTATGAAGAAAATGCCCACGGACCATCTATAACATGAATTCATTAAATTTAACAAATAATGGAGTCCTTGATCTTGAATTTCATTTCTTATTGATATTAATTGTTGAATTCAAAAGAGATTGCCTCCAATCATTTGTTGTTAGCAAGGCTCGTCGTTTGTCTCCACATACACTTTTTGACACATTGATCATGAAATTAACACATGTGGCTAAACAATCTAGTATTTTGATTAAAGCAATCAAGTATAAACAACATTACAACTCTAAATCTATTTAAATTCGTCAATCAAAGGAGTCATTCATCATGGTTTCCATTCTGTACAAATGTGAACTGGTTTAATTCTTAAATGATGAGACATGCTAATCGCCTCATGTGAATTAGGTTCCCCTTATTATTACCAGGACTTTTTTCATGCAATAACCTTGAAATGAAATTTTGTTTCATCCTTAATGACTATATTCGTTATGAAAAAAATGCCCATGGACCATCTCTAACATGAATTCATTCAATTTAACAACCAATGGAGTCCTTGATCTTGAAATTCATTTCTTATTGATATTAATTGTGGAATTCGTAATTAGAGACAACCTCTCATCATTTCTCATAAGCAATGCTCCTTTTTGACTCCAAACACACTTTTTGACACATTGATCATGAAATTAGCACATGCGACTAAACAACCTAGTATATTTATTCAATCAATCAAGTATCAACAACATTACAACTCCAAATCTATTTAAATCTGTCAATCAAAGGAGTCATTCATCATGGTTTCCATTCCGTACAAATGTGAACTGGTTTAATTCTTAAATCAGGAGACATTCTAATCGCCTCATGTGATTTAGGCTCCTCTTATTGTTACAAGGACTTTTTTCATGCAATAACCTTGAAATGAAATTTTGTTTCATCCTTAATGACTATATTTGATATGAAAAAAATGCCCATGGTGCATCTCTAACATGAATTCATTCAATTTAACAACCAATGGAGTCCTGGATCTTGAAATTCATTTCTTATTGATATTAATTGTGGAATTCGTAATTAGAGACAACCTCTCATCATTTCTCATAAGCAATGCTCCTTTTTGACTCCAAACACATTTTTTGACACATTGATCATGAAATTAGCACATGCGGCTAAACAACCTAGTATATTTATTCAATCAATCAAGTATCAACAACATTACAACTCCAAATCTATTTAAATCTGTCAATCAAAGGAGTCATTAATCATGGTTTCCATTCCGTACAAATGTGAACTGGTTTAATTCTTAAATCACGAGACATTCTAATCACCTCATGTGAATTAGGCCCCTCTTATTGTTACCAGGACTTTTTTCATGCAATAACCTTGAAATGAAATTTTGTTTCATCCTTAATGACTATATTTGATATGAAAAAAATGCCCATGGTGCATCTCTAACATGAATTCATTCAATTTAACAACCAATGGAGTCCTGGATCTTGAAATTCATTTCTTATTGATATTAATTGTGGAATTCAAAATTAGAGACAGCCTCCCATCATTTCTCATTAGTAATGCTCCTCTTTTGACTCCAAACACACTTTTTGACACATTGATCATGAAATTAACACATGTGGCTAAACAACCTAGTATATTCATTGAATCAAACAAGTATAAACACCATTACAACACTAAATCGATTTAAATCCGTCAATCAAGGGTGTCATTCATCATGGTTTGCATTCCGTACAAATGTGAACTAGTTTAATTTTTAAATCACGAGACATTCTAATCGCCTCATGTGAATTAGGCCCCTCTTATTGTTACCAGGGCTTTTTTCATGCAATTAGCTTGAAATGAAATTTTGTTTCGTCCTTAATGACTATATTTGATATGAAAAAAATGCCCATGGACCATCTCTAACATGAATTCATTCAATTTAACAACCAATGGAGTCCTTGGCATGAAATTCATTTCTTATTGATATTAATTGTGGAATTCGTAATTAGAGACAACCTCTCATCATTTCTCATAAGCAATGCTCCTTTTTGACTCCAATCACACTTTTTGACACATTGATCATGAAATTAGCACCTGCGGCTAAACAACCTAGTATATTTATTAAATCAATCAAGTATCAACAACATTACAACTCTAAATCTATTTAAATCTGTCAATCAAAGGAGTCATTCATCATGGTTTCCATTCCGTACAAATGTGAACTGGTTTTATTCTTAAATCACGAGACATTCTAATCGCCTCATGTGAATTAGGCTCCTCTTATTGTTGCTAGGACTTTTTTCATGCAATAACCTTGAAATGAAATTTTGCTTCATCCTTAATGACTATGTTCGTTATGAAAAAAATGCCCATAGACGATCTATAACATGAATTCATTCAATTTAACAACCAATGGAGTCCTTAGTCTTAAATTCATTTCTTATTTATAGTAATTGTGGAATTCAAAATTAGAGACAGCCTCCCATCATTCCTCATTAGCAATGCTCCTCTTTTGACTCCAAACACACTTTTTGACACATTGATCAAGAAATTAACACATGTGGCTAAACAACCTAGTATATTGATTGAATCAAACAAGTATAAACACCATTACAACTCTAAATCGATTTAAATCTGTCAATCAAGGGAGTCATTCATCATGGCTTGCATTTCGTACAAATGTAAACTGGTTTAATTCTTAAATCACGAGACATTTTAATCACCTCATGTGAATTAGGCCCCTCTTATTGTTACCAGGACTTTTTTCATGCAATAACCTTGAAATGAAATTTTGTTTCGTCCTTAATGACTATATTTGATATGAAAAAAATGCCCATGGACCATCTCTAACATGAATTCATTCAATTTAACAACCAATGGAGTCCTTGATCTTGAAATTCATTTCTTATTGATATTAATTGTGGAATTCGTAATTAGAGACAACCACTCATCATTTCTCATTAGCAATGCTCCTCTTTTGACTCCAAACACACTTTTTGACACATTGATCATGAAATTAACACATGCGGCTAAAAAACCTAGTATATTTATTCAATCAATCAAGTATCAACAACATTACAACTCTAAATCTATTTAAATCTGTCAATCAAAGGAGTCATTCATCATGGTTTCCATTCCGTACAAATGTGAACTGGTTTAATTCTTAAATCACGAGACATTCTAATCGCCTCATGTGAATAAGGCCCCTCTTATTGTTAGCAGGACTTTTTTCATGCAATTACCTTGAAATGAAATTTTGTTTCGTCCTTAATGATTATATTTGATATGAAAAAAATGCCCATAGACCATCTCTAACATGAATTCATTCAATTTAACAACCAATGGAGTCCTTGATCTTGAAATTCATTTCTTATTGATATTAATTGTGGAATTCGTAATTAGAGACAACTTCTCATCATTTCTCATAAGGAATGCTCCTTTTTGACTCCAAACACACTTTTTGACACAATGATCATGAAATTAGCACATGCGGCTAAACAACCTAGTATATTTATTAAATCAATCAAGTATCAACAACATTACAACTCTAAATCTATTTAAATCTGTCAATCAAAGGAGTCATTCATCATGGTTTCCATTTTGGACAAATGTGAACTGGTTTAATTCTTAAATCACGAGACATTCTAATCGCCTCATGTGAATTAGGCTACTCTTATTGTTGCCAGGACTTTTTTCATGCAATAACCTTGAAATGAAATTTTGCTTCATCCTTAATGACTATATTCGTTATGAAAAAAATGCCCATGGACCATCTATAACATGAATTCATTCAATTTAACAACCAATGGAGTCCTTAATCTTGAAATTCATTTCTTATTGATAGTAATTGTGGAATTCAAAATTAGAGACAGCCTCCCATCATTTCTCATTAGCAATGCTCCTCTTTTGACTCCAAACACACTTTTTGACTCATTGATCATGAAATTAACACATGTGGCAAAACAACCTAGTATATTCTTTGAATCAAACAAGTATAAACACCATTACAACTCTAAATCGATTTAAATCCGTCAATCAAGGGAGTCATTCATCATGGTTTGCATTTTGTGCAAATGTGAGCTGGTTTAATTCTTAAATCACGAGACATTTTAATCACCTCATGTGAATTAGGGTCCTCTTATTGTTACCAGGACATTTTTCATGCAATAACCTTGAAATTAAATTTTGCTTCATCCTTAATGACTATATTCGTTATGAAAAAAATGCCCATGGACCATCTATAACATGAATTCATTCAATTTAAAAACCAATGGAGTCCTTGATCTTGAAATTCATTTCTTATTGATACTAATTGTTCAATTCAAAATTAGAGAGTGCCTCAAATGATTTCACATTAGCAATGCTCCTCTTTTGACTCCAAACACACTTTTTGACACATTGATCATAAAATTAACACATTTACCTAAACAACCTATTATATTGATTGAATCAAACAAGTATAAAAACCTTTAAAATTCTAAATCTATTTAATTCCGTCAACCAAAGGTGTCATTCATCGTGGTTTGCATTTCGTACAAATGTGAATTGGTTTAATACTTAAATCATGAGACATTCTAATGAGCTTATGTGAATTAGGCTCCTTTTATTGTTACCAGGGCTATTTTTCATGCAATAACCTTGAAATTAAATTTTGCTTAATCCTTAATGGCTATATTCGTTATGAAGAAAATGCCCACGGACCATCTATAACATGAATTCATTAAATTTAACAAACAATGGAGTCCTTGATCTTGAATTTCATTTCTTATTGATATTAATTTTTTAATACAAAATTAGAGATTGCCTCCCATCATTTGTCATTAGCAAGGCTCCTCTTTTGCCTCCACACACACTTTTTGACACATTGATCATGAAATTAACACATGTGGCTAAACAACCTAGTATATTGATTAAATCAATCAAGTATAAACAACATTACAACACTAAATCTATTTAAATCCGTCAATCAAAGGAGACATTCATCATGGTTTCCATTCTGTACAAATGTGAACTGGTGTAATTCTTAAATCACAAGACATTCTAATCGCCTCATGTGAATTAGGCTCCTCTTATTGTTACCAGGACTTTTTTCATGAAATAACCTTGAAATGAAATTTTGTATCATCCTTAATGACTATATTCGTTATGAAAAAAATGCCCATGGACCATCTATAACATGAATTCATTCAATTTAACAACCAATTGAGTCCTTGATCTTGAAATTCATTTCTTATTGATATTAATTGTGGAATTCATAATTAGAGACAGCCTCTCATCATTTCTCATAAGCAATGCTCCTCTTTTGACTCCAAACAGACTTTTTGACACATTGATCATGAAATTAGCACATGTGGCTAAACAACCTATTATATTGATTAAATGAATCAAGTATAAACAACATTACAACTCTAAATCTATTTAAATCCGTCAATCAAGGGAGTCATTCATCATGGTTTCCATTCCATACAAATGTGAACTGGTTTAATTCTTAAATCACGAGACATTCTAATCGCCTCATGTGAATTAGGCTCCTCTTATTGTTACCAGGAGTTTTTTCATGCAATAACCTTGAAATAAAATTTTGTTTCATCCTTAATGACTGTATTCGTTATGAAAAAAATGCCCATGGACAATCTATAACATGAATTCATTCAATTTAACAACCAATGGAGTCCTTGATCTTGAAATTCATTTCTTATTGATATTAATTGTGGAATTCAAAATTAGAGACAGCCTCCCATCATTTCTCATTAGCAATGCTCCTCTTTTGACTCCAAACACACTTTTTGGAACATTGATCATGAAATTAACACATGTGGCTAAACATCCTAGTATATTGATTGAATCAAACAAGTATAAACAACATTAGAACTCTAAATCTATTTAAATCCGTCAATCAAGGGAGTCATTCATCATGGTTTGCATTCCTTACAAATGTGAACTGGTTTAATTCTTAAATCAGGAGACATTCCAATTGCCTCATGTGATTTAGGCTCCTCTTATTGTTACAAGGACTTTTTTCATTCACTAACCTTGAAATTAAATTTTGCTTCATCCTTAATGACTATATTTGTTATGAAGAAAATGCCCATGGACCATCTATAACATGAATTCATTCAATTTAACAAATAATGGAGTCCTCGATCTGGAATTTCATTTCTTATTTATATTAATTGTTGAATTCAAAATTAGAGATTGCCTCCCATCATTTGTCGTTAGCAAGGCTCGTCTTTTGACTCCACACACACTATTTGACACATTGATCATGATATTAATACATGTGGCTAAACAACCAAGTATATTGTTTAAATCAATCAAGTATAAACAACATTACAACTCTAAATCTATTTAAATCCGCCAATCAAAAGAGTCATTCATCATGGTGTCCATTCAGTACAAATGTGAACTGGTTTAATTCTTAAATCACGAGACATTCTAATCGCCTCATGTAATTTAGGCTCCTCTTATTGTTACAAGGACTTTTTTCATTCCCTAACCTTGAAATTAAATTTTCCGTCATCCTTAATGACTATATTTGTTATGAAGAAAATGCCCAGGGACCATCTATAACATGAATTCATTCAATTTAACAAACAATGGAGTCCTTGATCTTGAAATTCATTTCTTATTGATATTAATTGTTGAATTCAAAATTAGAAATTGCCTCCCATCATTTGTCGTTAGCAACGCTCGTCTTTTGACTTCTCACACACTTTTTGACACATTGATCATGAAATTAACACATGTTGCTAAACAACCTAGTATATTGATCAAATCAATCAAGTATAAACAACATTACAACTCTAAATCTATTTAAATCTGTCAATCAAAGGAGTCATTCATCATGGTTTCCATTCCGTAGAAATGTGAACTGGTTTAATTCTTAAATCACGAGACAATCTAATAGCCTCATGTGAATTAGGCTCCTCTTATTGTTACCAGGACTTTTTTCATGCAATAACCTTGAAATGAAATTTTGTTTCATCCTTAATGTCTATATTCGTTATGAAAAAAATGCCCATGGACCATCTCTACCATGAATTCATTCAATTTAACAACCAATGGAGTCTTTGATCTTGAAATTCATTTCTTATTAGCAATGCTTCTCTTTTGACTCCAAACACACTTTTTGGAACATTGATCATGAAATTAACACATGTGGCTAAACATCCTAGTACATTGATTAAATGAATCAAGTATAAACAACATTAGAACTCTAAATCTATATAAATCCTTCAATCAAGGGAGTCATTCATCATGGTTTGCATTCCTTACAAATGTGAACTGGTTTAATTCTTAAATCAGGAGACATTCTAATTGCCTCATGTGATTTAGGCTCCTCTTATTGTTACAAGGACTTTTTTCATTCACTAACCTTGAAATTAAATTTTGCTTCATCCTTAATGACTATATTTGTTATGAAGAAAATGCCCATGGACCATCTATAACATGAATTCATTCAATTTAACAAATAATAGAGTCCTCGATCTGGAATTTCATTTCTTATTTATATTAATTGTTGAATTCAAAATTAGAGATTGCCTCCCATCATTTGTCGCTAGCAAGGCTCGTCTTTTGACTCCACACACACTATTTGACACATTGATAATGAAATTAATACATGTGGCTAAACAACCAAGTATATTGTTTAAATCAATCAAGTATAAAAACATTACAACTCGAAATCTATTTAAATCCGCCAATCAAAAGAGTCATTCATCATGGTGTCCATTCAATACAAATGTGAACTGGTTTAATTCTTAAATCACGAGACATTCTAATCGCCTCATGTGATTTAGGCTCCTTTTATTGTTACAAGGACTTTTTTCATTCACTAACCTTGAAATTAAATTTTCCCTCATCCTTAATGACTATATTTGTTATGAAGAAAATGCCCATGGACCATCTATAACATGAATTCATTCAATTTAACAAACAATGGAGTCCTTGATCTTGAAATTCATTTCTTATTGATATTAATTGTGGAATTCATAATTAGAGACAGCCTCTCATCATTTCTCACAAGCAATGCTCCTCTTTTGACTCCAAACACACTTTTTGAAACATTGATCATGAAATTAGCACATGTGGCTCAACAACTTAGTATATTGATCAAATCAATCAAGTATAAACAACATTACAACTCTAAATCTATTTAAATCTGTCAATCAAAGGAGTCATTCATCATGGTTTCCATTTCGTAGAAATGTGAACTGGTTTAATATTTAAATCACGAGACATTCTAATAGCCTCATGTGAATTAGGCTCCTCTTATTGTTACCAGGACTTTTTTCATGCAATAAGCTTGAAATGAAATTTTGTTTCATCCTTAATGACTATATTCGTTATGAAAAAAATGCCCATGGACCATCTCTACCATGCATTCATTCAATTTATCAACCAATGGAGTCCTTGATCTTGAAATTCATTTCTTATTGATATTAATTGTGGATTTCAAAATTAGAGATAGTTCTCATCATTTCTCATTAGCAATGCTCCTCTTTTGGCTCCAAACACACTTTTTGACACATTGATCATGAAATTAACACATGTGGCTAGACATCCTAGTATATTGATGGAATCAAACAAGTATAAACAACATTAGAACTCTAAATCTATTTAAATTCGTCAATCAAGGGAGTCATTCATCATGGTTTGCATTCCATACAAATGTGAACTGTTTTAATTCTTAAATCAGGAGACATTCTAATCGCCTCATGTGATTTAGGCTCCTCTTATTGTTACAAGGACTTTTTTCATTCACTAAACTTGAAAATAAATTTTGCTTCATCATGAATGACTATATTTGTTATGAAGAAAATGCCCACGGACCATCTATAACATGAATTCATTAAATTTAACAAACAATGGAGTCCTTGATCTTGAATTTCATTTCTTATTGATATTAATTTTGGAATTCAAAATTAGAGATTGCCTCCCATCATTTGTCGTTAGCAAGGCTCCTCTTATGCCTCCACACACACTTTTTGACACATTGATCATGAAATTAACACGTGGCTAAACAACCTAGTATATTGATTAAATCAATCAAGTATAAACAACATTACAACTCTAAATCTATTTAAATCCGTCAATCAAAGGAGACATTCATCATGGTTTCCATTCTGTACAAATGTGAACTGGTATAATTCTTAAATCACGAGACATTCTAATCGCCTCATGTGAATTAGGGTCCTCTTATTGTTACCAAGACTTTTTTCATGAAATAACCTAGAAATGAAATTTTGTTTCATCCTTAATAACTATATTCGTTATGAAAAAAATGCCCATGGACCATCTATAACATGAATTCATTCAATTTAACAACCAATTGAGTCCTTGATCTTGAAATTCATTTCTTATTGATATTAATTGTGGAATTCATAATTAGAGACAGCCTCTCATCATTTCTCATAAGCAATGCTCCTCTTTTGACTCCAAACAGACTTTTTGACACATTAATCATGAAATTAGCACATGTGGCTAAACAACCTAGTACATTGATTAAATGAATCAAGTATAAACAACATTACAACTCTAAATCTATTTAAATCCGTCAATCGAGTCATTCATCATGGTTTCCATTCCGTACAAATGCGAACTGGTTTAATTCCTAAATCACGAGACATTCTAATCGCCTCATGTGAATTAGGCGCCTCTTATTGTTACCAGGACTTTTTTCATGAAATAACCTTGAAATGAAATTTTGTTTCATCCTTAATGTCTGTATTTGTTATGAAAAAAATGCCCATGGACCATCTCTAACATGAATTCATTCAATTTAACAACCAATGGAGTCCTTGATCTTGAAATTCATTTCTTATTGATATTAATTGTGGATTTCAAAATTAGAGACAGCCTCCCATCATTTCTCATTAGCAATGCTCCTCTTTTGACTCCAAACACACTTTTTGACACATTGATCATGAAATTAACACATGTGGCTAAACATCCTAGGATATTGATTGAATCAAACAAGTATAAACAACATTAGAACTCTAAATCTATTTAAATCCGTCAATCAAGGGAGTCATTCATCATGGTTTGCATTCCGCACAAATGTGAACTGGTTTAATTCTTAAATCAGGAGACATTCTAATCGTATCATGTGATTTAGGCTCCTCTTATTGTTACAAGGACTTTTTTCATTCACTAATCTTGAAATTAAATTTTGCTTCATCCTTATTGACTATATTTGTTATGAAGAAAATGCCCATGGACCATCTATAACATGAATTCATTCAATTTAACAAACAATGGAGTCCTTGATCTTGAATTTCATTTCTTATTGATATTAATTGTTGAATTCAAAATTAGAGATTGCCTCCCATCATTTGTCGTTAGCAAGGCTCGACTTCTGACTCCACACACACTATTTGACACATTGATCATGAAATTAATACATGTGGCTAAACAACCAAGTATATTGATTAAATCAATCAAGTATAAACAACATTACAACACTCAATCTATTTAAATCTGCCAATCAAAAGAGTCATTCATCATGGTTTGCATTCCGTAAAATTGTGAACTGGTTTAATTCTTAAATCACGAGACATTCTAATCGCCTCATGTGAATTAGGCTCCTCTTATTGTTACCAGGACTTTTTTCATTCAATAACCTTGAAATGAAATTTTGTTTCATCCTTAATGACTGTATTCGTTATGAAAAAAATGCCCATGGACCATCTATAACATGAATTCATTCAATCGAACAACCAATGGAGTCCTTGATCTTGCAATTCATTTCTTATTGATATTAATTGTGGAATTCAAAATTAGAGACAGCCTCGCATCATTTCTCATTAGCAATGCTCCTCTTTTGACTCCAAACACACTTTTTGGCATATTGATCATGAAATTAACACATGTGGCTAAACATCCTAGTATATTGATTGAATCAAACAAGTATAAACAACATTAGAACTCTAAATCTATTTAAATCCGTCAATCAAGGGAGTCATTCATCATGGTTTGCATTCCTTACAAATGTGAACTAGTTTAATTCTTAAATCAGGAGACATTCTAATTGCCTCATGTGATTTAGGCTCCTCTTATTGTTACAAGGACTTTTTTCATTGACTAACCTTGAAATTAAATTTTGCTTCATCCTTAATGACTATATTTGTTATGAAGAAAATGCCCATGGACCATCTATAACATGAATTCAGTCAATTTAACAAACAATGTAGTCCTCGATCTGGAATTTCATTTCTTATTTATATTAATTGTTGAATTCAAAAATAGAGATTGCCTCCCATCATTTGTCGTTAGCAAGGCTCGTCTTTTGACTCCACACACACTATTTGACACATTGATCATGAAATTAATACATGTGGCTAAACAACCAAGTATATTGTTTAAATCAATCAAGTATAAACAACATTACAACTCTAAATCTATTTAAATCTGCCAATCAAAAGAGTCATTCATCATGGTGTCCATTTAGTACAAATGTGAACTGGTTTAATTCTTAAATCACTAGACATTCTAATCGCCTCATGTGATTTAGGCACCTCTTATTGTTACAAGGGCTTTTTTCATTCACTAACCTTGAAATTAAATTTTGCTTCATCCTTAATGACTATATTCGTTATGAAAAAAATGCCCATGGACCATCTATAACATGAATTCATTCAATTTAAAAACCAATGGAGTCCTTGATGTTGAAATTCATTTCTTATTGATATTAATTGTTCAATTCAAAATTAGAGAGTGCCTCAAATGATTTCACATTAGCAATGCTCCTCTTTTGACTCCAAACACACTTTTTGACACATTGATCATAAAATTAACACATTTAGCTAAACAACCTATTATATTGATTGAATCAAAAAAGTATAAAAACCTTTAAAATTCTAAATCTATTTAATTCCGTCAACCAAAGGTGTCATTAATCGTGGTTTGCATTTCGTACAAATGTGAATTGGTTTAATACTTAAATCATGAGACATTCTAATGAGCTTATGTGAATTAGGCTCCTTTTATTGTTACCAAGCCTACTTTTCATGCAATAACGTTGAAATTAAATTTTGCTTCATCCTTAATGGCTATATTCGTTATGAAGAAAATGCCCACGGACCATCTATAACATGAATTCATTAAATTTAACAAACAATGGAGTCCTTGATCTTGAATTTCATTTCTTCTTGATATTAATTTTTGAATACAAAATTAGAGATTGCCTCCCATCATTTGTCGTTAGCAAGGCTCCTCTTTTGCCTCCACACACACTTTTTGACACATTGATCATGAAATTAACACATGTGGCTAAACAACCTAGTATATTGATCAAATCAATCAAGTATAAACAACATTACAACTCTAAATCTATTTAAATCCGTCAATCAAAGGACACATTCATCATGGTTTCCATTCTGTACAAATGTGAACTGGTGTGATTCTTAAATCACGAGACATTTTAATCGCCTCATGTGAATTAGGCTCCTCTTATTGTTACCAGGACTTTTTTTCATGAAATAACCTTGAAATGAAATTTTGTTTCATCCTTAATGACTTTATTCGTTATGAAAAAAAATGCCCACGGACCATCTATAACATGAATTCATTCAATTTAACAACCAATTGAGTCCTTGATCTTGAAATTCATTTCTTTATTGATATTAATTGTGGAATTCATAATTAGAGATAGCCTCTCATCATTTCTCATAAGCAATGCTCCTCTTTTGACTCCAAACAGACTTTTTGACACATTGATCATGAAATTAGCACATGTGGCTAAACAACCTAGTATATTGATTAAATGAATCAAGTATAAACAACATTACAACTCTAAATCTATTTAAATCCGTCAATCAAGGGAGTCATTCATCATGGTTTGCATTCCGTACAAATGTGAACTGGTTTAATTCTTAAATCACGAGACATTCTAATCGCCTCATGTGAATTAGGCGCATCTTATTGTTACCAGGACTTTTTTCATGAAATAACCTTGAAATGAAATTTTGTTTCATCCTTAATGACTATATTCGTTATGAAAAAAATGCCCATGGACGATCTCTAACATGAATTCATTCAATTTAACAACCAATGGAGTCCTTGATCTTGAAATTCATTTCTTATTGATATTAATTGTGGAATTTGTAATTGGAGACAACCTCTCATCATTTCTCATAAGCAATGCTCCTCTTTTGACTCCAAAACCACTTTTTGACACATTGATCATGAAATTAGCACATGTGGCTAAACAACCTAGTCTATTGATTAAATGAATCAAGTATAAACAACATTACAAGTTTAAATCTATTTAAATCCGTCAATCAAGGGAGTCATTCATCATGGTTTCCATTCCGTACAAATGTGAGCTGGTTTAATTCTTAAATCACGAGACATTCTAATCGCCTCATGTGAATTAGGTGCCTCTTATTGTTACCTGGACTTTTTTCATGAAATAACCTTGAAATGAAATTTTGTTTCATCCTTAATGACTATATTCGTTAGGAAAAAAATGCCCATGGACCATCTCTAACATGAATTCATTCAATTTAACAACCAATGGAGTCCTTGATCTTGAAATTCATTTCTTATTGATATTAATTGTGGAATTCGTAATTAGAGACAACCTCTCATCATTTCTCATAAGCAATGCTCCTTTTTGACTCCAAACACACTTTTTGACACATTGATCATGAAATTAGCACATGCGGCTAAACAACCTAGTATATTTATTCAATCAATCAAGTATCAACAACATTACAACTCTAAATCTAGTTAAATCCGTCAATCAAGGGAGTCATTCATCATGGTTTGCATTCCGTACAAATGTGAACTGGTTTAATTCTTAAATCAGGAGACATTCTAATCGCCTCATGTGATTTAGGCTCCTCTTATTGTTACAAGGACTTTTTTCATTCACTAACCTTGAAATTAAATTTTGCTTCATCCTTAACGACTATATTCGTTATGAAGAAAATGCCCACGGACCATCTATAACATGAATTCATTAAATTTAACAAACAATGGAGTCCTTGATCTTGAATTTCATTTCTTCTTGATATTAATTTTTGAATACAAAATTAGAGATTGCCTCCCATCATTTGTCGTTAGCAAGGCTCCTCTTTTTCCTCCACACACACTTTTTGACACATTGATCATGAAATTAACACATGTGGCTAAACAACCTAGTATATTGATCAAATCAATCAAGTATAAACAACATTACAACTCTAAATCTATTTAAATCCGTCAATCAAAGGACACATTCATCATGGTTTCCATTCTGTACAAATGTGAACTGGTGTGATTCTTAAATCACGAGACATTCTAATCGCCTCATGTGAATTAGGCTCCTCTTATTGTTACCAGGACTTTTTTCATGAAATAACCTTGAAATGAAATTTTGTTTCATCCTTAATGACTATATTCGTTATGAAAAAAATGCCCACGGACCATCTATAACATGAATTCATTCAATTTAACAACCAATTGAGTCCTTGATCTTGAAATTCATTTCTTATTGATATTAATTGTGGAATTCATAATTAGAGATAGCCTCTCATCATTTCTCATAAGCAATGCTCCTCTTTTGACTCCAAACAGACTTTTTGACACATTGATCATGAAATTAGCACATGTGGCTAAACAACCTAGTATATTGATTAAATGAATCAAGTATAAACAACATTACAACTCTAAATCTATTTAAATCCGTCAATCAAGGGAGTCATTCATCATGGTTTGCATTCCGTACAAATGTGAACTGGTTTAATTCTTAAATCACGAGACATTCTAATCGCCTCATGTGAATTAGGCGCATCTTATTGTTACCAGGACTTTTTTCATGAAATAACCTTGAAATGAAATTTTGTTTCATCCTTAATGACTATATTCGTTATGAAAAAAATGCCCATGGACGATCTCTAACATGAATTCATTCAATTTAACAACCAATGAAGTCCTTGATCTTGAAATTCATTTCTTATTGATATTAATTGTGGAATTTGTAATTGGAGACAACCTCTCATCATTTCTCATAAGCAATGCTCCTCTTTTGACTCCAAAACTACTTTTTGACACATTGATCATGAAATTAGCACATGTGGCTAAACAACCTAGTATATTGATTAAATGAATCAAGTATAAACAACATTACAACTTTAAATCTATTTAAATCCGTCAATCAAGGGAGTCATTCATCATGGTTTCCATTCCGTACAAATGTGAGCTGGTTTAATTCTTAAATCACGAGACATTCTAATCGCCTCATGTGAATTAGGTGCCTCTTATTGTTACCTGGACTTTTTTCATGAAATAACCTTGAAATGAAATTTTGTTTCATCCTTAATGACTATATTCGTTATGAAAAAAATGCCCATGGACCATCTCTAACATGAATTCATTCAATTTAACAACCAATGGAGTCCTTGATCTTGAAATTCATTTCTTATTGATATTAATTGTGGAATTCGTAATTAGAGACAACCTCTCATCATTTCTCATAAGCAATGCTCCTTTTTGACTCCAAACACACTTTTTGACACATTGATCATGAAATTAGCACATGCGGCTAAACAACCTAGTATATTTATTCAATCAATCAAGTATCAACAACATTACAACTCTAAATCTAGTTAAATCCGTCAATCAAGGGAGTCATTCATCATGGTTTGCATTCCGTACAAATGTGAACTGGTTTAATTCTTAAATCAGGAGACATTCTAATCGCCTCATGTGATTTAGGCTCCTCTTATTGTTACAAGGACTTTTTTCATTCACTAACCTTGAAATTAAATTTTGCTTCATCCTTAACGACTATATTCGTTATGAAGAAAATGCCCACGGACCATCTATAACATGAATTCATTAAATTTAACAAACAATGGAGTCCTTGATCTTGAATTTCATTTCTTATTGATATTAATTTTGGAATTCAAAATTAGAGATTGCCTCCCATCATTTGTCGTTAGCAAGGCTCGTCTTTTGACTCCACACACACTATTTGACACATTGATCATGAAATTAATACATGTGGCTAAACAACCAAGTATATTGTTTAAATCAATCACGTATAAACAACATTACAACTCTAAATCTATTTAAATCCGCCAATCAAAAGAGTCATTCATCATAGTGTCCATTCAGTACAAATGTGAACTGGTTTAATTCTTAAATCACGAGACATTCTAATTGCCTCATGTGATTTAGGCTCCTGTTATTGTTACAAGGACTTTTTTCATTCACTAACCTTGAAATTAAATTTTGCTTCATCCTTAATGACTATATTCGTTATGAAGAAAATGCCCACGGACCATCTATAACATGAATTCATTCAATTTAACAAACAATGGAGTCCTTGATCTTGAATTTCATTTCTTATTGATATTAATTTTGGAATTCAAAATTAGAGATTGCCTCCCATCATTTGTCGTTAGCGAGGCTCGTCTTTTGACTCCACACACACTATTTGACACATTGATCATGAAATTAATACATGTGGCTAAACAACCAAGTATATTGTTTAAATCAATCACGTATAAACAACATTACAACTCTAAATCTATTTAAATCCGCCAATCAAAAGAGTCATTCATCATAGTGTCCATTCAGTACAAATGTGAACTAGTTTAATTCTTAAATCAGGAGACATTCTAATTGCCTCATGTGATTTAGGCTCCTGTTATTGTTACAAGGACTTTTTTCATTCACTAACTTTGAAATTAAATTTTGCTTCATCCTTAATGACTATATTCGTTATGAAGAAAATGCCCACGGACCATCTATAACATGAATTCATTCAATTTAACAAACAATGGAGTCCTTCATCTTGAATTTCATTTCTTATGGATATTAATTTTGGAATTCAAAATTAGAGATTGCCTCCCATCATTTGTCGTTAGCAAGGCTCCTCTTTTGCCTCCACACACACTTTTTAACACATTGATCATGAAATTAACATATGTGGCTAAACAACCTAGTATATTGATTAAATCAATCATGTATAAACAACATTACATCTCTAAATCTATTTAAATCCGTCAATCAAAGGACACATTCATCATGGTTTCCATTCTGTACAAATGTGAACTGGTGTAATTCTTAAATCACGAGACATTCTAATCGCCTCATGTGAATTAGGCTCCTCTTATTGTTACCAGGACTTTTTTCATGAAATAACCTTGAAATGAAATTTTGTTTCATCCTTAATAACTATATTCGTTATGAAAAAAATGCCCATGGACCATCTATAACATGAATTCATTCAATTTAACAACCAATTGAGTCCTTGATCTTGAAATTCATTTCTTATTGATATTAATTGTGGAATTCATAATTAGAGATAGCCTCTCATCATTTCTCAAAAGCAATGCTCCTCTTTTGACTCCAAACAGACTTTTTGACACATTGATCATGAAATTAGCACATGTGGCTAAACAACCTAGTATATTGATTAAATGAATCAAGTATAAACAACATTACAACTCTAAATCTATTTAAATCCATCAATCAACAGAGTCATTCATCATGCTTTCCATTCCGTACAAATGTGAACTGGTTTAATTCTTAAATCACCAGACATTCTAATCGCCTCATGTGAATTAGGCGCCTCTTATTGTTACCAGGACTTTTTTCATCAAATAACCTTGAAATGAAATTTTGTTTCATCCTGAATGTCTGTATTCGTTATGAAAAAAATGCCCGTGGACCATCTATAACATGAATTCATTCAATTTAACAACCAATGGAGTCCTTGATCTTGAAATTCATTTCTTATTGATATTAATTGTGGATTTCAAAATTAGAGACAGCCTCCCATCATTTCTCATTAGCAATGCTCCTCTTTTGACTCCAAACACACTTTTTGACACATTGATCATGAAATTAACACATGTGGCTAAACATCCTAGTATATTGATTGAATCAAACAAGTATAAACAACATTAGAACTCTAAATCTATTTAAATCCATCAATCAAGGGAGTCATTCATCATGGTTTGCATTCCGTATAAATGTGAACTGGTTTAATTCTTAAATCAGGAGACATTCTAATCGCCTCATGTGATTTAGGCTCCTCTTATTGTTACAAGGACTTTTTTCATTCAATAATCTTGAAAGTAAATTTTGCTTCATCCTTATTGACTATATTTGTTATGAAGAAAATGCTCATGGACCATCTATAACATGAATTCATTCAATTTAACAAACAATGGAGTCCTTGATCTTGAATTTCATTTCTTATTGATATTAATTGTTGCATTCAAAATTAGAGATTGCCTCCCATCATTTGTCGTTAGCAAGGCTCGTCTTCTGACTCCACACACACTATTTGACACATTGATCATGAAATTAATACATGTGGCTAAACAACCAAGTATATTGATTAAATCAATCAAGTATAAACAACATTACAACACTCAATCTATTTAAATCAGCCAATCAAAAGAGTCATTCATCATGGTTTGCATTCCATACAAATGTGAACTGGTTTAATTCTTAAATCACGAGAGATTCTAATCGCCTCTAGTGAATTAGGCTTCTCTTATTGTTACCAGGACTTTTTTCACAATAACCTTGAAATGAAATTTTGTTTCATCCTTAATGACTGTATTCGTTATGAAAAAAATGCCCATGGACCATCTATAACATGAATTCATTCAATTTAACAACCAATGGAGTCCTTGATCTTGAAATTCATTTCTTATTGATATTAATTGTGGAATTCAAAATTAGAGAGAGCCTACCATCATTTCTCATTAGCAATGCTCCTCTTTTGACTCCAAACACACTTTTTGGCACATTGATCATGAAATTAACACATGTGGCTAAACATCCTAGTATATTGATTAAATCAAACAAGTATAAACAACATTAGAACTCTAAATCTATTTAAATCCATCAATCAAGGGAGTGATTCATCATGGTTTGCATTCCTTACAAATGTGAACTGGTTTAATGCTTAAATCCCGAGACATTCTAATCACCTCATGTGAATTAGGCTCCTCTTATTGTTACCAGGACTTTTTTCATGCAATAACCTTGAAATGAAATTTTGTTTCATCTTTAATGACTGTATTCGTTCTGAAAAAAATGCAGATGGACCATCTATAACATGAATTCATTCAATTTAACAACCAATGGAGTCCTTGATCTTGAAATTCATTTCTTATTGATATTAATTGTGGATTTCAAAATTAGAGATTGCCTCCCATCATTTGTCGTTAGCAAGGCTCGTCTTTTGACTCCACACACACTATTTGACACATTGATCATGAAATTAATACATGTGGCTAAACAACCAAGTATATTTTTTAAATCAATCAAGTATAAACAACATTACAACTCTACATCTATTTAAATCCGCCAATCAAAAGAGTCATTCATCATGGTGTCCATTCAGTACAAATGTGAACTAGTTTAATTCTTAAATCACGAGACATTCTAATCGCCTCATGTGATTTAGGCTCCTCTTATTGTTACAAGGACTTTTTTCATTCACTAACCTTGAAAGTAAAATTTGCCTCATCCTTAATGACTATATTTGTTATGAAGAAAATGCCCATGGACCATCTATAACATGAATTCATTCAATTTAACAAACAATGGAGTCCTTGATCTTGAATTTCATTTCTTATTGATATTAATTGTTGAATTCAAAATTAGAGATTGCCTCCCATCATTTGTCGTTAGCAAGGCTCGTCTTTTGACTCCTCACACACTTTTTGACACATTGATCATGAAATTAACACATGTTGCTAAACAACCTAGTATATTGATTGAATCAAACAAGTATAAACAACATTACAACCCTAAATCTATTTAAATCCGTCAATCAAAGGAGTCATTCATCATGGTTTGCATTTCATACAAATGTGAACTGGTTTAATTCTTAAATCACGAGATATTTTAATCACCTCATGTGAATTAGGGTTCTCTTATTGTTACCAGGACGTTTTTCATGCAATAACCTTGAAATTAAATTTTGCTTCATCCTTAATGACTATATTCTTTATGAAAAAAATGCCCATGGACCATCTATAACATGAATTCATTCAATTTAACAACCAATGGAGTCCTTGATATTGAAATTCATTTCTTATTGATATTAATTGTTCAATTCAAAATTAGAGAGTGCCTCAAATGATTTCACATTAGCAATGCTCCTCTTTTGACTCCAAACACACTTTTTGACACATTGATCATAAAATTAACACATGTAGCTAAACAACCTATTATATTGATTGAATCAAACAAGTATAAAAACCTTTAAAACTCTAAATCTATTTAATTCCATCAACCAAAGATGTCATTCATCGTGGTTTGGATTTCGTACAAATGTGAACTGGTTTAATTCTTAAATCATGAGACATTCTAATGAGCTCATGTGAATTAGGCTCCTTTTATTGTTACTAGGGCTATTTTTCATGCAATAACCTTGAAATTAAATTTTGCTTCATCCTTAATGACTATATTCGTTCTGAAGAAAATGCCCACGGACCATCTACAACATCAATTCATTAAATTTAACAAACAATGGAGTCCTTGATCTTGAATTTCTTTTCTTATTGATATTAATTGTTGAATTCAAAATTAGAGATTGCCTCCCATCATTTGTCGTTAGCAAGGCTCCTCTTTTACCTCCACACACACTTTTTGAGACATTGATCATGAAATTAACACATGTGGCTAAACAACCTAGTATATTGATTAAATCAATCAAGTATAACCAACATTACAACTCTAAATCTATTTAAATCCGTCAATCAAAGGAGACATTCATCATGGTTTCCATTCTGTACAAATGTGAACTGGTTTAATTCTTAAATCACGAGACATTCTAATCGCCTCATGTGAATTAGGCTCCTCTTCTTGTTACCAGGACTTTTTTCAAGCAATAACCTTGAAATGAAATTTTGTTTCATCCTTAATGACTATATTCGTTATGAAAAAAATGCCCATGGACCATCTATAACATGAATTCATTCAATTTAACAACCAATGGAGTCCTTGATCTTGAAATTCATTTCTTATTGATATTAATTGTGGAATTCAAAATTAGAGACAGCCTCCCATCATTTCTCATTAGCAATGCTCCTCTTTTGACTCCAAACACAGTTTTGACACATTGATCATGAAATTAACACATGTGGCTAAACAACCTAGTATATTGATTGAATCAAACAACTATAAACACCATTACAATTCTAAATCGATTTAAATCCGATAATCAAGGGAGTCACTCATCATGGTATGCATTCCGTACAAATGTGAATTGGTTTAATTCTTAAATCACGAGACATTATAATCACCTAATGTGAATTAGGTTCCTCTTATTGTTACCAGGACTTTTTTCATGCAATAACCTTGAAATTAAATTTTCCTTCATCCTTAATGACTATATTCGTTATGAAAAAAATGCCCATGGACCATCTATAATATTAATTCATTCAATTTAACAACCAATGGAGTCCTTGATCTTGAAATTCCTTTCTTATTGATATTAATTGTGGAATTCAAAATTAGAGACGGCCTCTCATCATTTCTCATTAGCAATGATCCTCTTTTGACTCCAAACACACTTTTTGACACATTGATCATGAAATTAGCACATGTGGTTAAACAACCTAGTATATTGATTAAATCAATCAAGTATAAACAACATTACCACTCAAAATCTATTTAAATCCGTCGATCAAAGGTGTCATTCTAATCGCCTCATGTGAATTAGGCACCCTCTTATTGTTACCCGGACTTTTTTCATGAAATAACCTTGAAATGAAATTTTGTTTCATCCTTAATGACTATATTCGTTATGAAAAAAATGCCCATGGACCATCTATAACATGAATTCATTCAATTTAACAAACAATGGAGTCCTTGATCTTGAATTTCATTTCTTATTGATATTAATTGTTGAATTCAAAATTAGAGATTGCCTCCAATCATTTGTCGTTACCAAGGCTCGTCGTTTGTCTCCACACACACTTTTTGACACATTGATCATGAAATTAACACATGTGGCTAAACAACCTAGTATTTTGATTAAAGCAATCAAGTATAAACAACATTACAACTCTAAATCTATTTAAATCCGTCAATCAAAGGAGTCATTCATCATGGTTTCCATTCCGTACAAATGTGAACTGGTTTAATTCTTAAATGACGAGACATTCTAATCGCCTCATGTGAATTAGACTCCTCATATTGTTACCAGGACTTTTTTCAAGCAATAACCTTGAAATCAAATTTTGTTTCATCCTTAATGACTATATTCGTTATGAAGAAAATGCCCACGGACCATCTATAACATGACTTCATTCAATTTAACAAACAATGGAGTCCTTGATCTTGAAATTCATTTCTTATTGATAATAATTGTTGAATTCAAAATTAGAGATTGCCTCCCACCATTTGTCGTTAGCAATGCTCCTCTTTTGACTCCACACACACTTTTTGACACATTGATCATGAAATTAACACATGTGGCTAAACAACCTAGTATATTGATTTAATCAAACAAATATAAACACCATTACAACTCTAAATCTATTTAAATCCATTAATCAAGGGAGTCATTTATCATGGTTTGCATTCCGTACAAATGTGAACTGGTTTAATTCTTAAATCACGAGACATTATAATCACCTCATGTGAATTAGGTTCCTCTTATTGTTACCAGGACTTTTTTCATGCAATAACCTCGAAATTAAATTTTGCTTCATCCTTAATGAGTATATTCGTTATGAAAAAAATGCCCATGGACCATTTATAATATTAATTCATTCAATTTAACAACCAATGGAGTCCTTGATCTTGAAATTCATTTCTTATTGATATTAATTGTGGAATTCAAAATTAGAGACAGCCTCTCATCATTTCTCATTTGCAATGCTCCTCTTTTGACTCCAAACACACTTTTTGACACATTGATCATGAAATTAGCACATGTGGCTAAACAACCTAGTATATTGGTTGAATCAATCAAGTATAACCAACATTACAACTCTAAATCTATTTAAATTCGTCAATCAAAGGAGACATTCATCATGGTTTCCATTCTGTACAAATGTGAACTGGTTTAATTCTTAAATCACGAGACATTCTAATCGCCTCATGTGAATTAGGCTCCTCTTATTGTTACCAGGACTTTTTTCAAGCAATAACCTTGAAATGAAATTTTGTTTCATCCTTAATGACTATATTAGTTATGAAAAACATGCCCATGGACCATCTATAACATGAATTCATTCAATTTAACAACCAATGGAGTCCTTGATCTTGAAATTCATTTCTTATTGATATTAATTGTGGAATTCAAAATTAGAGATAGCCTCCCATCATTTCTCATTAGCAATGCTCCTCTTTTGACTCCAAACACACTTTTTGACACATTGATCATGAAATTAACACATGTGGCTAAACAACCTAGTATATTGATTGAATCAAACAACTATAAACACCATTACAATTCTAAATCGATTTAAATCCGTTAATCAAGGGAGTCACTCATCATGGTTTGCATTCCGTACAAATGTGAACTAGTTTAATTCTTAAATCACGAGACATTATAATCACCTCATGTGAATTAGGTTCCTCTTATTGTTACCAGGACTTTTTTCAAGCAATAACCTTCAAATTCAATTTTCGTTCATCCTCAATGACTATATTCGTTATGAAAAAAATGCCCATGCACCATCTATAAGATGAATTCATTCAATTTAACAACAAATGGAGTCCATCTTGAAATTCATTTCTTATTGATGTGAATTGTGGAATTCAAAATTAGAGATGGCCTCTCATCATTTCTCATTAGCAATGTTCCTCTTTTCACTCCAAACACACTTTTTGACATATTGATCATGAAATTAGCACATGTGGCTAAACAACCTAGTATATTGATTAAATCAATCAAGTATAAACAATATTACTCAATCAACGGAGTCATTCATCATGGTTTCCATTCCGTACAAATGTGAACTGGTTTAATTCTTAAATCACGAGACATTCTAATTGCCTCATGTGAATTAGGCTCCTCTTATTGTTACCAGGTCTTTTTTCATGCAATAACCTTGAAATGAAATTTTGCTTCATCCTTAATGACTATATTCGTTATGAAAAAAATGCCCATGGACCATCTATAACATGAATTCATTCAATTTAACAACCAATGGAGTCCTTGAACTTGAAATTCATTTCTTATTGATATTAATTGTGGAATTCAAAATTAGAGTCAGCCTCCCATCATTTCTCATTAGCAATGCTGCTCTTTTGACTCCAAACACACTTTTTGACACATTGATCATGAAATTAACACATGTGGCTAAACAACCTAGTATTTTGATTTAATCAAACAAATATAAACACCATTACAACTCTAAATCGATTTAAATCCGTTAATCACGGGAGTCATTCATCATGGTTTGCATTCCGTACAAATGTGAATTGGTTTAATTCTTAAATCACGAGACATTATAATCACCTCATGTGAATTAGGTTCCTCTTATTGTTACCAGGACTTTTTTCATGCTATAACCTCAAAATTAAATTTTGCTTCATCCTTAATGACTATATTCGTTATGAAAAAAATGCCCATGGACCATCTATAATATTAATTCATTCAATTTAACAACCAATGGAGTCCTTGATCTTGAAATTCCTTTCTTATTGATATTAATTGTGCAATTCAAAATTAGAGATGGCCTCTCATCATTTCTCATTAGCAATGCTCCTCTTTTGACTCCAAACACACTTTTTGCCACATTGATCATGAAATTAGCACATGTCGTTAAACAACCTAGTATATTGATTAAATCAATCAAGTATAAACAACATTAGAACTCAAAATCTATTTAAATCCGTCGATCAAAGGAGTCATTCATCATGGTGTGCATTCCGTACAAATGTGAACTAGTTTAATTCTTAAATCACAAGTCACTCTAATCGCCTCATGTGAATTAGGCTCCTCTTATTGTTACTAGGACTTTTTTCATGCAATAACCTTGAAATTAAATTTTGCTTCATCCTTAATGACTATAATCGTTATGAAAAAAATGCCCATGGATCATCTATAACATGAATTCATTCAATTTAACAGACAATGGAGTCCTTGATCTTGAAATTCATTTCTTTTTGATAGTAATTGTGGAATTTAAAATTAGAGACAGCCTCCCATCATTTCTCATTAGCAATGCTCCTCTTTTGACTCCAAACACACTTTTTGACACATTGATCATGAAATTAACACATGTGGCTAAACAACCTAGTATATTGATTGAATCAAACAAGTATAAACACCATTACAAATCTAAATTGATTTAAATCCGTCAATCAAGGGAGTCATTCATCATGGTTTGCATTCCGTACAAATGTGAACTGGTTTAATTCTTAAATCACGAGACATTCTAATTGCCTCATGTGAATTAGGCTCCACTTATCGTTACAAGGACTTTTTTCATGCAATCACCTTGAAATTAAATTTTGATTCATCCTTAATGACTATATTCGTTATGAAAAAAAAATGCCCATGGGCCATCTATAACATGAATTCATTCAATTTAACAACCAATGGAGTCCTTGATCTTCAAATTCATTTCTTATTGATATTAATTGTGGAATTTAAAATTAGAGACAGCCTCCCATCATTTCTCATTACCAATGCTCGTCTTTTGACTCCAAACACACTTTTTGACACGTTGATCATGAAATTAACATATGTGGCTAAACAACCTAGTATATTGATTGAATAAAACTAGTATAAACACCATTACAACTCTAAATCTATTTAAATCTGTCAATCAATGGAGTCATTCATTATGGTTTGTATTCAGTACAAATGTGAACTGGTTTAATTCTTAAATCATGAGACATTCTAATGAGCTCATGTGAATTAGGATCCTTTTATTGTTACCAGGACTACTTTTCATGCAATAACCTTGAAATTAAATTTTCCTTCATCCTTAATGACTATATTCGTTATGAAGAAATGCCCACAGATCATCTATAACATGAATTAATTCAATTTAACAAACAATGGAGTCCTTGATCTTGAAATTCATTTCTTATTGATATTAATTGTTGAATTCAAAATTAGAGATTGCCTCCCATCATTTGTCGTTAGCAAGGCTCTTCATTTGACTCCACACACACTTTTTGACACATTGATCATGAAATTAACACATGTGGCTAAACAACCTAGTATATTGATTGAATCAAACAAGTATAAACACCATTACAACTCTAAATTGATTTAAATCCGTCAATCAAGGGAGTCATTCATCATGGTTTGCATTCCTTACAAATGTGAACTGGTTTAATGCTTAAATCACGAGACATTCTAATTGCCTCATGTGAATTAGGCTCCACTTATCGTTACAAGGACTTTTTTCATGCAATCACCTTGAAATTAAATTTTGATTCATCCTTAATGACTATATTCGTTATGAAAAAAAATGCCCATGGGCCATCTGTAATGTGAATTCATTCAATTTAACAACCAATGGAGTCCTTGATCTTGAAATTCATTTCTTATTGATATTAATTGTGGAATTTAAAATTAGAGATAGCCTCCCATCATTTCTCATTACCAATGCTCGTCTTTTGACTCCAAACACACTTTTTGACACGTTGATCATGAAATTAACACATGTGGCTAAAGAACCTAGTATATTGATTGAATAAAACAAGTATAAACACCATTACAACTCTAAATCTATTTAAATCTGTTAATCAATGGAGTCATTCATTATGGTTTGTATTCCGTACAAATGTGAACTGGTTTAATTCTTAAATCATGAGACATTCTAATGAGCTCATGTGAATTAGGATCCTTTTATTGTTACCAGGACTACTTTTCATGCAATAACCTTGAAATTAAATTTTCCTTCATCCTTAATGACTATATTCATTATGAAGAAAAGGCCCACGGACCATCTATAACATGAATTCATTCAATTTAACAAACAATGGAGTCCTTGATCTTGAAATTCATTTCTTATTGATATTAATTGTTGAATTCAAAATTAGAGATTGCCTCCCATCATTTGTCGTTAGCAAGGCTCTTCATTTGACTCCACACACACTTTTTGACACATTGATCATGAAATTAACACATGTGGCTAAACAACCTAGTATATTGATTGAATCAATCAAGTATAAATAACATTACAACTCTAAATCTATTTAAATCCGTCAATCAAAGAAGTCATTCATCATGGTTTGCATTCCGCACGAATATGAACTGGTTTAATTCTTAAATCACGAGACATTCTAATCGCCTCATGTGAATTAGCGTCCTCTTATTGTTACCAGGACTTTTTTCACGCAAAAATAAAAGGGATATTAAGGCAAGTCACCCAGTGGGTTCTTTTGTAAGCCCAAAGCACATAAAGATAAGTGATTATCCTTCGTGTAGCATTGGAAACATTTAGAATAGCACTGGAAACATTTTAAGAATCCTTATTGTCATGTATATCCATGATTAAGCCTTTTAAATCCTCTTTCATCCTCTTTGTTTTTGCGATTCTTATTAGACCACTGATTTCTCTTAAAAGATCAATGGTATACAAGCTTTGTTGTACTTAATTAGTGCTTTGTTCTCTATCATTAGGTGTATTTTAGATCATAATTGCTTTGACATTATTTTACTATAAATTCATTCCAGGCAAACTCACAACAAAACCAATGAAAATTATAGATTTCATAGAAAACACACTCTATTTAAAATAAAAGGGATATCAGGGCAAGTCACCCTGTGGGTTCTTTTGTAAGCCCAAAGGAACCAAAAATGTTGAGCCTTTTTTCTTGTACATTTAGCCTTAAATGAAAATCAATCTACCTAAACAAAAAAATAGGGCATTTTATATAACTCAGAATTTTGATCAACCCACTGCTTGGATTGGACATAAAACATGGACTAATATCATGAGCATCAAGTATCATTCACCAAGTTCAAATCCTTATTCATCATATTGCACATAAAGATATGTGGTTATCCTTCGTATAGCATTGGAAACATTTAGTATAGCACTGGAAACATTTTAAGAATCCTTATTGTCATGTATATCCATGATTAAGCCTTTTAAGTCCTCTTTCATCCACTTTGTTCTTGCCATTCTTATTAGACCACTGATTTCTCATAAAACATCAATGGTATACATGCTTTCTTGTACTTAATTAGTGCTTTCTTCTCTATCATTAGGTGTATTTTAGATCATAATTGCTTTGACATTATTTTTCTTTAAATTCATTCCAGGCAAACTTTTAACAAAAGCAATGAAAATTATAGATTTCATAGAAAACACACTCTATTTAAAATAAAAGGGATATCAGGGCAAGTCACCCAGTGGGTTCTTTTGTAAGCCCAAAGGAACCCAAAATGTTGAGCCTTTTTTCTTGTACATTTAGCATTAAATGAAAATCAATCTTCCTAAACAAAAAAATAGGGCATTTTATATAACTCAGAATTTTGATCAACCCACTGCTTGGATTGGACATAAAACATGGACTAATATCATGAGCATTAAGTATCATTCACCAAGTTCAAATCCTTATCCATCATATTGCACATAAAGATAAGTGATGATCCTGTGTGTAGCATTGGAGCACTGGAAACATTTTAAGAATCCATATTGTCATGTATATCCATGATTAAGCCTTTTAAATCCTCTTTCATCCACTTTGTTCTTGCCCTTCTTATTAGACCACTGATTTCTCGTAAAAGATCAATGGTATACAAGATTTGTTGCACTTAATTAGTGCTTTGTTCTCTATCATTAGGTGTATTTTAGATCATAATTGCTTTGACAGTATTTTTCTTTAAATTAATTCCAGGGAAACTCATAACAAAGCCAAAGAAAATTTTAGATTTCATAGAAAACACACTCTATTTAAAAAAAAAAAAAGGGATATGTCGGCAACTCACCTAGTGGGTTGTTTTGTAAGCCCAAATGAACCCACATTGTTGATCCTTTTTTCTTGTACCTTTGGCATTAAATGAAAATCCATCTACCGAATAAAAAAATAGGGCAATTTATATAACTTAGAATGTTGATCAACCAACTCCTTGGATTGGACATAAAACCTGGACTAATATCATGAGCATCAAGTATTTTTCATCAAGTTCAAATCCATATTCATGATATTGCACATAAAGATAAGTGATTATCCTTCGTGTAGCATTGGAAACATTTAGTATAGCACTGGAAACATTTTAAGAATCCTTATTGTCATGTATATCCATGATTAAGCCTTTTAAGTCCTCTTTCATCCACTTTGTTCTTGCCATTCTTATTAGACCACTGATTTCTCATAAAACATCAATGGTTTACATGCTTTCTTGTACTTAATTAGTGCTTTCTTCTCTATCATTAGGTGTATTTTAGATCATAATTGCTTTGACATTATTTTTCTTTAAATTCATTCCAGGCAAACTTTTAACAAAAGCAATGAAAATTATAGATTTCATAGAAAACACACTCTATTAAAAATAAAAGGTATATCAGGGCAAGTCACCCAGTGGGTTCTTTTGTAAGCCCAAAGGAACCCAAAATGTTGAGCCTTTTTTCTTGTACATTTAGCATTAAATTAAAATCAATCTTCCTAAACAAAAAAATAGGGCATTTTATATAACTCAGAATTTTGATCAACCCACTGCTTGGATTGGACATAAAACATGGACTAATATCATGAGCATTAAGTATCATTCACCAAGTTCAAATCCTTATCCATCATATTGCACATAAAGATAAGTGATTATCCTTTGTGTAGCATTGGAGCACTGGAAACATTTTAAGAATCCATATTGTCATGTAT
>JBAPLH010000298.1:0-42212 GCA_037897445.1 Ceriops zippeliana | reverse complement strand
TGTAAATTAGGCTCCTTTTTTTGTTACTAGGACTATTTTTCATGCAATAACCTTGAAATTAAAATTTGCTTCATCCTTAATGACTATATTCATTATGGAAAAAATGCCCATGGACCATCTATGACATGAATGCGTTCAATTTAACAAACAATGGTGTCCTGGATCTTCAATTTCATTTCTTATTGATATTAATTGTTGAATTCAAAATTAGAGACATCCTCCCCTCAAATCTCAATTGCAATGCTCCTCTTTTGACTCCAAACACAGTTTTTGACACATTGATCATGAAATTAACACATGTGGCTAAACAACCTAGTTTATTGATTAAATCAAACAAGTATAAAGACCATTAAAACTCTAAATCTATTTAAATCCGTCAATCAAAGGAGTCATTCATAAAGATTTGCATTCTGTACAAATGTGAAATGTTTTAATTCTTAAATCACGAGACATTCTAATCACCTCACGTAAATTAGGCTCCTTTTTTTGTTACTAGGACTATTTTTCATGCAATAACCTTGAAATTAAAATTTGCTTCATCCTTAATGACTATATTCATTATGGAAAAAAAGCCCATGGACCATCTATAACATGAATTCATTCAATTTAACAAACAATGTTGTCCTGTATCTTCAATTTCATTTCTTATTGATATTAATTGTTGAATTCAAAATTAGAGAATGCCTTACATCAATTCTCATTAGCAATGCTCCTCTTTTGACTCCAAAATCACTTTTTGACACACTGATCATGAAATTAACACATGTGGCTAAACAACCTAGTATATTGATTAAATCAAACAAGTATAAAGACCATTAAAACTCTAAATCTATTTAAATCCGTCAATCAAAGGAGTCATTCATCATGGTTTGTATTTCGTACAAATGTGAACAGCTTTAATTCTTAAATCAGGAGACATTCTAATCACCTCATGTGAATTAGGCTCCTCTTGTTGTTACCAGGACTATTTTTCATGCAATAACATTGAAATTAAATTTTGCATCATCATTAATGATTATTTTGTTATGAAAAAAGTGACCATGGACCATCTATAACATGAATTCATTCAATTTAACAAACAATGGAGTCCTTGATCTTAAATTTCATTTCGTATTGATATTAATTGTTGAATTCAAAATTAGAGAATCCCTCACATCAATTCCCATTAGCAATGGTCCTCTTTTGACTCCAAAAACACTTTTTGACACACTGATCATGAAATTAACACATGTGGCTAAACAACCTAGTATATTGATTAAATAAAACAAGTATAAAGACCATTAAAACTCTAAATCTATTTAAATAGGTCAATCAAAGGAGTCATTCATAATGATTTGCATTGTGTACAAATGTGAAATGTTTTAATTCTTAAATCACGAGACATTCGAATCACCGCAGGTAAATTAGGCTCCTTTTTTTGTTACTAGGAATATTTTTCATGCAATAACCTTGAAATTAAAGATTGCTTCATCCTTAATGACTATATTCATCATGGAAAAAATGCCCATGGACCATCTATAACAAGAATTCACTCAATTTAACAAACAATGGTGTCCTGGATCTTCCATTTCATTTCTTTTTGATATTAATTGTTGAATTCAAAATTAGAGATAGCCTCCCCACATTTGTCAATTGCAATGCTCCTCTTTTGACTCCAAACACACTTTTTGACACATTGATCATGAAATTAACACAAGTGGCTAAACAACCTAGTATTTGATTAAACCAAAAAAGTATACAGACCATTAAAACTCTAAATCTATTTAAATCTGTCAATCAAAGGAGTCATTCATAAAGATTTGCCTTCTGTACAAATGAGAAATGTTTTAATTCTTAAATCACGAGACATTCTAATCACCTCACATAAATTAGGCTCCTTTTTTCGTTACTAGGACTATTTTTCATGCAATAACCTTGAAATTAAAATTTGCTTCATCCTTAATGACTATATTCATTATGGAAAAAATGCCCATAGACCAACTATAACATGAATTCATTCAATTTAACAAACAATGGTGTCCTGGATCTTCAATTCCATTTCTTATGGATATTTGTTGTTGAATTCAAAATTAGAGACAGCCTCCCCTCATTTTTCATTAGCAATGATCCTCTTTTGACACCAAACACACTTTTTGACACATTGATCATGAAATTAACACATGTGGCTAAACAACCTAGTATATTGATTATATCAAACAAGTATAAAGACCATTAAAACTCTAAATCTATTTAAATCTGTCAATCAAAGGAGTCATTCATCATGGTTTGTATTTCGTACAAATGTGAACAGCTTTAATTCTTAAATCAGGAGTCATTCTAATCACCTTATGTGAATTAGGCTCTTGTGGTTTCCAGGTCTATTTTTCCAGCAATAACGTTGAAATTAAATTTTGCATCATCATTAATGATTATTTTGTTATGAGAAAAGTGCCCCTGGACCATCTATAACATGAATTCATTCAATTTAACAAACAATGGAGTCCTTGATCTTGAATTTCATTTCGTATTGATATTAATTGTTGAATTCAAAATTAGAGAATGCCTCACATCTCTTCTCATTAGCAATGCTTATCTTTTGACTCGAAAAACACTTTTTGACACATTGATCATGAAATTAACACATGTGGCTAAACAAGCTAGTATATTGATTAAATCAAAAAAGTATAAAGACCATTAAAACTCTAAATCTATTTAAATCTGTCAATCAAAGGAGTCATTCAAAATAATTTGCGTTCTGTACAAATGTGAAATGATTTAATTCTTAAATCACGAGTCATTCTAATCACCTCATGTAAATTAGGCTCCTTTTATTGTTACTAGGACAATTTTTCATGGAATAACCTTGAAATTAAAATTTGCTTCATCCTTAATGACTATATTCATTATGGAAAAAATGCCCATGGACCATCTATAACATGAATTCATTCAATTTAACAAACAATGGTGTCCTGGATCTTCCATTTCATTTCTTTTTGATATTAATTGTTGAATTCAAAATGAGAGATGGCCTCCCCACATTTCTCAATTGCAATGCTCCTCTTTTGACTCCAAACACACTTTTTGACACATTGATCATGAAATTAACACATGTGGATAAACAACCTAGTATATTGATTAAATCAAAAAAGTATAAAGACCATTAAAACTCTAAATCTATTTAAATCTGTCAATCAAAGGAGTCATTCAAAATAATTTGCGTTCTGTACAAATGTGAAATGATTTAATTCTTAAATCACGAGTCATTCTAATCACCTCATGTAAATTAGGCTCCTTTTATTGTTACTAGGACAATTTTTCATGGAATAACCTTGAAATTAAAATTTGCTTAATCCTTAATGACTATATTCATTATGGAAAAAATGCCCATGGACCATCTATAACATGAATTCATTCAATTTAACAAACAATAGTGTCTGGGATCTTCAATTTCATTTCTTATTGATATTAATTGTTGAATTCAAAATTAGAGACAACCTCCCCTCATTTCTCAATTGCAATGCACTTCTTTTGACTCCGAACACACTTTTTGACGCATTGATCATGAAATTAACACAAGTGGCTAAACAACCTAGTATATTGATTAAATCAAAAAAGTATACAGACCATTAAAACTCTAAATCTATTTAAATCCGTCAATCAAAGGAGTCATTCATAATAATTTGCGTTCTGTACAAATGTGAAATGTTTTAATTCTTAAATCACGAGTCATTCTAATCACCTCATGTAAATTAGGCTCCTTTTATTGTTACTAGGACTATTTTTCATGCAATAACCTTGAAATTAAAATTTGCTTCATCCTTAATGACTATATTCATTATGGAAAAAATGCCCATGGACCAACTATAACATGAATTCATTCAATTTAACAAACAATGGTGTCCTGGATCTTCAATTTCATTTCTTATGGATATTTGTTGTTGAATTCAAAATTAGAGATAGCCTCCCCTCATTTTTCATTAGCAATGATCCTCTTTTGACTCCAAACACACTTTTTGACACATTGATCATGAAATTAACACATGTGGCTAAACAACCTAGTATATTGATTATATCAAACAAGTATAAAGACCATTAAAACTCGAAATCTATTTAAATCTGTCAATCAAAGGAGTCATTCATAATGATTTGCATTCTGTACAAATGTGAAATGGTTTAATTCTTAAATCACGAGACATTCTAATCACCTCATATAAATTAGGCTGCTTTTATTGTTACTAGGAATATTTATCATGCAATAACCTTGAAATTAAAATTTGATTCATCCTAAATGACTATATTGATTATGGAAAAAATGCCCATGGACCATCTATAATATGAATTCATTCAATTTAACAAAAAATGGTGTCCTGGACCTTCAATTTCATTTCTTATTGATATTATTTGTTGAATTCAAAATTAGAGACAACATCCCATCATTTCTCATTAGCAATGCTCCTCTTTTGACTCCAAACACACCTTTTGACACATTGATCATGAAATTAACATATGTAGCTAAGCAACCTAGTATATTGATTAAATCAAACAAGTATAAAGACCATTAAAACTCTAAATCTATTTAAATTCGTCAATCAAAGGAGTCATTCATCATGGTTTGTATTCCGCAGAAATGTGAATAGGTTTACTTCTTAAATCATGAGACATTATAACCACGTCATGTGAATTAGGCTCCTCTTATTGTTACCTGGACTATTTTAATGCAATGACTATGAAAGAAAATTTTGCTTCATCATTAATGATTATTTTGTTATGAAAAGAATGCCCATGGACCATCTATAACATGAATTCATTCAATTTAACAAACAATGCAGTCCTTGATCTTCAATTTCATTTCTTATCGATATTAATTGTTGAATTCAAAATTATAGATTGCCTCTCATCATTTCTCATTAGCAATGCTCCTCTTTTGACTAGAAACACACTTTTTGACACATTGATCATGAAATTAACACATGTGGCTAAACAACCTACTATATTGATTAAATCAAACAAGTATAAAGACGATTAAAACTCTAAATCTATTTAAATCCGTCAATCAAAGGAGTCATTCATAACCATTTGCATTCTCTACAAATATGAAATGGACTGATTCTTAAATCACGAGACATTCGAATCAACTCATGTAAATTAGGCTCCTTTTTTTGTTACCAGGACTATTTTTCAAGCAATAACGTTGAAATTAAATTTTGCATCATCATTAATGATTATTTTGTTATGAAAAAAGTGACCATGGACCATCTATAAGATGAATAGATTCAATTTAACAAACAATGGAGTCCTTGATCTTGAATTTCATTTCGTATTGATATTAATTGTTGAATTCAAAATTAGAGAATGCCTCACATCAATTCTCATTAGCAATGGTCCTCTTTTGACTCCAAAAACACTTTTTGACACACTGATCATGAAATTAACACATGTGGCTAAACAACCTAGTATATTAATTAAATAAAACAAGTATAAAGACCATTAAAACTCTAAATCTATTTCAATCTGTCAATCAAAGGAGTCATTCAAAATAATTTGCGTTCTGTACAAATGTGTAATGATTTAATTCTTAAATCACGAGTCATTCTAAACACCTCATGTAAATTAGGCTCCTTTGATTCTTACTAGGACTATTTTTCATGCAATAACCTTGAAATTAAAATTTGCTTCATCCTTAATGACTATATTCATTATGGAAAAAATGCCCATGGACCAACTATAACATGAATTCATTCAATTTAACAAACAATGGTGTCCTGGATCTTCAATTTCATTTCTTATGGATATTTGTTGTTGAATTCAAAATTAGAGACAACCTCCCCTCATTTTTCATTAGCAATGATCCTCTTTTGACTCCAAACACAATTTTTGACACATTGATCATGAAATTAACACATGTGGCTAAACAACCTAGTATATTGATTATATCAAACAAGTATAAAGACCATTAAAACTCTAAATCTATTTAAATCTGTCAATCAAAGGAGTCATTCATCATGGTTTGTATTTCGTACAAATGTGAACAGCTTTATTTCTTAAATCAGGAGTCATTCTAATCACCTTATGTGAATTAGGCTCTTGTTGTTACCAGGTCTATTTTTCCAGCAATGACGTTGAAATTAAATTATGCATCATCATTAATGATTATTTTGTTATGAAAAAAGTGCCCCTGGACCATCTATAACATGAATTCATTCAATTTAACAAACAATGGAGTCCTTGATCTTGAATTTCATTTCGTATTGATATTAATTGTTGAATTCAAAATTAGAGAATGCCTCACATCTCTTCTCATTCGCAATGCTTCTATTTTGACTCCAAAAACACTTTTTGACACACTGATTATGAAATTAACACATGTGACTAAACAACCTAGTATATTGATTAATTCAAACAAGTATAAAGACCATTAAAACTCTAAATCTATTTAAATCCGTCAATCAAAGGAGTCATTCATAATGATTTGCATTCTGTACAAATGTGAAATGCTTTAATTCTTAAATCATGAGACATTCTAATCACCTCATGTAAATTAGGCTCCTTTTATTCGCACTAGGAATATTTTTCATGCAATAACCTTGAAATTAAAAGTTGCTTCATCCTTAATGACTATATTCATTATGGAAAAAATGCCCATGGACCATCTATAACATGAATTCATTCAATTTAAAAAACAATGGTGTCCTACATCTTCAATTTCATTTCTTATCGTTATTAATTGTTGAATTCAAAATTAGAGACAGCCTCCCATCATTTCTCATTAGTAATGCTCCTCTTTTGACTCCAAACACACTTTTTGACACGTTGATGATGAAATTAACACATGTGGCTAAATAGCCTACTATATTGATTAAATCAAACAAGTATAAAGATGATTAAAACTCTAAATCTATTTAAATTCGTCAATCAAAGGAGTCATTCATAACCATTTGCATTCTCTACAAATGTCAAATGGTCTAATTCTTAAATCACGAGACATTCGAATCACCTCATGTAAATTAGGCTCCTTTTATTGTTACTAGGTATATTTTTCATGCAATAACCTTGAAATTAAAATTTGCTTCATCCTTAATGACAATATTCATTAAGGAAAAAATGCCCATGGACCATTTATAACATGAATTCATTCAATTTAACAAACAATGGTGTCCTGGATCTTCAATTTAATTTCTTATTGATATTAATTGTTGAATTCAAAATTAGAGACAACCTCCGCTCATTTCTCAATTGCAATGCTCCTTTTTTTGACTCCAAACACACATTTTGACACATTGATCATGAAATTAACGCATGTGGCTACACAACTTACTATATTTATTAAATCAAACAAGTATAAAGACCATTAAAACTCTAAATCTATTTAAATCTGTCAATCAAAGGAGTCATTCATCACGGTTTGTATTTCGTACAAATGTGAACAGCTTTAATTCTTAAATCAGGAGACATTCTAATCACCTCATGTGAGTTAGGCTCCTCTTGTTGTTACCATGACTATTTTTCAAACAATAACGTTGAAATTAAATTTTGCATCATCATTAATGATTATTTTGTTATGAAAAAGTGACCATGGACCATCTATAACATGAATTCATTCAATTTAACAAACAATGGAGTCTTTGCTCTTGAATTTCATTTCGTAATGATATTAATTGTTGAATTCAAAATTAGAGAATGCCTCACATCAATTCTCATTAGCAATACTCCTATTTTTGACGCCAAAAACACTTTTTTGACACACACTGATCATGAAATTAACACATGTGGCTAAACAACCTAGTATATTGATTAAATCAAACAAGGATAAAGACAATTAAAACTCTAAATCTATTTAAATCCGTCAATCAAAGGAGTCATTCATAATGGTTTGTATTTCGTACAAATGTGAACAGCTTTAATTCTTAAATCAGGAGACATTCTAATCACCTCATGTGAATTAGGCTCCCCTTGCTGTTACCAGGACTATTTTTCAAGCAATAACGTTGAAATTAAATTTTGCATCATCATTAATGATTATTTTGTTATGAAAAAAGTGATCATGGACCATTTATAACATGAATTCATTCAATTTAACAAACAATGGAGTCCTTGATCTTGAATTTCATTTCATATTGAAATTAATTGTTGAATTCAAAATTAGAGAATGCCTCACATCAATTCTCATTAGCAATGCTCCTCTTTTGACTCCAAAATCACTTTTTGACACACTGATCAAGAAATTAACACATGTGGCTAAACAACCTGGTATATTGATTAAATCAAACAAGTATAAAGACCATTAAAACTCTAAATCTATTTAAATCCGTCAATCAAAGGAGTCATTCATCATGGTTTGTATTTTGTACAAATGTGAACAGCTTTAATTCTTAAATCAGGAGACATTCTAATCACCTCATGTGAATTAGGCTCCTCTTGTTGTTACCAGGACTATTTTTCATGCAATAACATTGAAATTAAATTTTGCATCATTATTAATGATTATTTTGTTATGAAAAAAGTGACCATGGACCATCTATAACATGAATTCATTCAATTTAACAAACAATGGAGTCCTTGATCTTAAATTTCATTTCGTATTGATATTAATTGTTGAATTCAAAATTAGAGAATCCCTCACATCAATTCCCATTAGCAATGGTCCTCTTTTGACTCCAAAAACACTTTTTGACACACTGATCATGAAATTAACACATGTGGCTAAACAACCTAGTATATTGATTAAATAAAACAAGTATAAAGACCATTAAAACTCTAAATCTATTTAAATAGGTCAATCAAAGGAGTCATTCATAATGATTTGCATTATGTACAAATGTGAAATGTTTTAATTCTTAAATCACGAGACGTTTGAATCACCTCATGTAAATTAGCCTCCTTTTTTCGTTACTAGGACTATTTTTCATGCAATAACCTTGAAATTAAAATTTTCTTCATCCTTAATGACTATATTCATTACGGAAAAAATGCCTATGGACCAACTATAACATGAATGCATTCATTTTTACAAAAAATGGTGTCCTGGATCTTGAATTTCATTTCTTATTGATATTAATTGTTGAATTGAAAATTAGAGACATCCTCCCCTCAAATCTCAATTGCAATGCTCCTCTTTTGACTCCAAACACACTTTTTGACACATTGATCATGAAATTAACACATGTGGCTAAACAACCTAGTATATTGATTCAATCAAACAAGTATAAAGACCATTAAAACGCTAAATCTATTTAAATCCGTCAATCAAAGGAGTCATTCATCATGGTTTGTATTTCGTACAAATGTGAACAGCTTTAATTCTTAAATCAGGAGACATTCTAATACCTCATGTGAATTAGGCTCCTCTTGTTGTTACCAGGACTATTTTTCATGCAATAACGTTGAAATTAAATTTTGCATCATCATTAATGATTATTTTGTTATGAAAAAAGTGACCATGGACCATCTATAACATGAATTCATTCAATTTAACGAACAATGGAGTCCTTGATCTTGAATTTCATTTCGTATTGATATTAATTGTTGAATTCAAAATTAGAGAATGCCTCACATCAATTCTCATTAGCAATGCTCATCTTTTGACTGCAAAAACACTTTTTGACACACTGATCATGAAATTAACACATGTGGCTAAACAACCTAGTATATTGAGTGAATCAAACAAGTATAAACATCATTAAAACTCTAAATCTATTTAAATCCGTCAATCAAAGGAGTCATTAATCATCGTTTATATTCCGTACAAATGTGAACAGGTTTAATTCTTAAATCATGAGACATTATAACCACCTCATGTGAATTGGGCTCCTCTTTTTGTTACCTGTACTATTTTCATGCAATAACCTTGAAATAAAATTTGCTTCATCCTAAATGACTATATTCATTATGGAAAAAATGCCCATGGACCATCTATAACATGAATTCATTCAATTTAACAAACAATGGTGTCCTGGATCTTCAATTTCATTTCTTATTGATATTAATTGTTGAATTCAAAATTAGAGACTACATCCCATCATTTCTCATTAGCAATGCTCCTCTTTTGACTCCAAACACACCTTTTGACACATTGATAATGAAATTAACACATGTAACTAAACGACCTAGTATATTGATTAAATCAAACAAGTATAAAGACCATTAAAACTCTAAATCTATTTAAATCCGTCAATCAAAGGAGTCATTCATCATGGTTTATATTCAGTACAAATGTGAATAGGTTTAATTCTTAAATCATGAGACATTATAACCACCTCATGTGAATTAGGCTCCTCTTTTTGTTACCTGTACTATTTTCATGCAATAACCTTGAAATAAAATTTTGCATCATCATTAATGATTATTTTGTTATGAAAAGAATGCCCATGGACCATCTATAACATGAATTCATTCAATTTAACAAATAATGCCGTCCTTGATCATCAATTTCATTTCTTATCGATATTAATTGTTGAATTAAAAATTATAGACTGCCTCCCATCATTTCTCATTACCAATGCTCCTCTTTTGACTACAAACACACTTTTTGACACATTGATCATGAAATTAATACATGTGGCTAAACAACCTACTATATTGATTAAATCAAACAAGTAGAAAGACGATTAAAACTCTAAATCTATTTAAATTCGTCAATCAAAGGAGTCATTAATAATGATTTGCATTCTGTACAAATGTGAAACGGTTTAATTACTAAATCACGAGACATTCGAATCACCTCATGTAAATTAGGCTCCTTTTATTGTTACCAAGAATATTTTTCATGCAATAACGTTGAAATTAAAATTTGCTTCATCCTTAATGACTATATTCATTATGAGAAAAACGCCCATGGACCATCTATAACATGAATTCATTCAATTTAACAAACAATGCAGTCCTTGATCTTCAATTTCATTTCTTATTGATATTAATTGTTGAATTCAAAGTTAGAGACAGCCTCCCCTTATTTCTCATTAGCAATGCTCCTCTTTTGACTCCAAACACACTTTTTGAGACATTGATCATGAAAGCAACACATGTGGCTAAACAACCTAGTATATTGATTAAACAAAACAAGTATAAAGACCATTAAAACTCTAAATCTATTTAAATCCGTCAATCAAAGGAGTCATTCATAATGATTTGCATTCTGTACAAATGTAAAAAGTTTTAATTCTTAAATCACAAGACATTCTTATCAGCTCATGTAAATTAGGCTCCTTTTTTTGTTACTAGGACTATTTTTCATGCAATAACCTTGAAATTAAAATTTGCTTCATCCTTAATGACTATATTCATTACGGAAAAAATGCCCATGGACCATCTATAACATGAATGCATTCAATTTAACAAACAATGGTGTCATGGATCTTCAATTTCATTTCTTATTGATATTAATTGTTGAATTCAAAATTAGAGACAGCCTCCCCTCAAATCTCAATTGCAATGCTCCTCTTTTGACTCCAAACACACTTTTTGACACATTGATCATGAAATTAACACATGTGGCTAAACAACCTAGTTTATTGATTAAATCAAACAAGTATAAAGACCATTAAAACTCTAAATCTATTTAAATCCGTCAATCAAAGGAGTCATTCATAAAGATTTGCATTCTGTACAAATGAGAAATGTTTTAATTCTTAAATCACGAGACATTCTAATCACCTCACGTAAATTAGGCTCCTTTTTTCGTTACTAGGACTATTTTTCATGCAATAACCTTGAAATTAAAATTTGCTTCATCCTTAATGACTATATTCATTATGGAAAAAATGCCCATGGACCATCGATAACATGAATTCATTCAATTTAACAAACAATGGTGTCCTGGATCTTCAATTTCATTTCTTTTTGATATTAATTGTTGAATTCAAAATTAGAGACAGCCTCCCCTCATTTCTCATTAGCAATGATCCTCTTTTGACTCCAAACACACTTTTTGACACATTGATCATGAAATTAACACATGTGGCTAAACAACCTAGTATATTGATTATATCAAACAAGTATAAAGACCATTAAAACGCTAAATCTATTTAAATCTGTCAATCAAAGGAGTCATTCATCATGGTTTGTATTTCGTGCAAATGTGAACAGCTTTAATTCTTAAATCAGGAGACATTCTAATCACCTCATGTGAATTAGGCTCCTCTTGTTGTTACGAGGACTATTTTTCATGCAATAACATTGAAATTAAATTTTGCATCATCATTAATGATTAGTTTGTTATGAAAAAAGTGACCATGGACCATCTATAACATGAATTCATTCAATTTAACAAAGAATGGAGTCCTTGATCTTGAATTTCATTTAGTATTGATATTAATTGTTGAATTCAAAATTAGAGAATGCCTTACATCAATTCTCATTAGCAATGCTCCGCTTTTCACTCCAAAAACACTTTTTGACACACTGATCATGAAATTAACACATGTGGCTAAACAACCTAGTATATTGATTAAATCAAACCAGTATAAAGACCATTAAAACTTTAAATCTATTTAAATCTGTCAATCAAAGGAGTCATTCATAATGATTTGCATTCTGTACAAATGTGAAATGGTTTAATTCTTAAATTACGAGACATTCTAATCACCTCATGTAAATTAGGCTGCTTTTATTGTTACTAGGAATATTTATCATGCAATAACCTTGAAATTAAAATTTGCTTCATCCTAAATGACTATATTCATTATGGAAAAAAAGCCCATGGACCATCTATAACATGAATTCATTCAATTTAACAAACAATGGTGTCCTGGATCTTCAATTTCATTTCTTATTGATATTAATTGTTGAATTCAAAATTAGAGACAACATCCCATCATTTCTCATTAGCAATGCTCCTCTTTTGACTCCAAACACACCTTTTGACACATTGATCATGAAATTAACACATGTAGCTAAACAACCTAGTATATTGATTAAATCAAACAAGTATAAAGACCATTAAAACTCTAAATCTATTTAAATCCGTCAATCAAAGGAGTCATTCATCATGGTTTATATTCCGTACAAATGTGAACAGGTTTAATTCTTAAATCTTGAGACATTATAACCACCTCATGTGAATTAGGCTCTTCTTATTGTTACCTGTACTATTTTCATGCAATAACCTTGAAATAAAATTTTGCATCATCATTAATGATTATTTTGTTATGAAAAGAATGCCCATGGACCATCTATAACATGAATTCATTCAATTTAACAAACAATACAGTCCTTGATCTTCAATTTCTTTTCTTATCGATATTAATTGTTGAATTCAAAATTATAGACAGCCTCCCATCATTTCTCATTAGCAAAGCTCCTCTTTTGACTCCAAACACACTTTTCGACATATTGATCATGAAATTAGTACATGTGGCTAAACAACCTACTATATTGATTAAATCAAACAAGTAGAAAGATGATTAAAACTCTAAATCTATTTAAATCCGTCAATCAAAGGAGTCATTCATAATGATTTGCATTCTGTACAAATGTGAAATGTTTTAATTCTTAAATCACGAGACGTTTGAATCACCTCATGTAAATTAGCCTCCTTTTTTCGTTACTAGGACTATTTTTCATGCAATAACCTTGAAATTAAAATTTTCTTCATCCTTAATGACTATATTCATTATGGAAAAAATGCCTATGGACCAACTATAACATGAATGCATTCATTTTTACAAACAATGGTGTCCTGGATCTTGAATTTCATTTCTTATTGATATTAATTGTTGAATTGAAAATTAGAGACATCCTCCCCTCAAATCTCAATTTCAATGCTCCTCTTTTGACTCCAAACACACTTTTTGACACATTGATCATGAAATTAACACATGTGGCTAAACAACCTAGTATATTGATTCAATCAAACAAGTATAAAGACCATTAAAACGCTAAATCTATTTAAATCCGTCAATCAAAGGAGTCATTCATCATGGTTTGTATTTCGTACAAATGTGAACAGCTTTAATTCTTAAATCAGGAGACATTCTAATCACCTCATGTGAATTAGGCTCCTCTTGTTGTTACCAGGACTATTTTTCATGCAATAACGTTGAAATTAAATTTTGCATCATCATTAATGATTATTTTGTTATGAAAAAAGTGACCATGGACCATCTATAACATGAATTCATTCAATTTAACAAACAATGGAGTCCTTGATCTTGAATTTCATTTCGTATTGATATTAATTGTTGAATTCAAAATTAGAGAATGCCTCACATCAATTCTCATTAGCAATGCTCCTCTTTTGACTCCAAAAACACTTTTTGACACACTGATCATGAAATTAACACATGTGGCTAAACAACCTACTATATTGATTAAATAAAACAAGTATAAAGACCATTAAAACTCTAAATCTATTTAAATCCGTCAATCACAGGAGTCATTCATAATGATTTGCATTCTGTACAAATGTGAAATGTTTTAATTCTTAAATCACGAGACATTCGAATCACCTCATGGAAATTAGGCTCCTTTTTTTCGTTACTAGGAATATTTTTCATGCAATAACGTTGAAATTAAAATTTGCTTCATCCTTAATGACTATATTCATTATGGAAAAAATACCCATGGACCATCTATAACATGAATTCATTCAATTTAACAAACAATGGTGTCCTAGATCTTCCATTTCATTTCTTATTGATATTAATTGTTGAATTCAAAATTAGAGACAGCCTCCCCTCATTTCTCAATTGCAATGCTCCTCTTTTGACTCCAAACACACTTTTTGACACATTGATCATGAAATTAACACATGTGGCTAAACAACCTAGTATATTGATTAAATCAAAAAAGTATAAAGACCATTAAAACACTAAATCTATTTAAATCTGTCAATCAAAGGAGTCATTCATCATGGTTTGTATTTCGTACAAATGTGAACAGCTTTAATTCTTAAATCAGGAGACATTCTAATCACCTCATGAGAATTAGGCTCCTCTTGTTGTTACCAGGACTATTTTTCATGCAATAACGTTGAAATTAAAATTTGCTTCATCCTTAATGACTATATTTTTATATGAAAAAAAATGACCCATGGACCATCTATAACATGAATTCATTCAATTTAACAAACAATGGAGTCCTTGATCTTGAATTTCATTTCGTATTGATATTAATTGTTGAATTCAAAATTAGAGAATGCCTCACATCAATTCTCATTAGCAATGCTCCTCTTTTGACTCCAAAAACACACTTTTTGACACACTGATCATGAAATTAACACATATGGCTAAACAACCTAGTATATTGATTAAATAAAACAAGTATAAAGACCATTAAAACTCTACATCTATTTAAATCCGTCAATCAAAGGAGTCATTCATCATGGTTTGCATTCTGTACAAATGTGAAATGTTTTAATTCTTAAATCATGAGACATTCTAACCACCTCATGTGAATTAGGCTCCTTTTTTTGTTACTAGGAATATTTTTCATGCAATAACGTTGAAATTAAAATTTTGCTTCATCCTTAATGATTATTTTCATTATGGAAAAAATGCCCATGGACCATCTATAACATGAATTCATTCAATTTAACAAACAATGGTGTCCTTGATCTTCAATTTCATTTCTTATTGATATTAATTGTTGAATTCAAAATTAGAGAGACAGCCTCCCCTCATTTCTCAATAGCAATGCTCCTCTTTTGACTCCAAACACACTTTTTGACACATTGATCATGAAATTAACACATGTGGCTAAACAACCTAGTATATTGATTAAATCAAACAAGTATAAAGACCATTAAAACTGTAAATCTATTTAAATCTGTCAATCAAAGGAGTCATTCATCATGGTTTGTATTCTGTACAAATGTGAAATGGTTTAATAATTCTTAAATCACGAGACATTATAATCACCTCATGTGAATTAGGCTCCTTTTATTGTTACTAGGACTATTTTTCATGCAATAACCTTGAAATTAAAATTTTGCTTCATCCTTAATGACTATATTCATTATGAAAAAAATGCCCATGGACCATCTATAACATGAATTCATTCAATTTAACAAACAATGCAGTCCTTGATCTTCAATTTCATTTCTTATTGATATTAATTGTTGAATTCAAAATTAGAGACTGCCTCCCATCATTTCTCATTAGCAATGCTCCTCTTTTGACTCCAAACACACTTTTTGACACATTGATCATGAAATTAACACATGTGGCTAAACAACCTAGTATATTGATTAAATCAAACAAGTATAAAGACCATTAAAACTCTAAATCTATTTAAATCCGTCAATCAAAGGAGTCATTCATCATGGTTTATTTTCCGTACAAATGTGAACAGGTTTAATTCTTAAATCATGAGACATTCTAACCACCTCATGTGAATTAGGCTCCCCTTGTTGTTACCTGGACTATTTTTTCATGCAAATAACCTTGAAATAAAATTTTGCTTCATCATCATTAATGATTATTTTGTTATGAAAAAAATGCCCATGGACCATCTATAACATGAATTCATTCAATTTAACAAACAATGGAATCCTTGATCTTCAATTTCATTTCTTATTGATATTAATTGTTGAATTCAAAATTATAGACTGTCTCCCATCATTTCTCATTAGCAATGCTCCTCTTTTGACTCCAAACACACTTTTTTTGACACATTGATCATGAAATTAACACATGTGGCTAAACAACCTAGTATATTGATTAAATCAAACAAGTATAAAGACCATTAAAACTCTTAAATCTATTTAAATCCGTCAATCAAAGGAGTCATTCATAATGGTTTGCATTCTGTACAAATGTGAAATGGTTTAATTCTTAAATCGCGAGACATTCTAATCACCTCATATAAATTAGGCTCCTTTTATTGTTACTAGGACTACTTTTCATGCAATAACCTTGAAATTAAAATTTGCTTCATCCTTAATGACTATATTCATTACGGAAAAAAAATGCCCATGGACCATCTATAACATGAATTCATTCAATTTAACAAACAATGGTGTCCTGGATCTTCAATTTCATTTCTTATTGATATTAATTGTTGAATTCAAAATTAGAGACAGCCTCCCATCATTTCTCATTAGCAATGCTTCTCTTTTGACTCCAAACACACTTTTTGACACATTGATCATGAAATTAACACATGTGGCTAAACAACCTAGTATATTGATTAAATCAAACAAGTATAAAGACCATTAAAATTCTAAATCTATTTGAATCCGTCAATCAAAGGTGTCATTCATCATGGTTTGTATTTCGGACAAATGTGAACAGCTTTAATTCTTATATCAGGAGACATTCTAATCACCTCATGTGAATTAGGCTCCTCTTGTTGTTACCAAGACTATTTTTCAAGCAATAAGGTTGAAATTAAATTTTGCATCATCATTAATGATTATTTTGTTATGAAAAAAGTGCCCCTGGACCATCTATAACATGAATTCATTCAATTTAACAAACAATGGAGTCCTTGATCTTCAATTTCATTTCGTATTGATATTAATTGTTGAATTCAAAATTAGAGAATGCATCACATCACTTCTCATTAGGAATGCTCCTCTTTTGACTACAAAACACTTTTTGACACACTGATCATGAAATTAACACACGTGGCTAAACAACCTAGTATATTGATTAAATCAAACAAGTATAAAGACCATTAAAACTCTAAATCTATTTAAATCCATCAATCAAAGGAGTCATTCATCATGGTTTATATTCCGTACAAATGTGAACAGGTTTAATTCTTAAATCATGAGACATTCTAACCACCTAATGTGAATTAGGCTCCCCTTTTTGTTACCTAGACTATTTTCATGCAATAAGATTGAAATAAAATTTTGCTTCATCATTAATGATTATTTTGTTATGAAAAGAATGCCCATGGACCATCTATAACATGAATTGACTCAATTTAACAAACAATGCAGTCCTTGATCTTCAATTTCATTTCTTATCGATATTAATTGTTGAATTCAAAATTATAGACTGCCTCCCATCATTTCTCATTAGCAATGCACCTCTTTTGACTCCAAAACACTTTTTGACACATTGATCATGAAATTAACACACTTGGCTAAACAACCTAGTATATTGATTAAATCAAACAAGTATAAAGACCATTAAAACACTAAATCTATTTAAATCCATCAATCAAAGGAGTCATTCATGATGATTTTGCATTCTGTACAAATGTAAAATGGTTTTAATTCTTAAATCACGAGACATTCTAATCCCCTCATGTAAATTAGGCTCCTTTTATTGTTACTAGGAATATTTTTCACGCAATAACCTTGAAATTAAAATTTGCTTCATCCTAAATGACTATATTCATTATGGAAAAAATGCCCCATGGACCATCTATAACATGAATTCATTCAATTTAACAAACAATGGTGTGGTGTCCTGGATCTTCAATTTCATTTCTTATTGATATTAATTGTTGAATTCAAAGTAGAGACAACATCCCCATCATTTCTCATTAGCAATGCTCCTCTTTTGACTCCAAACACACCTTTTGACACATTGATCATGAAATTAACACATGTAGCTAAACAACCTAGTATATTGATTAAAATCAAACAAGTATAAAGACCATTAAAACTCTAAAACTCTAAATCTATTTAAATTCCGTCACTCAAAGGAGTCATCCATCATGGTTTGTATTCCGTACAAATGGGAAGAGGTTTAATTCTTAAATCATGAGACATTATAACCACCTCATGTGAATTAGGCTTCTCTTATTGTTACCTGGACAATTTTCATGCAATAACCTTGAAATAAAATTTTGCATCATCATTAATGATTATTTTGTTATGAAAAGAATGCCCATGGACCATCTATAAGATGAATTCATTCAATTTAACAAACAATGCAGTCCTTGATCTTCAATTACATTTCTTATCGATATTAATTGTGGAATTCAAAATTAGAGAATGCATCACATCACTTCTCATTAGCAATGCTCCTCTTTTGACTCCAAACACACTTTTTGACACATTGATAATGAAATTAACACATGTGGCTAAACAACCTAGTATATTGATTAAATCAAACAAGTATAAAGACCATTAAAACTCTAAATCGATTTAAATCCGACAATCAAAGTAGTCATTCATAATGATTTGCATTCTGTACAAATGTGAAATGGTTTAATTCTTAAATCACGAGACATTCTAATCACCTCATGTAAATTAGGCTCCTTTTATTGTTACTAGGAATATTTTTCATTGCAATAACCTTGAAATTAAAATTTGCTTCATCCTAAATGACTATATTCATTATGGAAAAAATGCCCATGGGACCATCTATAACATGAATTCATTCAATTTAAAAACAATGGTGTCCTGGATCTTCAATTTCATTTCTTATTGATATTAATTTTTTGAATTCAAAAATTAGAGACAACATCCCATCATTTCTCATTAGCAATGCTCCTCTTTTGACTCCAAACACACCTTTTGACACATTGATCATGAAATTAACACATGTAGCTAAACAACCTAGTATATTGATTAAATCAAACAAGTATAAAGACCATTAAAACTCTAGATCTATTTAAATCCGTCACTCAAAGGAGTCATTCATCATGGTTTTGTATTCCGTACAAATGTGAACAGGTTTAATTCTTAAATCATGAGACATTATAACCACCTCATGTGAATTAGGCTTCTCTTATTGTTACCTGGACTATTTTTCATGCAATAACCTTGAAATAAAAATTTTGCATCATCATTAATGATTATTTTGTTATGAAAAGAATGCCCATGGACCATCTATAACATGAATTCATTCAATTTAACAAACAATGCAGTCCTTGATCTTCAATTTCATTTCTTATCGATATTAATTGTTGAATTCAAAATTATAGACTGCCACCCATCATTTCTCATTAGCAATGCTCCTCTTTTGACTCCAAACACACTTTTTTGACACACATTGATCATGAAATTAACACATGTGGCTAAACAACCTAGTATATTGATTAAATCAAACAAGTATAAAGACCATTAAAACTCTAAATCTATTTAAATCCGTCAATCAAAGGAGTCATTCATAATGATTTGCATTCTGTACAAATGTGAAATGGTTTTAATTCTTAAATCACGAGACATTCTAATCACCTCATGTAAAAATAGGGCTCCTTTTATTGTTACTAGGAATATTTTTTTCATGCAATAACCTTGAAATTAAAATTTGCTTCATCCTAAATGACTATATTTTCATTATGGAAAAAATGCCCATGGACCATCTATAACATGAATTCATTCAATTTAACAAACAATGGTGTCCTGGATCTTCAATTTCATTTCTTATTGATATTAATTGTTGAATTCAAAATTAGAGACAACATCCCATCATTTCTCTTTTAGCAATGCTACTCTTTTGACTCCAAACAAACCTTTTTGACACATTGATCATGAAATTAACACATGTAGCTAAACAACCTAGTATATTGATTAAATCAAACAAGTATAAAGACCATTAAAACTCTAAATCTATTTAAATCCGTCAATCAAAGGAGTCATTCATCATGGTTTGAATTCCTTACAAATGTGAACAGGTTTAATTCTTAAATCATGAGACATTATAACCACCTCATGTGAATTAGGCTCCTCTTATTGTTACCTGGACTATTTTTCATGCAATAAACCTTGAAATTAAATATTTGCTTCATCCTAAATGACTATATTCATTATGGAAAAAATGCCCATGGACCATCTATAACATGAATTCATTCAATTTAACAAACAATAGTGTCCTGGATCTTCAATTTCATTTCTTATTAATATTAATTGTTAAATTCCAAATTAGAGACAGCATCCCATCATTTCTCTCATTAGCAATGCTCCTCTTTTGACTCCAAACACACTTTTTGACACATTGATCATGAAATTAACACACATGTGGCTAAACAACCTAGTATATTGATTAAATCAAACAAGTATAAAGACCATTAAAACTCTAAATCCATTTAAATCCGTCAATCAAAGTAGTCATTCATAATGATTTGCATTCTGTACAAATGTGAAATGGTTTAATTCTTAAATCACGAGACATTCTAATCACCTCATGTAAATTGTGCTCCTTTTATTGTTACTAGGAATATTTTTCATGCAATAACCTTGAAATTAAAATTTGCTTCATCCTAAATGACTATATTCATTATGGAAAAAAATGCCCCATGGACCATCTATAACATGAATTCATTTAATTTAACAAACAATGGTGTCCTGGATTTTTAATTTCATTTCTTATTGATATTAATTGTTGAATTCAAAATTAGAGACAACATCCGATCATTTCTCATTAGCAATGCTCCTCTTTTGACTCCAAACAAACCTTTTGACACATTGATCATGAAATTAACACATGTATGTAGCTAAACAACCTAGTATATTGATTAAATCAAACAAGTATAAAGACCATTAAAACTCTAGATCGATTTACATCCGGCACTCAAAGGAGTCATTCATCATGGTTTGTATTCCGTACAAATGTGAACAAGTTTAATTCTTAAATCATGAGACATTATAACCACCTCATGTGAATTAGGCTTCTCTTATTGTTACCTGGAGTATTTTCATGCAATAACCTTGAAATAAAATTTTGCACCATCATTTCTCATTAGCAATGCTCGTCTTTGGACTCCAAACACACTTTTTGACACATTGATCATGAAATTAACACATGTGGCTAAACAACCTAGTATATAGATTAAATCAAACAAGTATAAAGACCATTAAAACTCTAAATCTATTTAAATCCGTCAATGAAAGGAGTCATTCATATTTATTTGCATTCTGTACAAATGTGAAATGGTTTAATTCTTAAATCACGAGACATTCTAATCCCCTCATGTAAATTAGGCGCCTTTTATTGTTACTAGGAATATTTTTCATGCAATAACCTTGAAATTAACAGTTGCTTCATCCTAAATGACTATATTCATTATGGAAAAAATGCCCATGGACCATCCATAATATGAATTCATTCAATTTAACAAACAATAGTGTCCTGGATCTTCAATGTCATTTCTTATTGATATTAATTGTTAAATTCCAAATTAGAGACAACATCCCATCATTTCTCATTAGCAATGCTCCTCTTTTGACACGAAACACACCTTTTGACACATTGATCATGAAATTAATACCTGTGGCTAAACAACCTAGTATATTGATTAAATCAAACAAGTATAAAGACCATTAAAACTCTAAATCTATTTAAATCCATCAATCAAAGGAGTCATTCATCATGGTTTGTATTCCTTACAAATGTGAACAGGTTTAATTCTTAAATCATGAGACATTATAACCACCTCATTTGAATTAGGCTCCTCTTATTGTTACCTGGACTATTTTCATGAAATAACCTTGAAATAAAATTTTGCTTCATCATTAATGATTATTTTGTTATGAAAAGAATGACGAAGGACCATCTATAACATGAATTCATTCAATTTAACAAACAATGCAGTCCTTGATCTTCAATTTCATTTCTTATCGATATTAATTGTTGAATTCAAAATTATAGACTGCCTCCCATCATTTCTCATTAGCAATGCTCCTCTTTTGACTCCAAACACACACGTTTTTGACACATTGATCATGAAATTAAACACATGTGTGGCTAAACAACCTAGTATATTGATTAAATCAAACAAGTATAAAGACCATTAAAACTCTAAATCTATTTAAATCCGTCAATAAAAGGAGTCATTCATAATGATTTGCATTCTGTACAAATGTGAAATGGTTTAATTCTTAAATCATGAGGCATTCTAATCACCTCATGTAAATTAGGCGCCTTTTATTGTTACTAGGAATATTTTTCATGCAATAACCTTGAAATTAACAGTTGCTTCATCCTAAATGACTGTATTCATTATGGAAAAAATGCCCATGGACCATCTATAACATGAATTCATTCAATTTAACAAACAATAGTATCCTGGATCTTCAATTTCATTTCTTTTTGATATTAATTGTTAAATTCCAAATTAGAGACAACATCCCATCATTTCTCATTAGCAATGCTCCTCTTTTGACACCAAACACACCTTTTGACACATTGTTCATGAAATTAACACATGTAGCTAAACAACCTAGTATATTGATTAAATCAAACAAGTATAAAGACCATTAAAACTCTAAATCTATTTAAATCCGTCAATCAAAGGAGTTATTTATCATGGTTTGTATTCCGTACAAATGTGAACAGGTTTAATTCTTAAATCATGAGACATTATAACCACCTCATGTGAATTAGGCTCCTCTTATTGTTACCTGGACTTTTTTCATGCAATAACCTTGAAATAAAATTTTGCTTCAACATTAAATGATTATTTTTATTATGAAAAGAATGCCCATGGACCATCTATAACATGAATTGATTCAATTTAACAAAACAATGCAGTCCTTGATCTTCAATTTCATTTCTTATCGATATTAATTGTGGAATTCAAAATTATAGACTGCCTCCCATCATTTCTCATTAGCAATGCTCCTCTTTTGACTCCAAACACACACTTTTGACACATTGATCATGAAATTAACACATGTGGCTAAACAACCTAGTATATTGATTAAATCAAACAAGTATAAAGACCATTAAAAACTCTAAATCTATTTAAATCCATCAATCAAAGGAGTCATTCATCATGGTTTGTATTCCGTACAAATGTGAACAGGTTTAATTCTTAAATCATGAGACATTCTAACCACCTCATGTGAATTAGGCTCCCCTTTTTGTTACCTAGGCTATTTCTATGCAATAAGATTGAAATAAAATTTTGCTTCATCATTAATGATTATTTTGTTATGAAAAGAATGCCCATGGACCATCTATAACATGAATTGACTCAATTTAACAAACAATGCAGTCCTTGAACTTCAATTTCATTTCTTATCGATATTAATTGTTGAATTCAAAATTATAGACTGCCTCCCATCATTTCTCATTAGCAATGCTCCTCTTTTGATTCCAAAACACTTTTTGACACATTGATCATGAAATTAACACACTTGGCTAAACAACCTAGTATATTGATTAAATCAAACAAGTATAAAGACCATTAAAACTCTAAATCTATTTAAATCCGTCAATCAAAGGAGTCATTCATGATGATTTGCATTTTGTACAAATGTAAAATGGTTTAATTCTTAAATCACGAGACATTCTAATCGCCTCATGTAAATTAGGCTCCTTTTATTGTTACTAGGAATATTTTTCACGCAATAACCTTGAAATTAATAATTGCTTCATCCTAAATGACTATATTCATTATGGAAAAAATGCCCATGGACCATCTATAACATGAATTCATTCAATTTAACAAACAATGGTGTCCTGGATCTTCAATTTCATTTCTTATTGATATTAATTGTTGAATTCAAAGTTAGAGACAACATCCCATCATTTCTCATTAGCAATGCTCCTCTTTTGACTCCAAACACACCTTTTGACACATTGATCATGAAATTAACACATGTAGCTAAACAACCTAGTATATTGATTAAATCAAACAAGTATAAAGACCATTAAAACTCAAAATCTATTTAAATCCGTCAGTCAAAGGAGTCATCCATCATGGTTTGTATTCCGTACAAATGGGAAGATGTTTAATTCTTAAATCATGAGACATTATAACCACCTCATGTGAATTAGGCTTCTCTTATTGTTACCTGGACTATTTTCATGCAATAACCTTGAAATAAAATTTTGCATCATCATTAATGATTATTTTGTTATGAAAAGAATGCCCATGGACCATCTATAACATGAATTCATTCAATTTAACAAACAATGCAGTCCTTGATCTTCAATTACATTTCTTATCGATATTAATTGTGGAATTCAAAATTATAGACTGCCTCCCATCATTTCTCATTACCAATGCTCCTCTTTTGACTCCAAACACACTTTTTGACACATTGATCATGAAATTAACACATGTGGCTAAACAACCTAGTATATTGATTAAATCAAACAAGTATAAAGACCATTAAAACTCTAAATCTATTTAAATCCGTCAATCAAAGGAGTCATTCATAATGATTTGCATTCTGTACAAATGTGAAATGGTTTAATTCTTAAATCACGAGACATTCTAATCACCTCATGTAAATTGTGCTCCTTTTATTGTTACTAGGAATATTTTTCATGCAATAACCTTGAAATTAAAATTTGCTTCATCCTAAATGACTATATTCATTATGGAAAAAATGCCCATGGACCATCTATAACATGAATTCATTCAATTTAACAAACAATGGTGTCCTGGATTTTCAATTTCATTTCTTATTGATATTAATTGTTGAATTCAAAATTAGAGACAACATCCCATCATTTCTCATTAGCAATGCTCCTCTTTTGACTCCAAACAAACCTTTTGACACATTGATCATGAAATTAACACATGTAGCTAAACAACCTAGTATATTGATTAAATCAAACAAGTATAAAGACCATTAAAACTCTAAATCTATTTAAATCCGTCAATCAAAGGAGTCATTCATCATGGTTTGTATTCCGTACAAATGTGAACAAGTTTAATTCTTAAATCATGAGACATTATAACCACCTCATGTGAATTAGGCTTCTCTTATTGTTACCTTGAGTATTTTCATGCAATAACCTTGAAATAAAATTTTGCATCATCATTAATGATTATTTTGTTATGAAAAGAATGCCCATGGACCATCTATAACATGAATTCATTCAATTTAACAAACAATGCAGTCCTTGATCTTCAATTTCATTTCTTATCGATATTAATTGTTGAATTCAAAATTATAGATTGCCTCCCATCATTTCTCATTAGCAATGCTCCTCTTTTGACTCCAAACACACTTTTTGACACATTGATCATGAAATTAACACATGTGGCTAAACAACCTAGTATATTGATTAAATCAAACAAGTATAAAGACCATTAAAATTCTAAATCTATTTAAATCGGTCAATCAAAGGAGTCTTCATAATGATTTGCATTCTGTACAAATGTGAAATGGTTTAATTGTAAAATCACGAGACATTCTAATCACCTCATGTAAATTAGGCGTCTTTTATTGTTACTAGGAATATTTTTCATGCAATAACCTTGAAATTAACAGTTGCTTCATCCTAAATGACTCTATTCATTATGGAAAAAATGCCCATGGACCATCTATAACATGAATTCATTCAATTTCACAAACAATAGTGTCCTGGATCTTCAATTTCATTTCTTATTGATATTAATTATTAAATTCCAAATTTGAGACAACATCCCACCATTTCTCATTAGCAATGCTCCTCTTTTGACACCAAACACACCTTTTGACACATTGATCATGAAATTAACACATGTAGCTAAACAACCTATTATATTGATTAAATCAAACAAGTATAAAGACCATTAAAACTCTAAATCTATTTAAATCCGTCAATCAAAGGAGTCATTCATAATGATTTGCATTCTGTACAAATGTGAAATGGTTTAATTCTTAAATCACGAGACATTCTAATCACCTCATGTAAATTAGGCTCCTTTTATTGTTACTAGGAATATTTTTCACGCAATAACCTTGAAATTAAAATTTGCTTCATCCTAAATGACTATATTCATTATGGAAAAAATGCCCATGGACCATCTATAACATGAATTCATTCAATTTAACAAACAATGGTGTCCTGGATCTTCAATTTCATTTCTTATAGATATTAATTGTTGAATTCAAAATTAGAGACAACACATCCCATCATTTCTCATTAGCAATGCTCCTCTTTTGACTCCAAACACAACCTTTTGACACATTGATCATGAAATTAACACATGTAGCTAAACAACCTAGTATATTGATTAAATCAAACAAGTATAAAGACCATTAAAACTCTAAATCTATTTAAATCCATCAATCAAAGGAGTCATTCATCATGGTTTGTATTCCGTACAAATGTGAACAGGTTTAATTCTTAAATCATGAGACATTATAACCACCTCATGTGAATTAGGCTCCTTTTATTGTTACCTGGACTATTTTCATGCAATAACCTTGAAATAAAATTTTGCTTCATCATTAATGATTATTTTGTTATGAAAAGAATGCCCATGGACTATCTATAACATGAATTGATTCAATTTAACAAACAATGCAGTCCTTGATCTTCAATTTTGATTTCATATCGATGTTAATTGTTGAATTCAAAATTATAGACTGCCTCCCATCATTTCTCATTAGCAATGCTCCTCTTTTGACTCCAAACACACTTTTTGACACATTGATCATGAAATTAACACATATGGCTGAACAACCTAGTATATTGATTAAATCAAACAAGTATAAAGACCATTAAAACTCTAAATCTATTTAAATCTGTCAGTCATAGGAGTCATTCATATTGATTTGCATTCTGTACAAATGTGAAATGGTTTAATTCTTAAATCACGAGACATTCTAATCACCTCATGTAAATTAGGCTCCTTTTATTGTTACTAGGAATATTTTTCATGCAATAACCTTGCAATTAACAGTTGCTTATCCTAAATGACTATATTCATTATGGAAAAAATGCCCATGGACCATCTATAACATGAATTCATTCAATTTAACAAATAATAGTGTCCTGGATCTTCAATTTCATTTCTTATTGATATTAATTGTTAAATTCCAAATTAGAGATAACATCCCATCATTTCTCATTAGCAATGCTCCTCTTTTGACACCAAACACACCTTTTCACACATTGATCATGAAATTAACGCATGTGGCTAAACAACCTAGTATATTGATTAAATCAAACAAGTATAAAGACCATTAAAACTCTAAATCTATTTAAATCCGTCAATCAAAGGAGTCATTCATCATGGTTTGTATTCCGTACAAATGTGAACAGGTTTAATTCTTAAATCATGAGACATTATAACCACCTCATGTGAATTAGGCTCCTCTTATTGTTACCTGGACTATTTTCATGCAATAACCTTGAAATAAAATTTTGCTTCATCATTAATGATTATTTTGTTATGAAAAGAATGCCCATGGACCATCTATAACATGAATTGATTCAATTTAACAAACAATGCAGTCCTTGATCTTCAATTTCATTTCTTATCGATATTAATTGTTGAATTCAAAATTATAGACTGCCTCCCATCATTTCTCATTAGCAATGCTCCTCTTTTGACTCCAAACACACTTTTTGACACATTGATCATGAAATTAACACATATGGCTAAACAACCTAGTATATTGATTAAATCAAACAAGTATAAAGACCATTAAAACTCTAAATCTATTTAAATCCGTCAATCAAAGGAGTCATTCATATTGATTTGCATTCTGTACAAATGTGAAATGGTTTAATTCTTAAATCACGAGACATTCTAATCACCTCATGTAAATTAGGCTCCTTTTATTGTTACTAGGAATATTTTTCATGCAATAACCTTGAAATTAACAGTTGCTTCATCCTAAATGACTATATTCATTATGGAAAAAATGCCCATGGACCATCTATAACATGAATTCATTCAATTTAACAAACAATAGTGTCCTGGATCTTCAATTTCATTTCTTATTGATATTAATTGTTAAATTCCAAATTAGAGACAACATCCCATCATTTCTCATTAGCAATGCTCCTCTTTTGACACCAAACACACCTTTTGACACATTGATCATGAAATTAACACATGTAGCTAAACAACCTAGTATATTGATTAAATCAAACAAGTATAAAGACCATTAAAACTCTAAATCTATTTAAATCCGTCAATCAAAGGAGTCATTCATCATGGTTTGTATTCCGTACAAATGTGAACAGGTTTAATTCTTAAATCATGAGACATTATAACCACCTCATGTGAATTAGGCTCCTTTTATTGTTACCTGGACTATTTTCATGCAATAACCTTGAAATAAAATTTTGCTTCATCATTAATGATTATTTTGTTATGAAAAGAATGCCCATGGACCATCTATAACATGAATTGATTCAATTTAACAAACAATGCAGTCCTTGATCTTCAATTTCATTTCTTATCGATATTAATTGTTGAATTCAAAATTATAGACTGCCTCCCATCATTTCTCATTAGCAATGCTCCTCTTTTGACTCCAAACACACTTTTTGACACATTGATCATGAAATTAACACATGTGGCTAAACAACCTAGTATATTGATTAAATCAAACAAGTATAAAGACCATTAAAACTCTAAATCTATTTAAATCTGTCAATCAAAGGAGTCATTCATAATGATTTGCATTCTGTACAAATGTGAAATGGTTTAATTCTTAAATCACGAGACATTCTAATCACCTCATGTAAATTAGGCTCCTTTTATTGTTACTAGGAATATTTTTCATGCAATAACCTTGAAATTAAAATTTGCTTCATCCTAAATGACTATATTCATTATGGAAAAAATGCCCATGGACCATCTATAACATGAATTCATTCAATTAAACAAATAATAGTGTCCTGGATCTTCAATTTCATTTCTTATTGATATTAATTGTTAAATTCAAAATTTAGAGACAACATCCCATCATTTCTCATTAGCAATGCTCCTCTTTTGACACCAAACACACCTTTTGACACATTGATCATGAAATTAACACATGTAGCTAAACAACCTAGTATATTGATTAAATCAAACAAGTATAAAGACCATTAAAACTCTAAATCTATTTAAATCCGTCAATCAAAGGAGTCATTCATCATGGTTTGTATTCCGTACAAATGTGAACAGGTTTAATTCTTAAATCATGAGACATTATAACCACCTCATGTGAATTAGGCTCCTTTTAATGTTACCTGGACTATTTTCATGCAATAACCTTGAAATAAAATTTTGCTTCATCATTAATGATTATTTTGTTATGAAAAGAATGCCCATGGACCATCTATAACATGAATTGATTCAATTTAACAAACAATGCAGTCCTTGATCTTCAATTTCATTTCTTATCGATATTAATTGTTGAATTCAAAATTATAGACTGCCTCCCATCATTTCTCATTAGCAATGCTCCTCTTTTGACTCCAAACACACTTTTTGACACATTGATCATGAAATTAACACATGTGGCTAAACAACCTAGTATATTGATTAAATCAAACAAGTATAAAGACCATTAAAACTCTAAATCTATTTAAATCTCCATTCAATCAAAGGAGTCATTCATAATGATTTGCATTCTGTACAAATGTGAAATGGTTTAATTCTTAAATCACGAGACATTCTAATCACCTCATGTAAATTAGGCTCCTTTTATTGTTACTAGGAATATTTTTCATGCAATAACCTTGAAATTAACAGTTGCTTCATCCTAAATGACTATATTCATTATGGAAAAAATGCCCATGGACCATCTATAACATGAATTCATTCAATTTAACAAACAATAGTGTCCTGGATCTTCAATTTCATTTCTTATTGATATTAATTGTTAAATTCCAAATTAGAGACGACATCCCATCATTTCTCATTAGCAATGCTCCTCTTTTGACACCAAACACACCTTTTTGACACATTGATCATGAAATTAACAAATGTAGCTAAACAACCTAGTATATTGATTAAATCAAACAAGTATAAAGACCATTAAAACTCTAAATCTATTTAAATCCGTCAATCAAAGGAGTCATTCATCATGGTTTGTATTCCGTACAAATGTGAACAGGTTTAATTCTTAAATCATGAGACATTATAACCACCTCATGTGAATTAGGCTCCTTTATTGTTACCTGGACTATTTTCATGCAAATAACCTTGAAATAAAATTTTGCTTCATCATTAATGATTATTTTGTTATGAAAAGAATGCCCATGGACCATCTATAACATGAATTGATTCAATTTAACAAACAATGCAGTCCTTGATCTTCAATTTCATTTCTTATCGATATTAATTGTTGAATTCAAAATTATAGACTGCCTCCCATCATTTCTCATTAGCAATGCTCCTCTTTTGACTCCAAACACACTTTTTGACACATTGATCATGAAATTAACACATGTGGCTAAACAACCTAGTATATTGATTAAATCAAACAAGTATAAAGACCATTAAAACTCTAAATCTATTTAAATCCGTCAGTCAAAGGAGTCATTCATAATGATTTGCATTCTGTACAAATGTGAAATGGTTTAATTCTTAAATCACGAGACATTCTAATCACCTCATGTAAATTAGGCTCCTTTTATTGTTACTAGGAATATTTTTCATGCAATAACCTTGAAATTAACAGTTGCTTCATCCTAAATGACTATATTCATTATGGAAAAAATGCCCATGGACCATCTATAACATGAATTCATTCAATTTAACAAACAATAGTGTCCTGGATCTTCAATTTCATTTCTTATTGATATTAATTGTTAAATTCCAAATTAGAGACAACATCCCATCATTTCTCATTAGCAATGCTCCTCTTTTGACACCAAACACACCTTTTGACACATTGATCATGAAATTTAACAAATGTAGCTAAACAACCTAGTATATTGATTAAATCAAACAAGTATAAAGACCATTAAAACTCTAAATCTATTTAAATCCGTCAATCAAAGGAGTCATTCATCATGGTTTGTATTCCGTACAAATGTGAACAGGTTTAATTCTTAAATCATGAGACATTATAACCACCTCATGTGAATTAGGCTCCTCTTATTGTTACCTGGACTATTTTCATGCAATAACCTTGAAATAAAATTTTGCTTCATCATTAATGATTATTTTGTTATGAAAAGAATGCCCATGGACCATCTATAACATGAATTGATTCAATTTAACAAACAATGCAGTCCTTGATCTTCAATTTCATTTCTTATCGATATTAATTGTTGAATTCAAAATTATAGACTGCCTGCCTCCCATCATTTCTCATTAGCAATGCTCCTCTTTTGACTCCAAACACACTTTTTGACACATTGATCATGAAATTAACACATGTGGCTAAACAACCTAGTATATTGATTAAATCAAACAAGTATAAAGACCATTAAAACTCTAAATCTATTTAAATCCGTCAGTCAAAGGAGTCATTCATAATGATTTGCATTCTGTACAAATGTGAAATGGTTTAATTCTTAAATCACGAGACATTCTAATCACCTCATGTAAATTAGGCTCCTTTTATTGTTACTAGGAATATTTTTCATGCAATAACCTTGAAATTAACAGTTGCTTCATCCTAAATGACTATATTCATTATGGAAAAAATGCCCATGGACCATCTATAACATGAATTCATTCAGTTTAACAAACAATAGTGTCCTGGATCTTCAATTTCATTTCTTATTGATATTAATTGTTAAATTCCAAATTAGAGACGACATCCCATCATTTCTCTTTAGCAATGCTCCTCTTTTGACACCAAACACACCTTTTGACACATTGATCATGAATTTAACAAATGTAGCTAAACAACCTAGTATATTGATTAAATCAAACAAGTATAAAGACCATTAAAACTCTAAATCTATTTAAATCCGTCAATCAAAGGAGTCATTCATCATGGTTTGTATTCCGTACAAATGTGAACAGGTTTAATTCTTAAATCATGAGACATTATAACCACCTCATGTGAATTAGGCTCCTCTTATTGTTACCTGGACTATTTTCATGCAATAACCTTGAAATAAAATTTTGCTTCATCATTAATGATTATTTTGTTATGAAAAGAATGCCCAAGGACCATCTATAACATGAATTGATTCAATTTAACAAACAATGCAGTCCTTGATCTTCAATTTCATTTCTTATCGATATTAATTGTTGAATTCAAAATTATAGACTGCCTCCCATCATTTCTCATTAGCAATGCTCCTCTTTTGACTCCAAACACACTTTTTGACACATTGATCATGAAAATTAACACATGTGGCTAAACAACCTAGTATATTGATTAAATCAAACAAGTATAAAGACCATTAAAACTCTAAATCTATTTAAATCCGTCAGTCAAAGGAGTCATTCATAATGATTTGCATTCTGTACAAATGTGAAATGGTTTAATTCTTAAATCACGAGACATTCTAATCACCTCATGTAAATTAGGCTCCTTTTATTGTTACTAGGAATATTTTTCATGCAATAACCTTGAAATTAACAGTTGCTTCATCCTAAATGACTATATTCATTATGGAAAAAATGCCCATGGACCATCTATAACATGAATTCATTCAATTTAACAAACAATAGTGTCCTGGATCTTCAATTTCATTTCTTATTGATATTAATTGTTAAATTCCAAATTAGAGACGACATCCCATCATTTCTCATTAGCAATGCTCCTCTTTTGACACCAAACACACCTTTTGACACATTGATCATGAAATTAACAAATGTAGCTAAACAACCTAGTATATTGATTAAATCAAACAAGTATAAAGACCATTAAAACTCTAAATCTATTTAAATCCGTCAATCAAAGGAGTCATTCATCATGGTTTGTATTCCGTACAAATGTGAACAGGTTTAATTCTTAAATCAGGAGACATTATAACCACCTCATGTGAATTAGGCTCCTCTTATTGTTACCTGGACTATTTTCATGAAATAACCTTGAAATAAAATTTTGCTTCATCATTAATGATTATTTTGTTATGAAAAGAATGCCCAAGGACCATCTATAACATGAATTGATTCAATTTAACAAACAATGCAGTCCTTGATCTTCAATTTCATTTCTTATCGATATTAATTGTTGAATTCAAAATTATAGACTGCCTCCCATCATTTCTCATTAGCAATGGTCCGCTTTTGACTCCAAACACACTTTTTGACACATTGATAATGAAATTCACACATGTGGCTAAACAACCTAGTATATTGATTAAATCAAACATGTATAAAGACCATTAAAACTCTAAATCTATTTAAATCCGTCAGTCAAAGGAGTCATTCATAATGATTTGCATTCTGTACAAATGTGAAATGGTTTAATTCTTAAATCACGAGACATTCTAATCACCTCATGTAAATTAGGCTCCTTTTATTGTTACTAGGAATATTTTTCATGCAATAACCTTGAAATTAACAGTTGCTTCATCCTAAATGACTATATTCATTATGGAAAAAATGCCCATGGACCATCTATAACATGAATTCATTCAATTTAACAAACAATAGTGTCCTGGATCTTCAATTTCATTTCTTATTGATATTAATTGTTAAATTCCAAATTAGAGACGACATCCCATCATTTCTCATTAGCAATGCTCCTCTTTTGACACCAAACACACCTTTTGACACATTGATCATGAAATTAACAAATGTAGCTAAACAACCTAGTATATTGATTAAATCAAACAAGTATAAAGACCATTAAAACTCTAAATCTATTTAAATCCGTCAATCAAAGGAGTCATTCATCATGGTTTGTATTCCGTACAAATGTGAACAGGTTTAATTCTTAAATCAGGAGACATTATAACCACCTCATGTGAATTAGGCTCCTCTTATTGTTACCTGGACTATTTTCATGAAATAACCTTGAAATAAAATTTTGCTTCATCATTAATGATTATTTTGTTATGAAAAGAATGCCCAAGGACCATCTATAACATGAATTGATTCAATTTAACAAACAATGCAGTCCTTGATCTTCAATTTCATTTCTTATCGATATTAATTGTTGAATTCAAAATTATAGACTGCCTCCCATCATTTCTCATTAGCAATGCTCCTCTTTTGACTCCAAACACACTTTTTGACACATTGATCATGAAATTAACACATGTGGCTAAACAACCTAGTATATTGATTAAATCAAACAAGTATAAAGACCATTAAAACTCTAAATCTATTTAAATCCGTCAGTCAAAGGAGTCATTCATAATGATTTGAATTCTGTACAAATGTGAAATGGTTTAATTCTTAAATCACGAGACATTCTAATCACCTCATGTAAATTAGGCTCCTTTTATTGTTACTAGGAATATTTTTCATGCAATAACCTTGAAATTAACAGTTGCTTCATCCTAAATGACTATATTCATTATGGAAAAAATGCCCATGGACCATCTATAACATGAATTCATTCAGTTTAACAAACAATAGTGTCCTGGATCATCAATTTCATTTCTTATTGATATTAATTGTTAAATTCCAAATTAGAGACGACATCCCATCATTTCTCATTAGCAATGCTCCTCTTTTGACTCCAAACACACTTTTTGACACATTGATCATGAAATTAACACATGTGGCTAAACAACTTACTATATTGATTAAATCAAACAAGTATAAAGACCATTAAAACTCTAAATCTATTTAAATCCGTCAATGAAAGGAGTCATTCATAATGATTTGCATTTTGTACAAATGTGAAATGGTTTCATTCTTAAATGACGAGACATTCTAATCACCTCATGTAAATTAGGCTCCTTTTATTGTTACTAGGAATATTTTTCAAGTAATAACCTTGAAATTAAAATTTGCTTTATCCTAAATGACTATATTCATTATGGAAAAAATGTCCATGGACCATCTATAACATGAATTCATTCAATTTAACAAACAATGGTGTCCTGGATGATCAATTTCATTTCTTATTGATATTAATTGTTGAATTCAAAATTAGAGACAACATCCCATCATTTCTCATTAGCGATGCTCCTCTTTTGACTCCAAACAAACCTTTTGACACATTGATCATGAAATTAACACATGTAGCTAAACAACCTAGTATATTGATTAAATCAAACAAGTATAAAGACCATTAAAACTCTAAATCTATTTAAATTCGTCACTCAAAGGAGTCTTTCACCATGGTTTGTATTCCGTACAAATGTGAATTGGTTTGATTCTTAAATCAGGAGACATTATAACCACCTCATGTGAATTAGCCTCCTCTTATTGTTACCTGGACTATTTTCGTGCAATAACCTTGAAATAAAATTTTGCATCATCATTAATGATTATTTTGTTATGAAAAGAATGCCCATGGACCAGCTATAACATGAATTCATTCAATTTTACAAACAATGGAGTCCTTGATCTTCAATTTCATTTCTTATCGATACTAATTATTGAATTCAAAATTATAGACAGCCTCCCATCATTTCTCATTAGCAATGGTCCTCTTTTGACTCCAAACACACTTTTTGACACATTGATCACGAAATTAACACATGTGGCTAAACAATCTAGTATATTGATTAAATCAAACATGTATAAAGACCATTAAAACTCTAAATCTATTTAAATCCGTCAGTCAAAGGAGTCATTCATAATGATTTGAATTCTGTACAAATGTGAAATGGTTTAATTCTTAAATCACGAGACATTCTAATCACCTCATGTAAATTAGGCTCCTTTTATTGTTACTAGGAATATTTTTCATGCAATAACCTTGAAATTAACAGTTGCTTCATCCTAAATGACTATATTCATTATGGAAAAAAATGCCCATGGACCATCTATAACATGAATTCATTCAGTTTAACAAACAATAGTGTCCTAGATCATCAATTTCATTTCTTATTGATATTAATTGTTAAATTCCAAATTAGAGACAACATCCCATCATTTCTCATTAGCAATGCTCCTCTTTTGACACCAAACACACCTTTTGACACATTGATCATGAATTTAACAAATGTAGCTAAACAACCTGGTATATTGATTAAATCAAACAAGTATAAAGACCATTAAAACTCTAAATCTGTTTAAATCCGTCAAGGAAAGGAGTCATTCATAATGGTTTGTATTCCGTACAAATGTGAACAGTTTTAATTCTTAAATCAGGAGACATTATAACCACCTCATTGGAATTAGGCTCCTCTTATTGTTACCCGGACTATTTTCATGAAATAACCTTGAAATAAAATTTTGCTTCATCATTAATGATTATTTTGTTATGATAAGAATGCCCAAGGACCATCTATAACATGAATTGATTCAATTTAACAAACAATGCAGTCCTTGAACTTCAATTTCATTTCTTATCGATATTAATTGTTGAATTCAAAATTATAGACTGCCTCCCATCATTTCTCATTAGCAATGGTCCGCTTTTGACTCCAAACACACTTTTTGACACATTGATAATGAAATTAACACATGTGGCTAAACAACCTAGTATATTGATTAAATCAAACATGTATAAAGACCATTAAAACTCTAAATCTATTTAAATCCGTCAGTCAAAGGAGTCATTCATAATGATTTGAATTCTGTACAAATGTGAAATGGTTTAATTCTTAAATCACGAGACATTCTAATCACCTCATGTAAATTAGGCTCCTTTTATTGTTACTAGGAATATTTTTCATGCAATAACCTTGAAATTAACAGTTGCTTCATCCTAAATGACTATATTCATTATGGAAAAAATGCCCATGGACCATCTATAACATGAATTCATTCAGTTTAACAAACAATAGTGTCCTGGATCATCAATTTCATTTCTTATTGATATTAATTGTTAAATTCCAAATTAGAGACGACATCCCATCATTTCTCTTTAGCAATGCTCCACTTTTGACACCAAACACACCTTTTGACACATTGATCATGAATTTAACAATTGTAGCTAAACAACCTAGTATATTGATTAAATCAAACAAGTATAATGACCATTAAATCTCTAAATCTATTTAAATCTGTCAATCAAAGGAGTCATTCATAATGGTTTGTATTCCGTACAAATGTGAACAGGTTTAATTCTTAAATCAGGAGACATTATAACCACCTCATGTGAATTAGGCTATTCTTATTGTTACCTGGACTATTTTCATGAAATAACCATGAAATAAAATTTTGCTTCATCATTAATGATTATTTTGTTATGAAAAGAATGCCCAAGGACCATCTATAACATGAATTGATTCAATTTAACAAACAATGCAGTCCTTGATCTTCAATTTCATTTCTTATCGATATTAATTGTTGAATTCAAAATTATAGACTGCCTCCCATCATTTCTCATTAGCAATGGTCCGCTTTTGACTCCAAACACACTTTTTGACACATTGATAATGAAATTAACACATGTGGCTAAACAACCTAGTATATTGATTAAATCAAACATGTATAAAGACCATTAAAACTCTAAATCTATTTAAATCCGTCAGTCAAAGGAGTCATTCATAATGATTTGAATTCGGTACAAATGTGAAATGGTTTAATTCTTAAATCACGAGACATTCTAATCACCTCATGTAAATTAGGCTCCTTTTATTGTTACTAGGAATATTTTTCATGCAATAACCTTGAAATTAACAGTTGCTTCATCCTAAATGACTATATTCATTATGGAAAAAATCCCATGGACCATCTATAACATGAATTCATTCAGTTCAACAAACAATAGTGTCCTGGATCATCAATTTCATTTCTTATTGATATTAATTGTTAAATTCCAAATTAGAGACGACATCCCATCATTTCTCTTTAGCAATGCTCCACTTTTGACACCAAACACACCTTTTGACACATTGATCATGAATTTAACAATTGTAGCTAAACAACCTAGTATATTGATTAAATCAAACAAGTATAATGACCATTAAATCTCTAAATCTATTTAAATCTGTCAATCAAAGGAGTCATTCATAATGGTTTGTATTCCGTACAAATGTGAACAGGTTTAATTCTTAAATCAGGAGACATTATAACCACCTCATGTGAATTAGGCTCCTCTTATTGTTACCTGGACTATTTTCATGAAATAGCCTTGAAATAAAATTTTGCATCATCATTAATGATTATTTTGTTATCAAAAGAATGCCCAAGGACCATCTATAACATGAATTCATTCAATTTAACAAACAATGCAGTCCATGATCTTCAATTTCATTTCTTATCGATATTAATTGTTGAATTCAAAATTATAGACTGGCTCCCGTCATTTCTCATTAGCAATGGTCCTCTTTTGACTCCAAACACACCTTTTGACACATTGATCTTCAAATTAACACATGTAGGTAAACAACCTAGTATATTGATTAAATCAAACAAGTATAAAGACCATTAAAACACTATATCTATTTAAATCTGTCCGTCAAAGGAGCCATTCCTAATGATTTGCATTCTGTACAAATGTGAAATGGTTCAATTCTTAAATCACGAGACATTCTAATCACCTCATGTAAATTAGGCTCCTTTTATTGTTACTAGGAATATTTTTCATGCGATAACCTTGAAATTAATAGTTGCTTCATCCTAAATGACTATATTCATTATGGAAAAAATGCCCATGGACCATTTATAACATGAATTCATTCAATTTAACAAACAATAGTGTCCTGGATCTACAATTTCATTTTTTATTGATATTAATTGTTGAATTCAAAATTAGAGACAACATCCCATCATTTCTCATTAGCAATGCTCCTTTTTTGACTCCAAACAAACCTTTTGACACATTGATCATGAAATTAACAAATGTAGCTAAACAACCTAGTATATTGATTAAATCAAACAAGTATAAAGACCATTAAAACTCTAAATCTATTTAAATCCGTCACTCAAAGGAGTCTTTCATCATGGTTTGTATTCCGTACAAATGTGAACAGGTTTAATTCTTAAATCAGGAGACATTATAACCACCTCATGTGAATTAGGCTCCTCTTATTGTTACCTAGACTATTTTCATGAAATAACCTTGAAATAAAATTTTGCATCATCATTAATGATTATTTTGTTATGAAAAGAATGCCCAAGGACCATCTATAACATGAATTCATTCAATTTAACAAACAATGCAGCCCATGATCTTCAATTTCATTTCTTATCGATATTAATTGTTGAATTCAAAATTATAGACTGCCTCCCATCATTTCTCATTAGCAATGGTCCTCTTTTGACTCCAAACAAACCTTTTGACACATTGATCTTCAAATTAACACATGTAGCTAAACAACCTATTATATTGATTAAATCAAACAAGTATAAAGACCATTAAAACACTAAATCTATTTAAATCCGTCCGTCAAAGGAGCCATTCCTAATGATTTGCATTCTGTACAAATGTGAAATGGTTCAATTCTTAAATCACGAGACATTCTAATCACCTCATGTAAATTAGGCTCCTTTTATTGTTACTAGGAATATTTTTCATGCAATAACCTTGAAATTAACAGTTGCTTCATCCTAAATGACTATATTCATTATGGAAAAAATGCCCATGGACCATTTATAACATGAATTCATTCAATTTAACAAACAATAGTGTCCTGGATCTACAATTTCATTTTTTATTGATATTAATTGTTGAATTCAAAATTAGAGACAACATCCCATCATTTCTCATTAGCAATGCTCCTTTTTTGACTCCAAACAAACCTTTTGACACATTGATCATGAAATTAACAAATGTAGCTAAACAACCTAGTATATTGATTAAAGCAAACAAGTATAAAGACCATTAAAACTCTAAATCTATTTAAATCCGTCACTCAAAGGAGTCTTTCATCATGGTTTGTATTCCGTACAAATTTGAACAGGTTTAATTCTTAAATCATGAGACATTATAACCACCTCATGTGAATTAGGCTCCTCTTATTGTTACCGGGACAATTTTCATGAAATAACCTTGAAATAAAATTTTGCTTCATCATTAATGATTATTTTGTTATGAAACGAATGCCCATGGACCATCTATAACATGAATTGATTCAATTTAACAAACAATGCAGTCCTTGATCTTCAATTTCACATGTGGCTAAACAACCTAGTATATTGATTAAATCAATCAAGTATAAACAACATTACAACTCTAAATCTATTTAAATCCGTCAATCAAGGGAGTCATTCATCATGGTTTGCATTCCGTACAAATGTGAACTGGTTTAATTCTTAAATCACGAGACATTCTAATCGCCTCATGTGAATTAGGCCCCTCTTATTGTTACCAGGACATTTTTCATGCAATAACCTTGAAATGAAATTTTGTTTCATCCTTAATGACTATATTCTTTATGAAAAAAATGCCCATGGACCATCTCTAACATGAATTCATTCAAATTAACAACCAATGTAGTCCTTGATCTTGAAATTCATTTCTTATTGATATTAATTGTGGAATTAAAAATTAGAGACAGCCTCTCATCATTTCTCATTAGCAATGCTCCTCTTTTGACTCCAAACACACCTTTTGACACATAGATCATGAAATTAACACACGTGGCTAAACAACCTAGTATATTGATTGAATCAAACAAGTATAAACACCATTACAACTCTAAATCGATTTAAATCCGTCAATCAAGGGAGTCATTGATCATGGTTTGCATTCCGTACAAATGTGAACTGGTTTAATTCTTAAATCACGAGACATTCTAATCGCCTCATGTGAATTAGGCCCCTCTTACTGTTACCAGGACTTTTTTCATGCAATAGCCTTGAAATGAAATTTCGTTTCATCCTTAATGACTATATTCGTTATGAAAACAATGCCCATGTACCACCTCTAACATGAATTCATTCAATTTAACAACCAATGGAGTCCTTAATCTTGAAATTCATTTCTTATTGATATTAATTGTGGAATTCATAATTAGAGACAGCCTCTCATCATTTCTCATAACCAATGCTCCTCTTTTGACTCCAAACACACTTTCTGACACATTGATCAAGAAATTGGCACATGTGGCTAAACAACCTAGTATATTGATTAAATCAATCAAGTATAAACAACATTACAACTCTAAATCTATTTAAATCCGTCAATCAAAGGAGTCATTCATCATGGTTTGCATTCCGTACAAATGTGAACTGGTTTAATTCTTAAATCACGAGACATTCTAATCGCCTCATGTGAATTAGGCCCCTCTAATTGTTACCAGGACATTTTTCATGCAATAACCTTGAAATGAAATTTTGTTTCATCCTTAATGACTATATTCTTTATGAAAAAAATGCCCATGGACCATCTCTAACATGAATTCATTCAAATTAACAACCAATGGAGTCCTTGATCTTGAAATTCATTTCTTATTGATATTAATTGTGGAATTCAAAATTAGAGACAGCCTCCAATCATTTCTCATTAGCAATGCTCCTCTTTTGAGTCCAAGCACCCTTTTTGACACATAGATCATGAAATTAACACATGTGGCTAAACAACCTAGTATATTGATTGAATCAAAAAGTATAAACACCATTACAACTCTAAATCGATTTAAATCCGTCAATCAAGGGAGTCATTGATCATGGTTTGCATTCCGTACAAATGTGAACTGGTTTAATTCTTAAATCACGAGACATTCTAATCGGCTCATGTGAATTAGGCCCCTCTTATTCTTACCAGGGACTATTTTTCATGCAATAACCTTGGAGTG
>JBAPLH010000297.1:0-288051 GCA_037897445.1 Ceriops zippeliana | reverse complement strand
GAACTGGTTTAATGCTTAAATCGCCGAGACATTGTGTCTATATCACTCTTGCAATGTGAATTAGTGCTCATTTTCTTTATGAAAAAAATGCCCATGAACCATCTATAAGATGAATTCATTCAATTTAACAACCAATGGAGTCCACGATGTTGAAATTCATTTTTTATTGATATTAATTGTTCAATTGAAAATTAGAAAGTGCCTCAAATGATTTCACATTAGCAATGCTTCTCTTTTGACTCCAAACACACTTTTTGACACATTAATCATAAAATTAACACATGTAGCTAAACAAGCTATTATATTGATTGAATCAAACAAGTATAAAAACCTTTAAAACTCTAAATCCATTTAAATCCATCAGGCAAAGAAGTCATTCATCATGATTTGCATTCTGTACAAATGTGAACTGGTTTATTTCTTAAATCACGAGATATTCTAATCGTCTCATGTGAATTAGGGTCCTCTTATTGTTGGCAGGACTTTTTTCATGCAAAAACCTTGAAATGAAATTTTGCTTCATCCTTAATGAGTATATTCGTTATGAAAAAAATGCCCATGGACCATTTATAACATGAATTCATTCAATTTAACAACCAATGGAGTCCTTGATGTTGAAATTCATTTTTTATTGATATTAATAATGGTTCAATTGAAAATTAGAAAGTACCTCAAATGATTTCACATTAGCAATGCTGCTCTTTTGACTCCAAACACACTTGTTGGCACATTGATCATAAAATTAACACATGTTGCTAAACAACCGTATTATATTGATTGAATCAAACAAGTATAAAAAACCTTTAAAAAACTCTAAATCCATTTAAATCCGTCAGTCAAGGGAAGTCATTCATCATGATTTGCATTCTGTACAAATGTGAGCTGGTTTAATTTCTTAAATCACGAGAAATTCTAATCGCCTCATGTGAATTAGGCTCCTCTTATTGTTACTAGGGCTTTTTTTCATGCAATAACCTTGAAATTAAATTTTGCTTCATCCTTAATGGATATTTTCTTTATGAAAAAAATGCCCATGGACCATCTATATCATGAATTCATTCAATTTAACAACCAATCGAGTCCTCGATGTTGAAATTCATTTTTTATTGATATTAATTGTTCAATTGAAAATTAGAAAGTGCCTCAAATGATTTCACATTAGCAATGCTTCTCTTTTGACTCCAAACACACTTTTTGACACATTAATCATAAAATTAACACATGTAGCTAAACAACCTATTTATATTGATTGAATCAAACAAGTATAAAAACCTTTACAACTCTAAATCCATTTAAATCCGTCAGGCAAAGAAGTCATTCATCATGATTTGCATTCTGTACAAATGTGAACTGGTTTAATTCTTAAATCACGAGATATTCTAATCGCCTCATGTGAATTAGGCTCCTCTTATTGTTACCAGGACTTTTTTCATGCAATAACCCTCAAATGAAATTTTGCTTCATCCTTAATGACTATATTCGTTATGAAAAAAATGCCCATGGACCATCTATAACATGAATTCATTCAATTTACCAACCAATGGAGTCCTTGATCTTGAAATTCATTTCTTATTCATATTAATGGTGGAATTAAAAATTAAAGACAGCCTCCCATCATTTCTCATTAGCAATGCTCCTCTTTTGACTCCAAACACACTTTTTGACAGATTGATCATGAAAGTAACACATGTGGCTAAACAACCTAGTATATTGATTGAATCAAACAAGTATAGACACCATTACAACTCTAAATCTATTTAAATCCGTCAATCAAGGGAGTCATTCATCATGGTTTGCATTCTGTACAAATGTGAACTGGTTTAATGCTTAAATCACGAGACATTCTAATCGCCTCATGTGAATTAGGCTCCTCTTATTGTTACTAGGACTTTTTTCATGCAATAAACCTTGAAAATTAAATTTTGCTTCATCCTTAATGGCTATTTTCTTTATGAAAAAAAATGCCCATGGACCATCTATAACATGAATACATTCAATTTAACAACCAATGGAGTCCTCGATGTTGAAATTCATTTTTTATTGATATTAATTGTTTGATTCAAAATTAGAAAGTGCCTCAAATGATTTCATATTAGCAATGCTCCTCTTTTGAATCCAAACACACTTTTGACACATTGATCATAAAATTAACACATGTAGCTAAACGTCCTATTATACTGATTGAATCAAACAAGTATAAAAACCATTAAAACTCTAAATCCATTTAAATCCGTCAGTCAAAGGAGTCATTCATCATGATTTGCATTCTGTGCAAATGTGAACTGGTTTAATTCTTAAATCACGAGATATTCTAATCGTCTCATGTGAATTAGGGTTCTCTTATTGTTACTAGGACTTTTTTCATGGAATAATCTTGAAATGAAATTTTGCTTCATCCTTAATGACTATATTCGTTATGAAAAAAATGCCCATGGACCATCTATAACATGAATTCATTCAATTTAACAACCAATGGAGTCCTTGATCTTGAAATTCATTTCTTATTGATATTAATTGTGGAATTAAAAATTAAAGATAGCCTCCCATCATTTCTCATTAGCAATGCTCCTCTTTTGACTCCAAACACACTTTTTGACACATTGATAATGAAAGTAACACATGTGGCTAAACAACCTAGTATATTGATTGAATGAAACAAGTATAAACACCATTACAACTCTAAATCTATTTAAATCCGTCAATCAAGGGAGTCATTCATCATGGTTTGCATTCTGTACAAATGTGAACTGGTTTAATGCTTAAATCACGAGACATTCTAATCGCCTCATGTGAATTAGGCTCCTCTTATTGTTACTAGGACTTTTTTCATGCAATAACCTTGAAATTAAATTTTGCTTCATCCTTAATGGATATTTTCTTTATGAAAAAAATGCCCATGGACCATCTATAACATGAATTCATTCAATTTAACAACCAATGGAGTCCTTGATCTTGAAATTTATTTATTATTGATATTAATTGTGGAATTAAAAATTAAAGACAGCCTCCCATCATTTCTCATTAGCAATGCTCCTTTTTCGACTCCAAACACACTTTTTGACACATTGATCATGAAAGTAACACATGTGGAGAAACAACCTAGTATATTAAAGGAATCAAACAACTATAAACACCATTACAACTCTAAATCTATTTAAATTCGTCAATCAAGGGAGTCATTCATCATGGTTTGCATTCTGTACAAATGTGAACTGGTTTAATGCTTAAATCACAAGACATTCTAATCACCTCATGTGAATTAGGCTCCTCTTATTGTTACTATGGCTTTTTTCATGCAATAACCTTGAAATTAAATTTTGCTTCATCCTTAATGGATATTTTCCTTTATGAAAAAAATGCCCATGGACCATCTATAACATGAATTCATTCAATTTAACAACTAATGGAGTCCTCGATGTTGAAATTCATTTTTTATTGATATCAATTGTTCAATTGAAAATTAGAAAGTGCCTCAAATGATTTCACATTAGCAATGCTCCTCTTTTGAATCCAAACACACTCTTTGACACATTAATCATAAAATTAACACATGTAGCAAAAACAACCATATATATATTGATTGAATCAAACAAGTATAAAAACTGTTAAAACTCTAAATCCATTTAAATCCGTCAGGCAAAGAAGTCATTCATCATGATTTGCATTCTGTACAAATGTGAACTGGTTGAATTCTTAAATCACGAGATATTTTAATCGCCTCATGTGAATTAGGCTCCTTTTATTGTTACCAGGACTTTTTTCATCCAATAACCTTGAAATGAAATTTTTCTTCATCCTTAATGACTATATTCGTTATGAAAAAAATGGCCATGGACCATCTATAACATGAATTCATTCAATTTAAACAACCAATGGAGTCCTTGGTCTTGAAATTCATTTCTTATTGATATTAATTGTGTGAATTAAAAAAAATAAAAGACAGCCTCCCATCATTTCTCATTAGCAATACTCCTCTTTTGACTCCAAACAAACTTTTTGACACATTGATCATGAAAGTAACACATGTGGCTAAACAACCTAGTATATTGATTGGATCAAATAAGTATAAACACCATTACAACTCTAAATCTATATAAATCCATCAATCAAGGGAGTCATTCATCATGGTTTGCATTCTGTACAAATGTGAACTGGTTTAATGCTTAAATCACGAGACATTCTAATCGCCTCATGTGAATTAGGCTCCTCTTATTGTTACTAGGACTTTTTTCATGCAATAACCTTGAAATTAAATATTGCTTCATCCTTAATGGCTATTTTCCTTATGAAAAAAAATGCCCATGGACCATCTATAACATGAATTCATTCAATTTAACAACCAATGGTGTCCTCGATGTTGAAATTCATTTTTTATAGATATTAATAGTTCAATTGAAAATTAGAAAGTGCCTCAAATGATTTGACATTAGCAATGCTCCTCATTTGACTCCAAACACACTTTTTGACACATTGATCATAAAATTAACACATGTAGCTAAACAACCTATTATATTGATTGAATCAAACAAGTATAAAAACCATTAAAACTCTAAATCCATTTAAATTCGTCAGTCAAAGGAGTCATTCATAATGATTTGCATTCTGTACAAATGTGAACTGGTTTAATTGTTAAATCACGAGATATTCTAATCGCCTCCTGTGAATTAGGTTCCTCTTATTGTTACCAGGACATTTTTCATGCAATAACCCTCAAATGAAATTTTGCTTCATCCTTAATGACTATATTCGTTATGAAAAAAATGCCCATGGACCATCTATAACATGAATTCATTCAATTTAACAACCAATGGAGTCCTTGATCCTGAAATTCATTTCTTATTGATATTAATTGTGGAATTAAAAATTAAAGACAGCCTCCCATCATTTCTCATTAGCAATGCTCCTCTTTTGACTCCAAACACACTTTTTGACACATTGATCATGAAAGTAACACATGTGGCGAAACAACCTACTATATTAAATGAATCAAACAAGTATAAACACCATTACAACTCTAAATCTATTTAAATTCGTCAATCAAGGGAGTCATTCATCATGGTTTGCATTCTATACAAATGTGAACTGGTTTAATGCTTAAATCACAAGACATTCTAATCACCTCATGTGAATTAGGCTCCTCTTATTGTTACTGGGACTTTTTTCATGCAATAACCTTGAAATTAAATTGTGCTTCATCCTTAATGGCTATTTTCTTTATGAAAAAAATGCCCATGAACCATCTATAAGATGAATTCATTCAATTTAACAACCAATGGAGTCCACGATGTTGAAATTCATTTTTTATTGATATTAATTGTTCAATTGAAAATTAGAAAGTGCCTCAAATGATTTCACATTAGCAATGCTTCTCTTTTGACTCCAAACACACTTTTTGACACATTAATCATAAAATTAACACATGTAGATAAACAACCTATTATATTGATTGAATCAAACAAGTATAAAAACCTTTAAAACTCTAAATCCATTTAAATCCGTCAGGCAAAGAAGTCATTCATCATGATTTGCATTCTGTACAAATGTGAATTGGTTTATTTCTTAAATCATGAGATATTCTAATCGTCTCATGTGAATTAGGGTCCTCTTATTGTTGCCAAGACTTTTTTCATGCAAAAACCTTGAAATGAAATTTTGCTTCATCCTTAATGAGTATATTCGTTATGAAAAAAATGCCCATGGACCATTTATAACATGAATTCATTCAATTTAACAACCAATGGAGTCCTTGATGTTGAAATTCATTTTTTATTGATATTAATAATGGTTCAATTGAAAATTAGAAAGTGCCTCAAATGATTTCACATTAGCAATGCTCCTCTTTTGACTCCAAACACACTTGTTGGCACATTGATCATAAAATTAACACATGTTGCTAAACAACGTATTATATTGATTGAATCAAACAAGTATAAAATCCTTTAAAACTCTAAATCCATTTAAATCCGTCAGTCAAGGGAGTCATTCATCATGATTTGCATTCTGTACAAATGTGAGCTGGTTTAATTCTTAAATCACGAGAAATTCTAATCGCCTCATGTGAATTAGGCTCCTCTTATTGTTACTAGGGCTTTTTTCATGCAATAACCTTGAAATTAAATTTTGCTTCATCCTTAATGGATATTTTCTTTATGAAAAAAATGCCCATGAACCATCTATATCATGAATTCATTCAATTTAACAACCAATCGAGTCCTCGATGTTGAAATTCATTTTTTATTGATATTAATTGTTCAATTGAAAATTAGAAAGTGCCTCAAATGATTTCACATTAGCAATGCTTCTCTTTTGACTCCAAACACACTTTTTGACACATTAATCATAAAATTAACACATGTAGCTAAACAACCTATTATATTGATTGAATCAAACAAGTATAAAAACCTTTACAACTCTAAATCCATTTAAATCTGTCAGGCAAAGAAGTCATTCATCATGATTTGCATTCTGTACAAATGTGAACTGGTTTAATTCTTAAATCACGAGATATTCTAATCGCCTCATGTGAATTAGGCTCCTCTTATTGTTACCAGGACTTTTTTCATGCAATAACCCTCAAATGAAATTTTGCTTCATCCTTAATGAGTATATTCGTTATGAAAAAAATGCCCATGGACCATCTATAACATGAATTCATTCAATTTACCAACCAATGGAGTCCTTGATCTTGAAATTCATTTCTTATTCATATTAATGGTGGAATTAAAAATTAAAGACAGCCTCCCATCATTTCTCATTAGCAATGCTCCTCTTTTGACTCCAAACACACTTTTTGACAGATTGATCATGAAAGTAACACATGTGGCTAAACAATCTAGTATATTGATTGAATCAAACAAGTATAGACACCATTACAACTATAAATCTATTTAAATCCGTCAATCAAGGGAGTCATTCATCATGGTTTGCATTCTGTACAAATGTGAACTGGTTTAATGCTTAAATCACGAGACATTCTAATCGCCTCATGTGAATTAGGCTCCTCTTATTGTTACTAGGACTTTTTTCATGCAATAACCTTGAAATTAAATTTTGCTTCATCCTTAATGGCTATTTTCTTTATGAAAAAAATGCCCATGGACCATCTATAACATGAATACATTCAATTTAACAACCAATGGAGTCCTCGATGTTGAAATTCATTTTTTATTGATATTAATTGTTTGATTCAAAATTAAAAAGTGCCTCAAATGATTTCATATTAGCAATGCTCCTCTTTTGAATCCAAACACACTTTTGACACATTGATCATAAAATTAACACATGTAGCTAAACGTCCTATTATACTGATTGAATCAAACAAGTATAAAAACCATTAAAACTCTAAATCCATTTAAATCCGTCAGTCAAAGGAGTCATTCATCATGATTTGCATTCTGTACAAATGTGAACTGGTTTAATTCTTAAATCACGAGATATTCTAATCGTCTCATGTGAATTAGGGTCCTCTTATTGTTTCCAGGACTTTTTTCATGCAAAAACCTTGAAATGAAATTTTGCTTCATCCTTAATGAGTATATTCGTTATGAAAAAAATGCCCATGGACCATCTATATCATGAATTCATTCAATTTAACAACCAATGGAGTCCTTGATGTTGAAATTCATTTTTTATTGATATTAATAATTGTTCAATTGAAAATTAGAAAGTGCCTCAAATGATTTCACATTAGCAATGCTCCTCTTTTGACTCCAAACACACTTGTTGGCACATTGATCATAAAATTAACACATGTTGCTAAACAACGTATTATATTGATTGAATCAAACAAGTATAAAAACCTTTAAAACTCTAAATCCATTTAAATCCGTCAGTCAAGGGAGTCATTCATCATGATTTGCATTCTGTACAAATGTGAACTGGTTTAATTCTTAAATCACGAGATATTCTAATCATCTCATGTGAATTAGGCTCCTCTTATTATTACCAGGACTTTTTTCATGCAATAACCTTGAAATGAAATTTTGCTTCATCCTTAATGACTATATTCGTTATGAAAAAAATGCCCATGGACCATCTATAACATGAATTCATTCAATTTAACAACCAATGGAGTCCTTGATCTTGAAATTCATTTCTTATTGATATTAATTGTGGAATTAAAAATTAAAGACAGCCTCCCATCATTTTTCAATAGCAATGCTCCTCTTTTGACTCCAAACACACTTTTTGACACATGGATCATGAAAGTAACACATGTGGCTAAACAACCTAGTATATTGATTGAATCAAACAAGTATAAACACCATTACAACTCTAAATCTATTTAAATCCGTCAATCAAGGGAGTCATTCATCATGGTTTGCATTCTGTACAAATGTGAACTGGTTTAATGCTTAAATCATGAGACATTCTAATCACCTCATGTGAATTAGGCTCCTCTTATTGTTACTGGGACTTTTTTCATGCAATAACCTTGAAATTAAATTTTGCTTCATCCTTAATGGCTATTTTCTTTATGAAAAAAATGCCCATGGACCATCTATAACATGAATTCATTCAATTTAACAACCAATTGAGTCCTCGATGTTGAAATTCATTTTTTATTGATATTAATTGTTTGATTCAAAATTAGAAAGTGCCTCAAATGATTTCATATTAGCAATGCTCCTCTTTTGACTCCAAACACACTTTTTGACACATTGATCATAAAATTAACAAATGTTGCTAAACAACCCACTATAGTGATTGAATCAAACAAGTATAAAAACCTTTAAAACTCTAAATCCATTTAAATCTGTCAGTCAAAGGAGTCATTCATCATGATTTTTATTCTGTACAAATGTGAACTGGTTTAATTCTTAAATCACCAGATATTCTAATCGCCTCATGTGAATTAGGCTCCTCTTATTGTTACCAGGACTTTTTTCATGCAATAACCCTCAAATGAAATTTTGGTTCATCCTTAATGACTATATTCATTATGAAAAAAATGCCCATCGACCATCTATAACATGAATTCATTCAATTTACCAACCAATGGTGTCCTTGATCTTGAAATTCATTTCTCATTGATATTAATGGTGGAATTAAAAATTAAAGACAACCTCCCATCATTTCTCATTAGCAATACTCCTCTTTTGACTCCAAACACACTTTTTGACACATTGATCATGAAAGTAACACATGTGGCTAAACAACCTAGTATATTGATTGAATCAAACAAGTATAGACACCATTACAACTCTAAATCTATTTAAAGCCATCAATCAAGGGAGTCATTCACCATGGTTTGCATTCCGTACAAATGTGAACTGGTTTAATGCTTAAATCACAAGACATTCTAATCACCTCATGTGAATTTGGTTCCTCTTATTTTTACCAGGAATTTTTTATGTAATAACCTTGAAATTAAATTTTGCTTCATCTTTAATGACTATATGCATTACGAAAAAAATGCGCATGGACCATTTATAACATGAATTCACTCAATTTAACAACCAATGGAGTCATTGATCTTGAAATTCATTTCTTATTGATTTTAATTGTGGAATTGAAAATTAGAAAGTGCCTCAAATGATTTTACATTAGTAATGCTCCTCTTTTGACACCAAACACACTTTTTGGCACATTAATCATAAAATTAACACATGTATTTAAACAACCTATTATATTGATTGAATCAAACAAGTATAAAAACATTTAAATCTCTAAATCTATTTAAATCCGTCAGTCAAAGGAGTCATTCATCATGATTTGCATTCTGTACAAATGTGAACTGGTTTAATTCTTAAATCACGAGATATTCTAATCGCCTCATGTGAATTGGGCTCCTCTTATTGTTACCAGGACTTTTTTCATGCAAAAACCTTGAAATGAAATTTTGCTTCATCCTTAATGACTATATTCGTTATGAAAAAAATGCCCATGGACCATCTATAACATGAATTCATTCCATTTAACAACCAATGGAGTCCTCGATGTTGAAATTCATTTTTTATTGATATTAATTGTTCAATTGAAAATTAGAAAGTGCCTCAAATGATTTCACATTAGTAATGCTCCTCTTTTGACTCCAAACACACTTTTTCACACATTGATCATAAAATTAACACATCTAGCAAAACAACCTATTATATTGATTGAATCAAACAAGTATAAAAACCTTTAAATCTCTAAATCCATTTAAATTTGTCAGTCAAAGGAGTCATTCATCATGATTTGCATTCTGTACAAATGTGAACTGGTTTAATTCTTAAATCACGAGATATTCTAATCGCCTCATGTGAATTAGGCTCCTCTTATTGTTACCAGGACTTTTTTCATGCAATAACGTTGAAATGAAATTTTGCTTCATCCTTAATGACTATATTCGTTATGAAAAAAATGCCCATGGACCATCTATAACATGAATTCATTCAATTTAACAACCAATGGAGTCCTTGATCTTGAAATTCATTTCTTATTGATATTACTTGTAAAATTAAAAATTAAAGACAGCCTCCCATCATTTCTCATCAGCAATACTCCTCTTTTGACTCCAAAAACACTTTTTGACACATTGATCATGAAACTAACACATGTGGCTAAACAACCTAGTATATTGATTGGATCAAACAAGTATAAACACCATTACAACTCTAAATCTATTTAAATCCGTCAATCAAGGGAGTCATTCATCATGGTTTGCATTCTGTACAAATGTGAATTGGTTTAATGTTTAAATCACGAGACATTCTAATCGCCTCATGTGAATTAGGCTCCTCTTATTGTTACTAGGACTTTTTTCATGCAATAACCTTGAAATTAAATTTTGCTTCATCCTTAATGGCTATTTTCTTTATGAAAAAAATGCCCATGGACCATCTATAACATGAATTCATTCAATTTAACAACCAATGGACTCCTCGATGTTGAAATTCATTTTTTATTGATATTAATTGTTCAATTCAAAATTAGAGAGTGCCTCAATTGATTTCACATTAGCAATGCTCCTCTTTTGACTCCAAACACACTTTTTGACACATTGATCATAAAATTAACACATGTAGCTAAACATCCAATTATATTGATTGAATCAAACAAGTATAAAAACCTTTAAAACTCTAAATCCATTTAAATCCGTCAGTCAAAGGAGTCATTCATCATGATTTGCATTCTGTACAAATGTGAACTAGGTTAATTGTTAAATCACGAGATATTCTAATCGCCTCATGTGAATTAGATTCCTCTTATTGTTACCAGGACTTTTTTCATGCAATAACCTTGAAATGAAATTTTGCTTCATCGTTAATGACTATATTCGTTTTGAAAAAAATGCCCATGGACCATCTATAACATGAATTCATTCAATTTACCAACCAATGGAGTCCTTGATCATGAAATTCATTTCTTATTGATATTAATGGTGGAATTAAAAATTAAAGACAGCCTCCCATCATTTGTCATTAGCAATGCTACTCTTTTGACTCCAAACACACTTTTTGACACATTGATCATGAAAGTAACACATATGGCTAAACAACCTATTATATTGATTGAATCAAACAAATATAAACACCATTACAACTCTAAATCTATTTAAATCCGTCAATCAAGGGAGTCATTCATCATGGTTTGCATTCTGTACAAATGTGAACTAGTTTAATGCTTAAATCACGAGACATTCTAATCACGTCATGTGAATTACGCTCCTCTTATTGTTACTAGGACTTTTTTCATTCAATAGCCTTGAAATTAAATTTTGCTTCATCCTTAATGGATATTTTCTTTATGAAAAAAAATGCCCATGGACCATCTATAACATGAATTCATTCAATTTAACAACCAATGGAGTCCTCGATGTTGAAATTCATTTTTTATTGATATTAATTGTTCAATTCAAAATTAGAAAGTGCCTCAAATGATTTCGCATTAGCAATGCTCCTCTTTTGACTCCAAACACACTTTTTGTCACATTGATCATAAAATTAACACATGTAGCTAAACAACCTATTATATTGATTGAATCAAACAAGTATAAAAACCTTTAAAACTATAAATCCATTTAAATCCGTCAGTCAAGGGAGTCATTCATCATGGTTTGCATTATGTACAAATGTGAACTAATTTAATTCTTAAATCACGAGACAGTCTAATCGCCTCATGTGAATTAGGCTCCTCTTATTGTTCCCAGGACTATTTTCATGCAATATCCGTGAAATTAAATTTTGCTTCATCCTTAATGACTATATTCGTTATGAAAAAAATGCCCATGGACCATCTATAACATGAATTCACTCAATTTAACAACCAATGGAGTCATTGATGTTGAAAGTCATTTTTTATTGATATTAATTGTTTAATTGAAAATTAGAAAGTGCCTCAAATGATTTCACATTAGCAATGCTCTTCTTTTGACTCCAAACACACTTTTTGACACATTGATCATAAAATTAACACATGTAGCTAAACAACCTATTATATTGATTGAATCAAACAAGTATAAAAACCTTTAAAACTGTAAATCCATTTAAATCCGTCAATCAAGGGAGTCATTCATCATGATTTGCATTCGGTACAAATGTGAACTGGTTTAATTCTTAAATCACGAGATATTCTAATCGCCTCATGTGAATTAGGCTCCTCTTATTGTTACCAGGACTTTTTTCATGCAATAACCTTGAAATGAAATTTTGCTTCATCCTTAACGACAATATTCGTTATGAAAAAAATGCCCATGGACCATCTATAACATGAATTCATTCAATTTAACAACCAATGGAGTCCTTGATCTTGAAATCCATTTCTTATTGATATTAATTGTGGAATTAAAAATTAAAGACAGCCTCCCATCATTTCTCATTAGCAATGCTCCTCTTTTGACTCCAAACACACTTTTTGACACATTGATCATGAAAGTAACACATGTGGCTAAACAACCTAGTATATGGATTGAATCAAACAAGTACAGACACCATTACAACTCTAAATCTATTTAAATCCATCAATCAAGGGAGTCATTCATCATGGTTTGCATTTCCTACAAATGTGAACTGGTTTAATGCTTAAATCACGAGACATTCTAATCACCTCATGTGAATTTGGTTCCTCTTATTTTTACAAGGAATTTTTTATGCAATAACCTTGAAATTAAATTTTGCTTCATCCTTAATGACTATATTCGTTATGAAAAAAATGCCCGTGGACCATCTATAACATGAATTCACTCAATTTAACAACCAATGGAGTCATTGATGTTGAAATTCATTTTTTATTGATATTAATTGTTCAATTGAAAATTAGAAAGTGCCTCAAATGATTTCACATTAGCAATGCTCCTCTTTTGACTCCAAACACACTTTTTGACACATTGATCATAAAATTAACACATGTAGCTAAACAACCTATTATATTGATTGAATGAAACAAGTATAAAAACCTTTAAATCTCTAAATCTATTTAAATCCGTCAGTCAAAGGAGTCATTCATCATGATTTGCATTATGTACAAATGTGAACTGCTTTAATTCTTAAATCACGAGATATTCTAATCGCCTCATGTGAATTAGGCTCCTCTTATTGTTACCAGGACTTTTTTCATGCAATAACCTTGAAATGAAATTTTGCTTCATCTCTAATGACTATATTCGTTGTGAAAAAAATGCCCAAGGACCATCTATAACATGAATTCATTCAATTTAACAACCAATGGAGTCCTTGATCTTGAAATTCATTTCTTATTGATATGAATTGTGCAATTAAAAATTAAAGACAGCCTCCCATCATTTCTCATTAGCAATGCTCCTCTTTTGACTCCAAACACACTTGTTGACACATTGATCATGAAAGTAACACATGTGGCTAAACAACCTAGTATATTGATTGAATCAAACAAGTATAAACACCATTACAACTCTAAATCTATTTAAATCCGTCAATCAAGGGAGTCATTCATCATGGTTTGCATTCTGTACAAATGTGAACTGGTTTAATGCTTAAATCACGAGACATTCTAATCATCTCATGTGCATTAGGCTCCTCTTATTGTTACTAGGACTTTTTTCATGCAATAACCTTGAAATTAAATTTTGCTTCATCCTTAATGGCTATTTTCTTTATGAAAAAAATGCCCGTGGACCATCTATAACATGAATTCATTCAATTTAACAACCATTGGAGTCCTAGATGTTGAAATTCATTTTTAATTGATATTAATTGTTCAATTGAAAATTAGAAAGTGCCTCAAATGATTTCACATTAGCAATGCTCCACTTTTGACTCCAAACACACTTTTTGACACATTGATCATAAAATTAACACATGTAGCTAAACAACCAATTATATTGATTGAATCAAACAAGTATAAAAACTATTAAAACTCTAAATCCATTTAAATCCATCAGTCAAAGGAGTCATTCATCATGATTTGCATTCTGTACAAATGTAAACTGGTTTAATTCTTAAATCACGTGACATTCTAATCGCCTCATGTGAATTAGGCTCCTCTTATTGTTATCAGGACTTTTTTCATGCAATAACCCTCAAATGAAAATTTGCTTCATCCTTAATGACTATATTTGTTATGAAAAAAAGACCCATGGACCATCTATAACATGAATTCATTCAATTTAACAACCAATGGAGTCCTTGATCTTGACATTCATTTCTTATTGATATTAATTGTGGAATTAAAAATTAAAGACAGCCTCCCATCATTTCTCATTAGCAATGCTCCTCTTTTGACTCCAAACACACTTGTTGACACATTGATCATGAAAGTAACACATGTGGCTAAACAACCTAGTATATTGATTCAATCAAACAAGTATAAACACCATTACAACTCTAAATCTATTTAAATCCGTCAATCACGGGAGTCATTCATCATGGTTTGCATTATGTACAAATGTGAACTAGTTTAATGCTTAAATCACGAGACATTCTAATCACCTCATGTGAATTTTGTTCCTCTTATTTTTACCATGAATTTTTTAAGCAATAACCTTGAAATTGAATTTTGCTTCATCCTTAATGACTATATTTGTTATGAAAAAAATGCCCGTGGACCATCTATAACATGAATTCACTCAATTTAGCAACCAATGGAGTAATTGATGTTTAAATTCATTTTTTCTTGATATTAATTGTTCAATTTAAAATTAGAAAGTGCCTCAAATGATTTCACATTAGCAATGCTCCTCTTTTGACTCCAAACACACTTTTTGACACATTGATCATAAAATTAACACATGTAGCTAAACACCCTATTATATTGATTGAATCAAACAAGTGTAAAAACCTTTAAAACTCTAAATCCATTTAAATCCGTCAGTCAAAGGAGTCATTCATCATGATTTGCATTATGTACAAATGTGAACTGCTTTAATTCTTAAATCACGAGATATTCTAATCGCCTCATGTGAATTAGGCTCCTCTTATTGTTACCAGGACTTTTTTCATGCAATAACCTTGAAATGAAATTTTGCTTCATCCCTAATCACTATATTCGTTGTGAAAAAAATGCCCATGGACCATCTATAACATGAATTCATTCAATTTAACAACCAATGGAGTCCTTGATCTTGAAATTCATTTCTTATTGATATGAATTGTGCAATTAAAAATTAAAGACAGCCTCCCATCATTTCTCATTAGCAATGCTCATCTTTTGACTCCAAACACACTTGTTGACACATTGATCATGAAAGTAACACATGTGGCTAAACAACCTAGTATATTGATTGAATCAAACAAGTATAAACACCATTACAACTCTAAATCTATTTAAATCCGTCAATCAAGGGAGTCATTCATCATGGTTTGCATTCTGTACAAATGTGAACTGGTTTAATGCTTAAATCACGAGAAATTCTAATAACCTCATGTGAATTACGTTCCTCTTATTGTTACTAGGACTTTTTTCATGCAATAACCTTGAAATTAAATTTTGCTTCATCCTTAATGGCTATTTTCTTTACGAAAAAAATGCCCATGGACCATCTATAACATAAATTCATTCAATTAAACAACCAATGGAGTCCTCGGTGTTGAAATTCATTTTTAATTGATATTAATTGTTCAATTCAAAATTAGAAAGTGCCTCAAATGATTTCACATTAGCAATGCTCCTCATTTGACTCCAAACACACTTTTTGACACATTGATCATAAAATTAACACATGTAGCTAAACAACCTATTATATTGATTGAATCAAACAAGTACAAAAACCTTTAAAACTCTAAATCCATTTAAATCCGTCAGTCAAAGGAGTCATTCATCATGATTTGTATTCTTTACAAATGTGAACTGCTTTAATTGTTAAATCACGAGATATTCTAATCGCCACATGTGAATTAGGCTCCTCTTATTGTTACCAGGACTTTTTTCATGCGATAACCTGGAAATGAAAATTTGTTTCATCCTTAATGACTATATTCGTTTTGAATAAAATGCCCATGGACCATCTATAACATGAATTCATTCAATTTAACAACCAATGTAGTCCTTGATCTTGAAATTCATTTCTTATTGATATTAATTGTGGAATTAAAAATTGAAGACAGCCTCCCATCATTTCTCATTAGCAATGCTCCTCTTTTGACTCCAAACACACTTTTTGACACATTGATCATGAAAGTAACACATGTGGCTAAACAACCTATTATATTGATTGAAGCAAACAAGTATAAAAATCTTTAAAACTCTAAATCCATTTAAATCCGTCAGTCAAAGAAGTCATTCATCATGATTTGCATTCTGTAAAAATGTGAACTGGTTTAATTCTTAAATCGCGAGACACTCTAATCGCCTCATGTGAATTAGGCTCCTCTTATTGTTACCAGGACTTTTTTCATGCAATAACCTTGAAATTAAATTTTGCTTCATCCTTAATGACTATATTCGTTATGAAAAAATGCCCATGGATGATCTATTACATGAATTCATTCAATTTACAACCAATGGAGTCCTCGATGTTGAAATTCATTTTTAATTGATATTAATTTTTCAATTGAAAATTACAAAGTGCCTCAAATGATTTCACATAATGCTCCTCTTTTGACTCCAAACACATTTTTTGACACATTGATCATGAAAGTAACACATGTGGCTAAACAACCTATTATATTGATTGAATCAAACAAGTATAAAAATCTTTTAAACACTAAATCCATTTAAATCCGTCAGTCTAAGGAGTCATTCATCATGATTTGCATTCTGTAAAAATGTGAACTGGTTTAATTCTTAAATCGCGAGACACTCTAATCACCTCATGTGAATTAGGCTCCTCTTATTGTTACCAGGACTTTTTTCATGCAATAACCTTGAAATTAAATTTTGCTTCATCCTTAATGGCTATTTTCTTTATGAAAAAAATGCCCATGGACCATCTATAACTTGAATTCATTCAATTTAACAACCAATGGAGTCCTCGGTGTTGAAATTCATTTTTAATTGATATTAATTGTTCAATTGAAAATTGGAAAGTGCCTCAAATGATTTCACATTAGCAATGCTCCTCTTTTGACTCCAAAAACACTTTTTGACACATTGATCATAAAATTAACACATGTAGCTAAACAACTATTATATTCATTGAATCAAACAAGTATAAAAACCTTTAAAACTCTAAATCCATTTAAATCCGTCAGTCAAAGGAGTCATTCATCATGACTTGTATTCTTTACAAATGTGAACTGTTTTAATTCTTAAATCACGAGATATTCTAATCGCCTCATGTGAATTAGGCTCTTCTTATTGTTACCAGGACTTTTTTCATGCAATAACCTTGAAATGAAATTTTGCTTCATCCCTAATCACTATATTCGTTGTGAAAAAAATGCCCATGGACCATCTATAACATGAATTCATTCAATTTAACAACCAATGGAGTCCTTGATCTTGAAATTCATTTCTTATTGATATGAATTGTGCAATTAAAAATTAAAGACAAAAAGCCTCCCATCATTTCTCATTAGCAATGCTCCTCTTTTGACTCCAAACACACTTGTTGACACATTGATCATGAAAGTAACACATGTGGCTAAACAACCTAGTATATTGATTGAATCAAACAAGTATAAACACCATTACAACTCTAAATCTATTTAAATCCGTCAATCAAGGGAGTCATTCATCATGGTTTGCATTCTGTACAAATGTGAACTGGTTTAATGCTTAAATCACGAGAAATTCTAATAACCTCATGTGAATTACGTTCCTCTTATTGTTACTAGGACTTTTTTCATGCAATAACCTTGAAATTAAATTTTGCTTCATCCTTAATGGCTATTTTCTTTACGAAAAAAATGCCCATGGACCATCTATAACATAAATTCATTCAATTAAACAACCAATGGAGTCCTCGGTGTTGAAATTCATTTTTAATTGATATTAATTGTTCAATTCAAAATTAGAAAGTGCCTCAAATGATTTCACATTAGCAATGCTCCTCATTTGACTCCAAACACACTTTTTGACACATTGATCATAAAATTAACACATGTAGCTAAACAACCTATTATATTGATTGAATCAAACAAGTACAAAAAACCTTTAAAACTCTAAATCCATTTAAATCCGTCAGTCAAAGGAGTCATTCATCATGATTTGTATTCTTTACAAATGTGAACTGCTTTAATTGTTAAATCACGAGATATTCTAATCGCCACATGTGAATTAGGCTCCTCTTATTGTTACCAGGACTTTTTTTTCATGCGATAACCTGGAAATGAAAATTTGTTTCATCCTTAATGACTATATTCGTTTTGAATAAAATGCCCATGGACCATCTATAACATGAATTCATTCAATTTAACAACCAATGTAGTCCTTGATCTTGAAATTCATTTCTTATTGATATTAATTGTGGAATTAAAAATTGAAGACAGCCTCCCATCATTTCTCATTAGCAATGCTCCTCTTTTGACTCCAAACACACTTTTTGACACATTGATCATGAAAGTAACACATGTGGCTAAACAACCTATTATATTGATTGAATCAAACAAGTATAAAAATCTTTAAAACTCTAAATCCATTTAAATCCGTCAGTCAAAGAAGTCATTCATCATGATTTGCATTCTGTAAAAATGTGAACTGGTTTAATTCTTAAATCGCGAGACACTCTAATCGCCTCATGTGAATTAGGCTCCTCTTATTGTTACCAGGACTTTTTTCATGCAATAACCTTGAAATTAAATTTTGCTTCATCCTTAATGACTATATTCGTTATGAAAAAATGCCCATGGATGATCTATTACATGAATTCATTCAATTTACAACCAATGGAGTCCTCGATGTTGAAATTCATTTTTAATTGATATTAATTTTTCAATTGAAAATTACAAAGTGCCTCAAATGATTTCACATAATGCTCCTCTTTTGACTCCAAACACATTTTTTGACACATTGATCATGAAAGTAACACATGTGGCTAAACAACCTATTATATTGATTGAATCAAACAAGTATAAAAATCTTTTTTAAACACTAAATCCATTTAAATCCGTCAGTCTAAGGAGTCATTCATCATGATTTGCATTCTGTAAAAATGTGAACTGGTTTAATTCTTAAATCGCGAGACACTCTAATCACCTCATGTGAATTAGGCTCCTCTTATTGTTACCAGGACTTTTTTCATGCAATAACCTTGAAATTAAATTTTGCTTCATCCTTAATGGCTATTTTCTTTATGAAAAAAATGCCCATGGACCATCTATAACTTGAATTCATTCAATTTAACAACCAATGGAGTCCTCGGTGTTGAAATTCATTTTTAATTGATATTAATTGTTCAATTGAAAATTGGAAAGTGCCTCAAATGATTTCACATTAGCAATGCTCCTCTTTTGACTCCAAACACACTTTTTGACACATTGATCATAAAATTAACACATGTAGCTAAACAACTATTATATTGATTGAATCAAACAAGTATAAAAACCTTTAAAACTCTAAATCCATTTAAATCCGTCAGTCAAAGGAGTCATTCATCATGACTTGTATTCTTTACAAATGTGAACTGTTTTAATTCTTAAATCACGAGATATTCTAATCGCCTCATGTGAATTAGGCTCTTCTTATTGTTACCAGGACTTTTTTCATGCAATAACCTTGAAATGAAATTTTGCTTCATCCCTAATCACTATATTCGTTGTGAAAAAAATGCCCATGGACCATCTATAACATGAATTCATTCAATTTAACAACCAATGGAGTCCTTGATCTTGAAATTCATTTCTTATTGATATGAATTGTGCAATTAAAAATTAAAGACAGCCTCCCATCATTTCTCATTAGCAATGCTCCTCTTTTGACTCCAAACACACTTGTTGACACATTGATCATGAAAGTAACACATGTGGCTAAACAACCTAGTATATTGATTGAATCAAACAAGTATAAACACCATTACAACTCTAAATCTATTTAAATCCGTCAATCAAGGGAGTCATTCATCATGGTTTGCATTCTGTACAAATGTGAACTGGTTTAATGCTTAAATCACGAGAAATTCTAATAACCTCATGTGAATTACGTTCCTCTTATTGTTACTAGGACTTTTTTCATGCAATAACCTTGAAATTAAATTTTGCTTCATCCTTAATGGCTATTTTCTTTACGAAAAAAATGCCCATGGACCATCTATAACATAAATTCATTCAATTAAACAACCAATGGAGTCCTCGGTGTTGAAATTCATTTTTAATTGATATTAATTGTTCAATTCAAAATTAGAAAGTGCCTCAAATGATTTCACATTAGCAATGCTCCTCATTTGACTCCAAACACACTTTTTGACACATTGATCATAAAATTAAACACATGTAGCTAAACAACCTATTATATTGATTGAATCAAACAAGTACAAAAACCTTTAAAACTCTAAATCCATTTAAATCCGTCAGTCAAAGGAGTCATTCATCATGATTTGTATTCTTTACAAATGTGAACTGCTTTAATTGTTAAATCACGAGATATTCTAATCGCCACATGTGAATTAGGCTCCTCTTATTGTTACCAGGACTTTTTTCATGCGATAACCTGGAAATGAAAATTTGTTTCATCCTTAATGACTATATTCGTTTTGAATAAAATGCCCATGGACCATCTATAACATGAATTCATTCAATTTAACAACCAATGTAGTCCTTGATCTTGAAATTCATTTCTTATTGATATTAATTGTGGAATTAAAAATTGAAGACAGCCTCCCATCATTTCTCATTAGCAATGCTCCTCTTTTGACTCCAAACACACTTTTTGACACATTGATCATGAAAGTAACACATGTGGCTAAACAACCTATTATATTGATTGAATCAAACAAGTATATAAAAATCTTTAAAACTCTAAATCCATTTAAATCCGTCAGTCAAAGAAGTCATTCATCATGATTTGCATTCTGTAAAAATGTGAACTGGTTTAATTCTTAAATCGCGAGACACTCTAATCGCCTCATGTGAATTAGGCTCCTCTTATTGTTACCAGGACTTTTTTCATGCAATAACCTTGAAATTAAATTTTGCTTCATCCTTAATGACTATATTCGTTATGAAAAAATGCCCATGGATGATCTATTACATGAATTCATTCAATTTACAACCAATGGAGTCCTCGATGTTGAAATTCATTTTTAATTGATATTAATTTTTCAATTGAAAATTACAAAGTGCCTCAAATGATTTTCACATAATGCTCCTCTTTTGACTCCAAACACATTTTTTGACACATTGATCATGAAAGTAACACATGTGGCTAAACAACCTATTATATTGATTGAATCAAACAAGTATAAAAATCTTTTAAAACACTAAATCCATTTAAATCCGTCAGTCTAAGGAGTCATTCATCATGATTTGCATTCTGTAAAAATGTGAACTGGTTTAATTCTTAAATCGCGAGACACTCTAATCACCTCATGTGAATTAGGCTCCTCTTATTGTTACCAGGACTTTTTTTCATGCAATAACCTTGAAAATTAAATTTTGCTTCATCCTTAATGGCTATTTTCTTTATGAAAAAAATGCCCATGGACCATCTATAACTTGAATTCATTCAATTTAACAACCAATGGAGTCCTCGGTGTTGAAATTCATTTTTAATTGATATTAATTGTTCAATTGAAAATTGGAAAGTGCCTCAAATGATTTCACATTAGCAATGCTCCTCTTTTGACTCTAAACACACTTTTTGACACATTGATCATAAAATTAACACATGTAGCTAAACAACTATTATATTGATTGAATCAAACAAGTATAAAAACCTTTAAAACTCTAAATCCATTTAAATCCGTCAGTCAAAGGAGTCATTCATCATGACTTGTATTCTTTACAAATGTGAACTGTTTTAATTCTTAAATCACGAGATATTCTAATCGCCTCATGTGAATTAGGCTCCTCTTATTGTTACCAGGACTTTTTTCATGCAATAACCTTGAAATGAAAATTTGTTTCATCCTTAATGACTATATTCGTTTTGAAAAAAATGCCCATGGACCATCTATAACATGAATTCATTCAATTTAACAACCAATGGAGTCCTTGATCTTGAAATTCATTTCTTATTGATATTAATTGTGGAATTAAAAATTGAAGACACCCTCCCATCATTTCTCATTAGCAATGCTCCTCTTTTGACTCCAAACACAATTTTTGACACATTGATCATGAAAGTAACACATGTGGCTAAACAACCTATTATATTGATTGAATCAAACAAGTATAAAAATCTTTAAAACTCTAAATCCATTTAAATTCGTCAGTCAAAGGAGTCATTCATCATGATTTGCATTCTGTAAAAATGTGAACTGGTTTAATTCTTAAATCGCGAGACACTCTAATCACCTCATGTGAATTAGGCTCCTCTTATTGTTACCAGGACTTTTTTCATGCAATAACCTTGAAATTAAATTTTGCTTCATCCTTAATGACTATATTCGTTATGAAAAAATGCCCATGGATGATCTATAACATGAATTCATTCAATTTAACAACCAATGGAGTCCTCGATGTTGAAATTCATTTTTAATTGATATTAATTGTTCAATTGAAAATTAGAAAGTGCCTCAAATGATTTCACATAATGCTCCTCTTTTGACTCCAAACACACTTTTTGACACATTGATCATGAAAGTAACACATGTGGCTAAACAACCTATTATATTGATTGAATCAAACAAGTATAAAAATCTTTAAAACACTAAATCCATTTAAATCCGTCAGTCAAAGGAGTCATTCATCATGATTTGCATTCTGTAAAAATGTGAACTGGTTTAATTCTTAAATCGCGAGACACTCTAATCGCCTCATGTGAATTAGGCTCCTCTTATTGTTACCAGGACATTTTTCATGCAATAACCTTGAAATTAAATTTTCCTTCATCCTTAATGACTATATTCGTTATGAAAAAATGCCCATGGACGATCTATAACATGAATTCATTCAATTTAACAACCAATGGAGTCCTCGATGTTGAAATTCATTTTTAATTGATATTAATTGTTCAATTGAAAATTAAAAAGTGCCTCAAATGATTTCACATAATGCTCCTCTTTTGACTCCAAACACACTTTTTGACACATTGATCATAAAATTAACACATGTCGCTAAACAACCTATTATATTGATTGAATCAAAGAAGTATAAAAACCTTTAAAACTGTAAATCCATTTAAATCCGTCAGTCAACGGAGTCATTCATCATGATTTGCATTCTGTACAAATGTGAACTGGTTTAATTCTTAAATCGCGAGACACCCTAATTGCCTCATGTGAATTAGGCTCCTCTTATTGTTACCAGGACTTTTTTCATGCAATAACCTTGAAATTAAATTTTGCTTCATCCTTAATGACTATATTCGTTATGAAAAAATGCCCATGGACGATCTATAAAATGAATTCATTCAATTTAACAACCAATGGAGTCCTCGATGTTGAAATTCATTTTTAATTGATATTAATTGTTCAGTTGAAAATTGGAAAGTACCTCAAATGATTTCACATAATGCTCCTCTTTTGACTCCAAACACACTTTTTGACACATTGATCATAAAATTCACACATGTAGCTAAACAACCTATTATATTGATTGAATCAAACAAGTATAAAAACCTTTAAAACTGTAAATCCATTTAAATTCGTCAGTCAAAGGAGTCATTCATCATGATTTGCATTCTGTACAAATGTGAACTGGTTTAGTTCTTAAATCATGAGATATTCTAATCGCCTCATGTGAATTAGGCTCCTCTTATTGTTACCAGGACTTTTTCCATGCAATAACCTTGAAATGAAATTTTGCTTCATCCTTAATGACGATGTTCATTTTGAAAAAAATGCCCATGGACCATCTATAATATGAATTCATTCAATTTAACAACCAATGGAGTCCTTGATCTTGAAATTCATTTCTTATTGATATTAATTGTGGAATTAAAAATTGAAGACAGCCTCCCATCATTTCTCATTAGCAATGCTCCTCTTTTGACTCCAAACACAATTTTTGACACATTGATCATGAAAGTAACACATGTGGCTAAACAACCTAGTATATTGATTGAATCAAACAAGTATAAACACCATTACAACACTAAATCTATTTAAATCCGTCAATCAAGGGAGTCATTCATCATGGTTTGCATTGTGTACAAATGTCAACTAATTTAATTCTTAAATCACGAGACATTCTAATCGCCTCATGTGAATTAGGCTCCTCTTATTGTTACCAGGACTTTTTTCATGCAATAAGCTTGAAATTAAATTTTGCTTCATCCTTAATGACTATATTCGTTTTGTAAAAAATGCCCATGGACCATCTATAACATGAATTCATTCAATTTAACAACCAATGGAGTCCTGGATGTTGAAATTCATTTTTTATTGATATTAATTGTTCAATTCAAAATTAGAGATTGCCTCAATTGATTTCACATTAGCAATGCTCCTCTTTTGACGCCAAACATAATTTTTGACACATTGATCATAAAATTAACACATGTAGCTAAACAACCTATTATATTGATTGAATCAAACAAGTATAAAAACCATTAAAACTGTAAATCCATTTAAATCCGTCAGTCAACGGAGTCATTCATCATGATTTGCATTCTGTACAAATGAGAACTGGTTTAGTTCTTAAATCACGAGATATTCTAATCGCCTTATGTGAATTAGGCTCCTCTTATTGTTACCAGGACTTTTTTCATGCAATAACCTTGAAATGAAATTTTGCTTCATCCTTAATGACTATGTTCGTTTTGAAAAAAATGCCCATGGACAATCTATAACATGAATACATTCAATTTAACAACCAATGGAGTCCTTGATCTTGAAATTCATTTCTTATTGATATTAATTGTGGAATTAAAAATTAAAGACAGCCTCCCATCATTTCTCATTAGCAATGCTCCTCTTTTGTCTCCAAACACAATTTTTGACACATTGATCATGAAAGTAACACATGTGGCTAAACAACCTAGTATATTGATTGAATCAAACAAGTATAGACACCATTACAACTCTAAATCTATTTAAATCCGTCAATCAAGGGAGTCATTCATTATGGTTTGTATTCTGTACAAATGTGAACTGGTTTAATGCTTAAATCACGAGACATTCTAATCACCTCATGTGAATTAGGCTCCTCTTATTGTTACCAGGACTTTTTTCATGCAATAACCTTGAAATTAAATTTTGCTTCATGCTTAATGGCTATTTTCTTTATGAAAAAAATGCCCATGGACCATCTATAACTTGAATTCATTCAATTTAACAACCAATGGAGTCCTCGATGTTGAAATTCATTTTTTATTGATATTAATTGTTCAATTGAAAATTAGAAAGTGCCTCAAATGATTTCACATTAGCAATGCTCCTCTTTTGACTCCAAACACACTTTTTGACACATTGATCATAAAATTAACACATGTAGCTAAACAACCTATTATATTGATTGAATCAAACAAGTATAAAAACCTTTAAAACTATAACTCCATTTAAATCCGTCAGTCAAAGGAGTCATTCATCATGATTTGCATTCTGTACAAATGTGAACTGGTTTAATTCTTAAATCACGAGATATTCTAATCTCCTTATGTAAAATAGGCTCCTCTTATTGTTACCAGGACTTTTTTCATGCAATAACCTTGAAATTAAATTTTGCTTCATCCTTAATGACTATATTCGTTACGAAAAAAATGCCCATGGACCATCTATAACATGAATTCACTCAATTTAACAACCAATGGAGTCCTTGATCTTGAAATTCATTTCTTATTGATATTAATTGTGGAATTAAAAATTAAAGACAGCCTCCCATCATTTCTCATTAGCAATGCTCCTCTTTTGACTCCAAACACACTTTTTGACACATTGATCATGAAAGTAACACATGTGGCTAAACAACCTAGTATATTGATTGAATCAAACAAGTATAGACACCATTACAACTCTAAATCTATTTAAATTCGTAAATCAAGGGAGTCATTCATCATGGTTTGCATTCCGTACAAATGTGAACTAGTTTAATGCCTAAATCACGAGACATTCTAATCACCTCATGTGAACTTTGTTGCTCTTATTTTTACCAGGAATTTTTTATGCAATAACCTTGAAAATAAAATTTGCTTCATCCTTAATGACTATATTCGTTATGAAAAAAATGCCCATGGACCATCTATAACATGAATTCACTCAATTTAACAACCAATGGAGTCCTTGATCTTGAAATTCATTTCTTATTGATATTAATTGTCGAATTAAAAATTAAAGACAGCCTCCCATCATTTCTCATTAGCAATGCTCCTCTTTTGACTCCAAACACACTTTTTGACACATTGATCATGAAAGTAACACATGTGGCTAAACAACCTAGTATATTGATTGAATCAAACAAGTATAGACACCATTACAACTCTAAATCTATTTAAATCCGTAAATGAAGGGAGTCATTCATCATGGTTTGCATTCCGTACAAATGTGAGCTAGTTTAATGCCTAAATCACGAGACATTCTAATCACCTCATGTGAACTTTGTTGCTCTTACTTTTACCAGGAATTTTTTATGCAATAACCCTGAAAATAAAATTTGCTTCATCCTTAATGACTATATTCGTTATGAAAAAAATGCCCATGGACCATCTATAACATGAATTCACTCAATTTAACAACCAATGGAGTCCTTGATCTTGAAATTCATTTCTTATTGATATTAAGTGTCGAATTAAAAATTAAAGACAGCCTCCCATCATTTCTCATTTGCAATGCTCCTCTTTTGACTCCAAACACACTTTCTGACACATTGATCATGAAAGTAACACATGTGGCTAAACAACCTAGTATATTGATTGAATCAAACAAGTGTAAACACCATTATAACTCTAAATCTATTTAAATCCGTCAATCAAGGGAGTCATTCATCATGGTTTGCATTCTGTACAAATGTGAACTGGTTTAATACTTAAATCATGAGACATTCTAATCACCTCATGAGAATTAGGCTCCTCTTATTGTTACTAGGACTTTTTTCATGCAATAACCTTGAAATCAAATTTTGCTTCATCCTTAATGGCTATTTTCTTTATGAAAAAAATGCCCATGGACCATCTATAACATGAATTCATTCAATTTAACAACCAATGGAGTCCTCGATGTTGAAATTCCTTTTTTATTGATATTAACTGTTTAATTCAAAATTAGAAAGTGCCTCAAATGATTTCACATTAGCAATGCTCCTCTTTTGACTTCAAACACACTTTTTGACACATTGATCGTAAAATTAACACATGTAGCTAAACAGCCTATTATATTGATTGAATCAAACAAGTATAAAAACCTTTAAAACTGTAAATCCATTTAAATCCGTCAGTCAACGGAGTCATTCATCATGATTTGCATTCTGTACAAATGTGAACTGGTTTAGTTCTTAAATCACGAGACATTCTAATCGCCTCATGGGAATTAGGCTCCTCTTATTGTTACCAGGACTTTTTTCATGCAATAACCTTGAAATTAAATTTTGCTTCATGCTTAATGACTATATTCGTTTTGAAAAAAATGCCCATGGACCACCTATAACATGAATTCATTCAATTTAACAACCAATGGAGTCCTTGATCTTGAAATTAATTTCTTATTGATATTAATTGTCGAATTAAAAATTAAAGACAGCCTCCCATCATTTCTCATTAGCAATGCTCCTCTTTTGACTCCAAACACACTTTTTGACACATTGATCATGAAAGTAACACATGTGGTTAAACAACCTAGTATATTGATTGAATCAAACAAGTATAGACACCATTACAACTCTAAATCTATTTAAATCCGTCAATCAAGGGAGTCATTCATTATGGTTTGCATTCCGTACAAATGTGAACTGGTTTAATGCATAAATCACCAGACATTCTAATCACCTCATGTGAATTAGGGTCCTCTTATTGTTACTAGGACTTTTTTCATGCAATAACCTTGAAATCAAATTTTGCTTCATCCTTAATGGCTATTTTCTTTATGAAAAAAATGCCCATGGACCATCTATAACATGAATTCATTCAATTTAACAACCAATGGAGTCCTCGATGTTGAAATTCATTTTTTATTGATATTAACTGTTCAATTCAAAATTAGAAAGTGCCTCAAATGATTTCACATTAGCAATGCTCCTCTTTTGACTTCAAACACACTTTTTGACACATTGATCGTAAAATTAACACATGTAGCTAAACAGCCTATTATATTGATTGAATCAAACAAGTATAAAAACCTTTAAAAATGTAAATCCATTTAAATCCGTCAGTCAAGGGAGTCATTCATCATGATTTGCATTCTGTACAAATGTGAACTGGTTTAATTCTTAAATCAAAAGATATTCTAATCGCCTCATGTGAATTAGGCTCCTCTTATTGTTACCAGGACTTTTTTCATGCAATAACCTTGAAATGAAATTTTGTTTCATCCTTAATGACTATATTCGTTTTGAATAAAATGCCCATGGACCATCTATAACATGAATTCATTCAATTTAACAACCAATGGAGTCCTTGATCTTGAAATTCATTTCTTATTGATATTAATTGTGGAATTAAAAATTAAAGACAGCCTCCCATCATTTCTCATTAGCAATGCTCCTCTTTTGACTCCAAACACAATTTTTGACACATTGATCATGAAAGTAACACATGTGGCTAAACAACCTAGTATATTGATTGAGTCAAACAAGTATAGACACCATTACAACTCTAAATGTATTTAAATCCGTCAATCAAGGGAGTCATTCATTATGGTTTGTATTCCGTACAAATGTGAACTGGTTTAATGCATAAATCACGAGACATTCTAATCACCTTATGTGAATTAGGCTCCTCTTATTGTTACTAGGACTTTTTTCATGCAATAACCTTGAAATTAAATTTTGCTTCATCCTTAATGGCTATTTTCTTTATGAAAAAAATGCCCATGGACCATCTATAACACGAATTCATTCAATTTAACAACCAATGGAGTCTTTGATGTTGAAATTAGTTTTTTATTGATATTAATTGTTCAATTGAAAATTAGAAAGTGCCTCAAATGGTTTCACATTAGCAATGCTCCTCTTTTGACTCCAAACACACTTTTTGACACATTGATTATAAAATTAATACATTAGCTAAACAGCCTATTATTATTGATTGAATCAAACAAGTATAAAAACCTTTAAAAATGTAAATCCATTTAAATCCGTCAGTCAAGGGAGTCATTCATCATGATTTGCATTCTGTACAAATGTGAACTGGTTTAATTCTTAAATCACAAGATATTCTAATCGCCTCATGTGATTTAGGCTCCTCTTATTGTTGCCAGGACTTTTTTAATGCAATAACCTTGAAATGAAATTTTGCTTCATCCTTAATGACTATATTCGTTTTGAAAAAAATGCCCATGGACGATATATAACATGAATTCATTCAATTTAATAACCAATGGAGTCCTTGATCTTGAAATTCATTTCTTATTGTTATTAATTGTGGAATTAAAAATTAAAGACAGCCTCCCATCATTTCTCATTAGCAATGCTCCTCTTTTGACTCCAGACACACTTTTTGACACATTGATCATGAAAGTAACACATGTTGCTAAAAAACCTAGTATATTGATTGAATCAAACAAGTATAGACACCGTTACAACTCTAAATCTATTTAAATCCGTCAATCAAGGGAGTCATTCATGATGGTTTGAATTTCGTACAAATGTGAACTGGTTTAATCCTTAAATCAAGAGACATTCTAATCACCTCATGTGAATTAGGCTCCACTTATTGTTACTAGGACTTTTTTCATGCAATAACCTTGAAATTAAATTTTGCTTCATCCTTAATGGCTATTTTCTTTATGAAAAAAATGCCCATGGACCATCTATAACATGAATTCATTCAATTTAACAACCAATGGAGTCCTCGATGTTGAAATTCATTTTTTATTGATATTAATTGTTCAATTGAAAATTAGAAAGTGCCTCAATTGATTTCACATTAGCAATGCTCCTCTCTTGACTCCAAACACACTTTTTGACACATTGATCATAAAATTAACACATGTAGCTAAACAACCTATTATATTGATGGAATCAAACAAGTATAAAAACCTTTAAAACTGTAAATCCATTTAAATCCGTCAGTCAAAGCAGTCATTCATCATGATTTGTATTCTGTACAAATGTGAACTGGTTTAATGCTTAAATCACGAGACATTCTAATCACCTCATGTGAATTAGGCTCCTCTTATTGTTACTAGGACTTTTTTCATGCAATAACCTTGAAATTAAATTTTGCTTCATCCTTAATGGCTATTTTCTTTATGAAAAAAATGCCCATGGACCATCTATAACATGAATTCTTTCAATTTAACAAACAATGGAGTCCTCGATGTTGAAATTCATTTTTTATTGATATTAATTGTTCAATTGAAAATTAGAAAGTGCCTCAAATGATTTCACATTAGCAATGCTCCTCTTTTGACTCCAAACACACTTTTTGACACATTGATCATAAAATTAACACATGTAGCTAAACAACCTATGATATTGATTGAATCAAACAAGTATAAAAACCTTTAAAACTGTAAATCCATTTAAATCCGTCAGTCATAGGTGTCATTCATCATGATTTGCATTCTGTACAAATGTGAACTGGTTTAATTCTTAAATCACGAGATATTCTAATCGCCTCATGTGAATTAGGCTCCTCTTATTTTTACCAGGACTTCTTTCATGCAATAACCTTGAAATGAAATTTTGCTTCATCCTTAATGACTATATTCATTTTGAAAAAAATGCCCATGGACCATCTATAACATGAATTCATTCAATTTAACAACCAATGGAGTCCTCGATGTTGAAATTCATTTCTTATTGATATTAATTGTGGAATTAAAAATTAAAGACAGCCTCCCATCATTTCTCATTAGCAATGCTCCTCTTTTGACTCCAAACACACTTGTTGACACATTGATCATGAAAGTAACACATGTGGCTAAATAGCCTATTATATTGATTGAATCAAACAAGTATAAAAACCTTTAAAACTGTAACTCCTTTTAAATCTGTCAGTCATGGGAGTCATTCATCATGATTTGCATTCTGTACAAATGTGAACTGGTTTAATTCTTAAATCACGAGATATTCTAATCGCCTCATGTGAATTAGGCTCCTCTGATTGTTACCAGGACTTTTTTTATGCAATAACCTTGAAATGAAATTTTGCTTCATCCTTAATGACTATATTCGTTTTGAAAAAAATGCCCATGGACCATCTATAACATGAATTCATTCACTTTAACAACCAATGGAGTCATTGATCTTTAAATTCATTTCTTATTGATATTAATTGTCGAATTAAAAATTAAAGACAGCTTCCCATCATTTCTCATTAGCAATGCTTTTCATTTGACTCGAAACACACTTTTTGACACATTGATCATGAAAGTAACACATGTGGCTAAACAACCTAGTATATTGATTGAATTATACAAGTATAGACACCATTACAACTCTAAATCTATTTAAATCTGTAAATCAAGGGAGTCATTCATCATGGTTTGCATTCCGTACAAATGTGAACTAGTTTAATGCCTAAATCACGAGACATTCTAATCACCTCATGTGAACTTTGTTCCTCTTATTTTTACCAGGAATTTTTTTTGCAATAACCTTGGAAATAAAATTTGCTTCATCCTTAATGACTATATTCGTTATGAAAAAAATGCCCATGGACCATTTATAACATGAATTCACTCAATTTAACAACCAATGGAGTCCTTGATCTTGAAATTCATTTCTTATTGATATTAATTGTCGAATTAAAAATTAAAGACAGCCTCCCATCATTTCTCATTAGTAATGCTCCTCTTTTGACTCCAAACACACTTTTTGACACATTGATCATGAAAGTAACACATGTGGCTAAACAACCTAGTATATTGATTGAATCAAACAAGTATAAACACCATTACAACTCTAAATCTATTTAAATCCATCAATCAAGGGAGTCATTCATCATGGTTTGCATTCTGTACAAATGTGAACTGGTTTAATACTTAAATCATGAGACATTCTAATCACCTCATGAGAATTAGGCTCCTCTTATAGTTACTAGGACTTTTTTCATGCAATAACCTTGAAATCAAATTTTGCTTCATCCTTAATGGCTATTTTCTTTATGAAAAAAATGCCCATGTACCATCTATAACATGAATTCATTCAATTTAACAACCAATGGAGTCCTCGATGTTGAAATTCATTTTTTATTGATATTAATTGTTCAATTCAAAATTAGAAAGTGCCTCAAATGATTTCACATTAGCAATGCTCCTCTTTTGACTCCAAACACACTTTTTGACACATTGATCATAAAATTAACAAATGTAGCTAAACAACCTATTATATTGATTGAATCAAACAAGTATAAAAACCATTAAAACTGTAAATCCATTTAAATCTGTCAGTCAAGGGAGTCATTCATTATGATTTGCATTCTGTACAAATGTGAACTGGTTTAATTCTTAAATCACGAGATATTCTAATCGCCTCATGTGAATTAGGCTCCTCTTATTGTTACCAGGACTTTTTTCATGCAATAACCTTCAAATGAAATTTTGCTTCATCCTTAATGACTATATTCGTTGTGAAAAAAATGCCCATGGACGATATATAACATGAATTCATTCAATTTAATAACCAATGGAGTCCTTGATCTTGAAATTCATTTCTTATTGATATTAATTGTGGAATTAAAAATTAAAGACAGCCTCCCATCATTTCTCATTAGCAATGCTCCTCTTTTGACTCCAGACACACTTTTTCACACATTGATCATGAAAGTAACACATGTGGCTAAAAAACCTAGTATATTGATTGAATCAAACAAGTATAGACACCGTTACAACTCTAAATCTATTTAAATCCGTCAATCAAGGGAGTCATTCATGATGGTTTGAATTCCGTACAAATGTGAACTGGTTTAATGCTTAAATCAAGAGACATTCTAATCACCTCATGTGAATTAGGCTCCTCTTATTGTTACTAGGACTTTTTTCATGCAATAACCTTGAAATTAAATTTTGCTTCATCCTTAATGGCTATTTTCTTTATGAAAAAAATGCCCATGGACCATCTATAACATGAATTCATTCAATTTAACAACCAATGGAGTCCTCGATGTTGAAATTCATTTTTTATTGATATTAATTGTTCAATTGAAAATTAGAAAGTGCCTCAATTGATTTCACATTAGCAATGCTCCTCTTTTGACTCCAAACACACTTTTTGACACTTTGATCATAAAATTAACACATGTAGCTAAACAACCTATTATATTGATGGAATCAAACAAGTATAAAAACCTTTAAAACTGTAAATCCATTTAAATCCGTCAGTCAAAGCAGTCATTTATCATGATTTGTATTCTGTACAAATGTGAACTGGTTTAATGCTTAAATCACGAGACATTCTAATCACCTCATGTGAATTAGGCTCCTCTTATTGTTACTATGACTTTTTTCATGCAATAACCTTGAAATTAAATTTTGCTTCATCCTTAATGGGTATTTTCTTTATGAAAAAAATGCCCATGGACCATCTATAACATGAATTCATTCAATTTAACAACCAATGGAGTCCTCGTTGTTGAAATTCATTTTTTATTGATATTAATTGTTCAATTGAAAATTAGAAAGTGCCTCAAATGATTTCACATTAGCAATGCTCCTCTTTTGACTCCAAACACACTTTTTGACACATTGATCATAAAATTAACACATGTAGCTAAACAACCTATTATATTGATTGAATCAAACAAGTATAAAAACCATTAAAACTGTAAATCCATTTAAATCCGTCAGTCAAAGGAGTCATTCATCATGATTTGCATTCTGTACAAATGTGAACTGGTTTAATTCTTAAATCACGAGATATTCTAATCGCCTCATGTGAATTAGGCTCCTCTTATTGTTACCAGGACTTTTTTCATGCAATAACCTTGAAATGAAATTTTGCTTCATCCTTAATGACTATATTCATTTTGAAGAAAATGCCCATGGACCATCTATACCATGAATTCATTCAATTTAACAACCAATGGAGTCAATGATCTTGAAATTCATTTCTTATTGATATTAATTGTGGAATTAAAAATTAAAGACAGCCTCCCATCATTTCTCATTAGCAATGCTCCTCTTTTGACTGCAAACACACTTTTTGACACATTGATCATGAAAGTAACACATGTAGCTAAACAACCTAGTATATTGATTAAATCAAACAACTATAGATACCATTACAACTCTAAATCTATTTAAATCCGTCAATCAAGGGAGTCATTCATCATGGTTTGCATTCCGTACAAATGTGAACTGGTTTAATGCTTAAATCACGAGACATTCTAATCACCCCATGTGAACTTTGTTCCTCTTATTTTTACCAGGAATTTTTTATGCCATAACCTTGAAATTAAATTTTGCTTCATCCTTAATGACTATATTCGTTATGAAAAAAATGCCCATGGACCATCTATAACATGATTTCACTCAATTTAACAACCAATGGAGTCATTAATCTTGAAATTCATTTCTTACTGATTTTAATTGTCGAATTGAAAATTAGAATGTGCCTCAAATGATTTCACATTAGCAATGCTCTTCTTTTGACTCTAAACACACCTTTTGACACATTGATCATAAAATTAACACATGTAGCTAAACAACCTATTATATTGATTGAATCAAACAAGTATAAGAACCTTTAAAACTGTAAATCCATTTAAATCCGTCAGTCAAAGGAGTCATTCATCATGATTTGCATTCTGTACAAATGTGAACTGGTTAAATTCTTAATTCACGAGATATTCTAATCGCCTCACGTGAATTACGCTCCTCTTATTGTTAGCAGGACTTTTTTCATGCAAGAACCTTGAAATGAAATTTTGCCTCATCCTTACTAACTATATTCCTTATGAAAAAAATGCCCATGGACCATCTATAACATGAATTCATTCAATTTAACAACCAATGGAGTCCTTGATCTTGAAATTCATTTCTTATTGATATTAATTATGGAATTAAAAATTAAACACAGCCTCCCATCATTTCTCATTAGCAATGCTCCTCTTTTGACTCGAAACACACTTTTTGACACATTGATCATGAAAGTAACACATGTGGCTAAACAACCGAGTATATTGATTGAATCAAACAAGTATAGACACCATTACAACTCTAAATCTATTTAAATCCGTCAATCAAGGGAGTCATTCATGATGGTATGTATTCCGTACAAATGTGAATTGGTTTAATGCTTAAATCACGAGACATTCTAATCACCTCATGTGAATTAGGCTCCTCTTATTGTTACGAGGACGTTTTTCATGCAATAACCTTGAAATTAAATTTTGCTTCATCCTTAATGGCTATTTTCTTTATGAAAAAAATGCCCATGGACCATCTATAACATGAATTCATTCAATTTAACAACCAATGGAGTCCTCGATGTTGAAATTCATTTTTTATTGATATTAATTGTTCAATTGAAAATTAGAAAGTGCCTCAAATGATTTCACATTAGCAATGCTCCTCTTTTGACTCCAAACACACTTTTTGACACATTGATCATAAAATTAACACATGTAGCTAAACAACCTATTATATTGATTGAATCAAACAAGTATAAAAACCTTTAAAACTGTAACTCCATTTAAATTCGTCAGTCATGGGAGTCATTCATCATGATTTGTAATCTCTACAAATGTGAACTGGTTTAATTCATAAATCACGAGATATTCTAATCGCTTCATGTGAATTAGGCTCCTCTTATTGTTACCAGGACTTTTTTCATCCAATAACCTTGAAATGAAAATTTTGCTTCATCCTTAATGACTATATTCGTTTTGAAAAAAATGCCCATGGACCATCTATAACATGAATTCATTCAATTTAACAACCAATGGAGTCCTTGATCTTGAAATTCATTTCTTATTGATATTAATTGTGGAATGAAAAATTAAAGACATCCTCCCATCATTTCTCATTAGCAATGCTCCTCTTTTGACTAGAAACACATTTTTTGACACATTGATCATGAAAGTAACACATGTGGCTAAACAACCTAGTATATTGATTGAATTAAACAAGTATAGACACCATTACAACTCTAAATCTATTTAAATCTGTCAATCAAGGGAGTGATTCATTATGGTTTGTATTCCGTACAAATGTGAACATGTTTAATGCTTAAATCACGAGACATTCTAATCACCTCATGGGAATTAAAGACATCTTATTGTTACTAAGACTTTTTACATGCAATAACCTTGAAATTAAATTTTGCTTCATCCTTAATGGCTATTTTCTTTATGAAAAAAATGCCCATGGACCATCTATAACATGAATTCATTCAATTTAACAACCAATGGAGTCGTCGATGTTGAAATTCATTTTTTATTGATATTAATTGTTCAATTGAAAATTAGAAAGTGCCTCAAATGATTTCACATTAGCAATGCTCCTCTTTTGACACCAAACACACTTTTTGACACATTGATCATAAAATTAACACATGTAGCTAAACAACCTATTATATTGATTGAATCAAACAAGTATAAAAACCTTTAAAACTGTAAATCCATTTAAATCCGTCAGTCAAAGGAGTCATTCATCATGATTTGCATTCTGTACAAATGTGAACTGGTTTAATTCTTAAATCACGAGACATTCTAATCGCCTCATGTGAATTAGGCTCCTCTTATTGTTACCAGGACTTTTTTCATGCAATAACTTTGAAATGAAATTTTGCTTCATCCTTAATGACTATATTCGTTTTGAAAAAAATGCCCATGGACCATCTATAACATGAATTCATTCAATTTAACAACCAATGGAGTCCATGATCTTGAAATTCATTTCTTGTTGATATTAATTGTGGAATTAAAAATTAAAGACAGCCTCCCATCATTTCTCATTAGCAATGCTCCTCTTTTGACTCGTAACACAATTTTTGACATATTGATCATGAAAGTAACACATGTGGCTAAACAACCTAGTATATTGATTGAATCAAACAAGTATAAACACTATTACAACTCTAAATGTATTTAAATCCGTCAATCAAGGGAGTCATTCATTATGGTTTGTATTCCGTACAAATGTGAACTGGTTTAATGCTTAAATCACGAGACATTCTAATCACCTCATGTTAATTAGGCTCCTCTTATTGTTACTAGGACTTTTTTCATGCAATAACCTTGAAATTAAATTTTTCTTCATCCTTAATGACTATATTCTTTATAAAACAAATGCCCATAGACCATCTATAACATGAATTCATTCAATTTAACAACCAATGGAGTCCTTGATGTTGAAATTCATTTTTTATTGATATTAATTTTTCAATTTGAAAATTAAAGAGTGCCTCAAATGATTTCACATTATTATTGCCCCTCTTTTGACTCCAAACACACATTTTGACACATTGATCGTAAAATTAACACATGTAGCTAAACAACCTATTATATTGATTGAATCAAACAAGTATAAAAACCTTTAAAACTGTAAATCCATTTAAATCCGTCAGTCAAAGGAGTCATTCATCATGATTTGCATTCTATACAAATGTGAACTAGTTTAATTCTTAAATCACGAGACATTCTAATCGCCTCATGTGAATTAGGCTCCTCTTATTGTTACCAGGACTTTTTTCATGCAATAACTTTGAAATGAAATTTTGCTTCATCCTTAATGACTATATTCGTTTTGAAAAAAATGCCCATGGACCATCTATAACATGAATTCATTCAATTTAACAACCAATGGAGTCCATGATCTTGAAATTCATTTCTTGTTGATATTAATTGTGGAATTAAAAATTAAAGACAGCCTCCCATCATTTCTCATTAGCAATGCTCCTCTTTTGACTCGTAACACACTTTTTGACATATTGATCATGAAAGTAACACATGTGGCTAAACAACCTAGTATATTGATTGAATCAAACAAGTATAAACACTATTACAACTCTAAATGTATTTAAATCCGTCAATCAAGGGAGTCATTCATTATGGTTTGTATTTCGTACAAATGTGAACTGGTTTAATGCTTAAATCACGAGACATTCTAATCACCTCATGTTAATTAGGCTCCTCTTATTGTTACTAGGACTTTTTTCATGCAATAACCTTGAAATTAAATTTTGCTTCATCCTTAATGGCTATTTTCTTTATGAAAAAAATGCCCATGGACCATCTATAACATGAATTCATTCAATTTAACAACCAATGGAGTCCTCGATGTTGAAATTCAATTTTTATTGATATTAATTGTTCAATTGAAAATTAGAAAGTGCATCAAATGATTTCACATTAGCAATGCTCCTCTTTTGACTCCAAACACACTTTTTAACACATTGATCATAAAATTAACACATGTAGCTAAACAGCCTAATATATTGATTGAATCAAACAAGTATAAAAACCTTTAAAACTGTAAATCCACTTAAATCCGTCAGTCAAGGGAGTCATTCATCATGATTTGCATTCTGTACAAATGTGAACTGGTTTAATTCCTTAATCAGGAGATATTTTAATCGCCTCATGTGAATTAGGCTCCTCTTATTTTTACCAGGACTTTTTTCATGCAATAACCTTGAAATGAAATTTTGCTTCATCCTTAATGACTATATTCGTTTTGAAAAAAATGCCCATGGACCATCTATAACATGAATTCATTCAATTTAACAACCAATGGAGTCCTTGATCTTGAAATTCATTTCTTGTTGATATTAATTGTGGAATTAAAAATTAAAGACAGCCTCCCATCATTTCTCATTAGCAATGCTCCTCTTTTGACTCCAAACACACTTTTTGACACATTGATCATGAAAGTAACACATGTGGCTAAACAAACTAGTATATTGATTGAATCAAACAAGTATAGACACCATTACAACTCTAAATCTATTTAAATCCGTCAATCAAGGGAGTCATTCATCATGGTTTGCATTCCGTACAAATGTGAACTGGTTTAATGCTTAAATCACGAGACATTCTAATCACCTTATGTGAATTAGGCTCCTCTTATTGTTACTAGGACTTTTTTCATGCAATAACCATGAAATTAAATTTTGCTTCATCCTTAATGACTATATTCGTTATGAAAAAAATGCCCATGGACCATCTATAACATGAATTCACTCAATTTAACAACCAATGGAGTCATTGATCTTGAAATTCATTTCTTACTGATTTTAATTGTGGAATTGAAAATTAGAATGTGCCTCAAATGATTTCACATTAGCAATGCTCATCTTTTGACTCCAAACACACTTTTTGACACATTGATCATAAAATTAACACATGTAGCTAAACAACCTATTATATTGATTGAATCAAACAAGTATAAAAACCTTTAAAACTGTAAATCCACTTAAATCCGTCAGTCAAAGGAGTCATTCATCATGATTTGCATTCTGTACAAATGTGAACTGGTTTAATTCTTAAATCACGAGATATTCTAATCACCTCATGTGAATTAGACTCCTCTTATTGTTACCAGGACGTTTTTCATGCAATAACCTTGAAATGAAATTTTGCTTCATCCTTAATGACTATATTCATTTTGAAAAAAATGCCCATGGACCATCTATAACATGAATTCATTCAATTTAACAACCAATGGAGTCCAAGATCTTGAAATTCATTTCTTATTGATATTAATTGTGGAATTAAAAATTAAAGACAGCCTCCCATCATTTCTCATTAGCAATGCTCCTCTTTTGACTCCAAACACACTTTTTGACATATTGATCATGAAAGTAACACATGTGGCTAAACAACCTAGTATATTGATTGAATCAAACAAGTAAAAACACTATTACAACTCTAAATCTATTTAAATCCATCAATCAAGGGAGTCATTCATTATGGTTTTTATTCCGTACAAATGTTAATTGGTTTAATGCTTAAATCACGAGACATTCTAATCACCTCATGTTAATTAGGCTCCTCTTATTGTTACTAGGACCTTTTTCATGCAATAACCTTGAAATTAAACTTTGCTTCATCCTTAATGACTATATTCGTTATGAAAAAAATGCCCATGGACCATCTATAACATGAATTCACTCAATTTAACAACCAATGGAGTCATTGATCTTGAAATTCATTTCTTACTGATTTTAATTGTGGAATTGAAAATTAGAATGTTCCTCAAATGATTTCACATTAGCAATGCTCCTCTTTTCACTCCAAACACACTTTTTGACACATTGATCATAAAATTAACACATGTTGCTAAACAACCTATTATATTGATTGAATCAAACAAGTATAAAAACCTTTAAAACTGTAAATCCATTTAAATCCGTCAGTCAAAGGAGTCATTCATCATGATTTGCATTCTGTACAAATGTGAACTGGTTTAATTCTTAAATCACGAGATATTCTAATCGCCTCATGTGAATTAGGCTCCTCTTATTGTTACCAGGACTTTTTTCATGCAATAACCTTGAAATGAAATTTTGCTTCATCCTTAATGACTATATTCGTTTTGAAAAAAATGCCCATGGACCATCTATAACATGAATTCAATCAATTTAAAAACCAATGGAGTCCTTGATCTTGAAATTCATTTCTTGTTGATATTAATTGTGGAATTAAAAATTAAAGACAGCCTCCCATCATTTCTCATTAGCAATGCTCCTCTTTTGACTCCAAACACACTTTTTGACACATTGATCATAAAATTAACACATGTAGCTCAACAGCCTATTATATTGATTGAATCAAACAAGTATAAAAACCATTGAAACTGTAAATCCACTTAAATCGGTCAGTCAAGGGAGTCATTCATCATGATTTGCATTCTGTACAAATATCAACTGGTTTAATTCTTAAATCATGAGATATTCTAATCGCCTCTTGTGAATTAGGATTCTCTTATTGTTGCCAGGACTTTTTTCATGCAATAACCTTGAAATTAAATTTTGCTTCATCCTTAATGACTATATTCGTTATGAAAAAATGCCCATGGACGATCTATAACATGAATTCATTCAATTTAACAACCAGTGGAGTCCTTGATCTTGAAATTCATTTCTTATTGGTATTAATTCTGGAATTGAAAATTAGAGGCCGCCTCTCATCATTTCTCATTAGCATTTGTCCTCTTTTGACTCCAAACACACTTTTTGACACATTGATTATAAAATTAGCACATGTAGCTAAACAACCTATTATATTGATTGAATCAAACAAGTATAAAAACCATTAAAACTCTAAATCCATTTAAATCCGTCAGCCAAAGGAGTCATTCATCATGGTTTGCATTGTGTACAAATGTGAACTGATTTAATTCTTAAATCACGAGACTTTCTAATCGCATGATGTGAATTAGTCTCCTCTTATAGTTACATGGACATTTTTCATGCAATAACCTTGAAATGAAATTTTGCTTCATCCTTAATGACTATATTCGTTATGAAAAAATGCCCATGGACGATCTATAACATGAATTCATTCAATTTAACAACCAATGGAGCCCTTGATGTTGAAATTCATTCATTATTGATATTAATTGTTCAATTGAAAATTAGAGAGTGCCTCAAATGATTTCACATTAGCAATGCTCCTCTTTTGACTCTAAACACACTTTTTGACACATTGATCATAAAATTAAAACATGTAGCTAAACAACCAATTATATTAATTGAATCAAACAAGTATAAAAACCATTAAAACTCTAGATCCATTTAAATCCATAGGTCAAAGGAGTCATTCATCATGGTTTGCATTCTGTACAAATGTGAACTGATCTAATTCTTAAATCACGAGACATTCTAATCGCCTCATGTGAATTAGGCTCCTCTTATTGTTACCAAGACTTTTTTCATGCAATAACCTTGAAATGAAATTTTGCTTCATCCTTAATGACTATATTCTTTATGAAAAAAAAATGCCCATGGACCATCTATAACATGAATTCATTCAATTTAACAACCAATGGAGCCCTTGATGTTGAAATTCATTTTTTATTGATATTAATTGTTCAATTGAAAATTAGAGAGTGCCTCAAATGATTTCACATTAGCAATGCTCCTCTTTTGACTCCAAACACACTTTTTGACACATTGATCGTAAAATTAAGACATGTAGCTAAACAACCTATTATATTGATTAATCGAGCAAGTATAAAAACCATTAAAACTCTAGCTCCATTTAAATCCATCAGTCAAAGGAGTCATTCATCATGGTTTGCATTCAGTACAAACGTGAAAAGATCTAATTCTTAAATCACGAGACATTCTAATCGCCTCATGTGAATTAGGCTCATCTTATTGTTACCAGGACTTTTTTTCATGCAATAACCTTGAAATTAAATTTTGCTTCATCCTTAATGACTATATTCTTTATGAAAAAAATGCCCATGGACCATCTATAACATGAATTCATTCAATTTAACAACCAATGGAGTCCTTGATGTTGAAATTCATTTTTTATAGATATTAATTATTCAATTGAAAATTAGAGTGGGCCTCAAATGATTTCACATTAGCAATTGTCCTCTTTTGACTCCAAACACACTTTTTGACACGTTGATTATAAAATTAGCACATGTAGCTAAACAACCTATTATATTGATTGAATCAAACAAGTATAAAAACCATTAAAACTCTAAATCCATTTAAATCCATCAGTCAAAGGAGTCATTCATCATGGTTTGCATTCTGTAAAATGTGAACTGATTTAATTCTTAAATCACGGGACATTCTAATCTCCTCATGTGAATTAGGCTCCTCTTACTGTAACCAGGACTTTTTTCATGCAATAACCTTGAAATTAAATTTTGCTTCATCCTTAATGGCTATTTTCTTTATGAAAAAAAGGCCCATGCACCATCTATACCATGAATTCATTCAATTTAACAACCAATGGAGTCCTCGATGTTGAAATTCATTTTTTATTGATATTAATTGTTCAATTGAAAATTAGAAAGTGCCTCAAATGATTTTACATTAGCGATGCTCCTCTTTTGACTCCAAATACACTTTTTGACACATTGATCATAAAATTAACACATGTAGCTAAACAACCTATTATATTGATTGAATCAAACAAGTATAAAAACCTTTAAAACTGTAAATCCATTTAAATTCGTCAATCAAAGGAGTCATTCATCATGATTTGCATTCTGTACAAATGTGAACTGGTTTAATTCTGAAATCACGATATATTCTAATCGCCTCATGTGAATTAGGCTCCTCTTATTGTTACCGGGACTTTTTTCATGCAATAACGTTGAAATTAAATTTTGCTTCATCCTTAATGACTATATTCGTTATGAAAAAATGCCCATGGATGAACTATAACATGAATTCATTCAATTTAACAACCAATGGAGTCCTTGATATTGAAATTCATTTCTTATTGATATTAATTATCAAATTGAAATTTAGAGACAGCCTCTCATCATTTCTCATTAGCAATTGTCCTCTTTTGACTCCAAACACACTTTTTGACACATTGATTATAAAATTAGCACATGTAGCTAAACAACCTATTATATTGATTGAATCAAACAAGTATAAAAACCATTAAAACTCTAAATACATTTAAATCCGTCAGTCAAAGGAGTCATGCATCATAGTTTGCATTGTGTACAAATGTGAATTGATTTAATTCCTAAATCACGAGACTTTCTAATCGCATCATGTGAATTAGGCTCCTCTTATTGTTACCAGGACTTTTTTCACGCAATAACCTTGAAATTAAATTTTGCTTCATCCTTAATGACTATATTCGTTTTGAAAAAAATGCCCATGGACCATCTATAACATGAATTCATTCAATTTAACAACCAATGGAGTCAATGATCTTGAAATTCATTCATTATTGATATTAATTGTTCAATTGAAAATTACATTAGCGATGCTCCTCTTTTGACTCCAAACACACTTTTTGACACATTGATCATAAAATTAACACATGTAGCTAAACAACCTATTATATTGATTGAATCAAACAAGTATAAAAACCATTAAAACTCTAAATCCATTTAAATCCATCAGTCAAAGGACTCATTCATCATGGTTTGCATTTTGTAAAATGTGAACTGATTTAAATCAGAAATCACGAGACATTCTAATCTCCCTATGTGAATTAGGTTCCTCTTATTGTTACCAGGACATTTTTCATGCAATAACCTTGAAATTAAATTTTGCTTCATCCTTAATGACTATTTTCTTTATGAAAAAAAGGCCCATGGACCATTTATAACATGAATTCATTCAATTTAACAACCAATGGAGTCCTCGATGTTGAAATTCATTTTTTATTGATATTAATTGTTCAATTGAAAATTAGAAAGTGCCTCAAATGATGTCACATTAGCAATGCTCCTCTTTTGACTCCAAACACACTTTTTGACACATTGATCATAATATTAAGACATGTAGCTAAACAACCTATTATATTGATTGAATCAAACAAGTATAAAAACCATTAAAACTCTAAATACATTTAAATCCGTCAGTCAAAGGAGTCATGCATCATAGTTTGCATTGTGTACAAATGTGAACTGATTTAATTCCTAAATCACGAGACTTTCTAATCGCATCATGTGAATTAGGCTCCTCTTATTGTTACCAGGACTTTTTTCACGCAATAACCTTGAAATTAAATTTTGCTTCATCCTTAATGACTATATTCTTTATGAAAAAAATGCCCATGGACCATGCATAACATGAATTCATTCAATTTAATAACCAATGGAGTCCTTGATGTTGAAATTCATTCATTATTGATATTAATTGTTCAATTGAAAATTACATTAGCGATGCTCCTCTTTTGACTCCAAACACACTTTTTGACACATTGATCATAAAATTAACACATGTAGCTAAACAACCTATTATATTGATTGAATCAAACAAGTATAAAAACCATTAAAACTCTAAATCCATTTAAATCCATCAGTCAAAGGACTCATTCATCATGGTTTGCATTTTGTAAAATGTGAACTGATTTAAATCAGAAATCACGAGACATTCTAATCTCCCTATGTGAATTAGGTTCCTCTTATTGTTACCAGGACATTTTTCATGCAATAACCTTGAAATTAAATTTTGCTTCATCCTTAATGACTATTTTCTTTATGAAAAAAAGGCCCATGGACCATTTATAACATGAATTCATTCAATTTAACAACCAATGGAGTCCTCGATGTTGAAATTCATTTTTTATTGATATTAATTGCTCAATTGAAAATTAGAAAGTGCCTCAAATGATTTCACATTAGCAATGCTCCTCTTTTGACTCCAAACACACTTTTTGACACATTGATCATAATATTAAGACATGTAGCTAAACAACCTATTATATTGATTGAATCAAACAAGTATAAAAACCTTTAAAACGGTAAAACCATTTAAATCCCTCAATCAAAGGAGTCATTCATCATGATTTGCATTCTGTACAAATGTGAACTGGTTTAATTCTGAAATCACGAGATATTCTAATCGCCTCATGTGAATTGGGCTCCTCTTATTGTTACCAGGACTTTTTTCACGCAATAACCTTGAAATTAAATTTTGCTTCATCCTTAATGACTATATTCTTTATGAAAAAAATGCCCATGGACCATGCATAACATGAATTCATTCAATTTAATAACCAATGGAGTCCTTGATGTTGAAATTCATTCATTATTGATATTAATTGTTCAATTGAAAATTACATTAGCGATGCTCCTCTTTTGACTCCAAACACACTTTTTGACACATTGATCATAAAATTAACACATGTAGCTAAACAACCTATTATATTGATTGAATCAAACAAGTATAAAAACCATTAAAACTCTAAATCCATTTAAATCCATCAGTCAAAGGACTCATTCATCATGGTTTGCATTTTGTAAAATGTGAACTGATTTAAATCAGAAATCACGAGACATTCTAATCTCCCTATGTGAATTAGGTTCCTCTTATTGTTACCAGGACATTTTTCATGCAATAACCTTGAAATTAAATTTTGCTTCATCCTTAATGACTAGTTTCTTTATGAAAAAAAGGCCCATGGACCATTTATAACATGAATTCATTCAATTTAACAACCAATGGAGTCCTCGATGTTGAAATTCATTTTTTATTGATATTAATTGTTCAATTGAAAATTAGAAAGTGCCTCAAATGATTTCACATTAGCAATGCTCCTCTTTTGACTCCAAACACACTTTTTGACACATTGATCATAATATTAAGACATGTAGCTAAACAACCTATTATATTGATTGAATCAAACAAGTATAAAAACCTTTAAAACGGTAAAACCATTTAAATCCCTCAATCAAAGGAGTCATTCATCATGATTTGCATTCTGTACAAATGTGAACTGGTTTAATTCTGAAATCACGAGATATTCTAATCGCCTCATGTGAATTGGGCTCCTCTTATTGTTACCAGGACTTTTTTCATGCAATAAACTTGAAATTAAATTTTGCTTCATCCTTAATCCCTATATTCGTTATGAAAAAATGCCCATGGACGATCTATAACATGAATTCATTCAATTTAACAACCAATGGAGTCCTTGATCTTGAAATTCATTTCTTATTGATATTAATTATGGAATTGAAAATTAGAGACAGCCTCTCATCATTTCTCATCAGCAATTGTCCTCTTTTGACTCCAAACACACTTTTTGACACATTGATTATAAAATTAGCACATGTAGCTAAACAACCTATTATATTGATTGAATCAAACAAGTATAAAAACCATTAAAACTCTAAATCCATTTAAATCCGTCAGTCAAAGGAGTCATTCATCATGGTTTGCATTATGTACAAATGTGAACTGATTTAATTCTTAAATCACGAGACTTTCTAATCGCATCATGTGAATTAGGCTCCTCTTATTGTTACTAGGACATTTTTCATGCAATAACCTTCAAATGAAATTTTGCTTCATCCTTAATGACTATATTCGTTATGAAAAAATGCGCATGGACGATCTATAACATGAATTCATTCAATTTAACAACCAATTGAGTCCTTGATCTTGAAATTCATTGCTTATCAATATTAATTGCGGAATGAAAAGTTAAAGACAGCCTCCCATCATTTCTCATTAGCAATGCTCCTCTTTTGACTCGAAACACAGTTTTTGACACATTGATCACGAAAGTAACACATGTGGCTAAATAACCTAGTATATTGATTGACTCAAACAAGTACAAACACCATTACAGCTCTCAATCTATTTAAATCCGTCAATCAAAGGAGTCATTCATCATGATTTGCATTCTGTACAAATGTGAACTGGTTTAATTCTTAAATCACGAGAAATTCTAATCGCCTCATATGAATTAGGCTCCTCTTATTGTTATCGGGACGTTTTTCATGCAATAACCTTGAAATTAAGTCTCGCTTCATCCTTAATGACTATATTCGTTATGAAAAAAATGCCCATGGACCATCTATAACATGAATTCATTCAATTTAACAACCGATGGAGCCCTTGATGTTGAAATTCATTTTTTATTGATATTAATTGTTCAATTGAAAATTAGAGAGTGCCTCAAATGATTTCATATTAGCAATGCTCCTCTTTTGACTCCAAACACACTTTTTGACACATTGATCATAAAATTAACACATGTAGCTAAACAACCTATTATATTGATTGAATCAAACAAGTATAAAAACCATTAAAACTCTAGATCCATTTAAATCCATCAGTCAAAGGAGTCATTCATCATGGTTTGCATTCTGTACAAATGTGAATTAATCTAATTATTAAATCACGAGACATTCTAATCGCCTCATGGGAATTAGGCTCCTCTTATTGTTACCAGGACTTTTTTCATGCAATAACCTTGAAATGAAATTTTGCTTCATCCTTAATGACTATATTCTTTATGAAAAAAATGCCCATGGACCGTCTATAACATGAATTCATTCAATTTAACAACCAATGGAGCCCTTGATGTTGAAATTCATTTCTTATTGATATTAATTGTTCAATTGAAAATTAGAGAGTGCCTCAAATGATTTCACATTAGCAATGCTCCTTTTTTGACACCAAACACACTTTTTGACACATTGATCGAAAAATTAACACATGTGGCTAAACAACCTATTATATTGATTGAATCGAACAAGTATAAAAACCATTAAAACTCTAGGTCCATTTAAATCCATCAGTCAAAGGAGTCATTCATCATGGTTTGCATTCTGTACAAATGTGAACTGATCTAATTCTTAAATCACGAGACATTCTAATCGTCTCATGTGAATTAGGCTCCACTTATTGTTACCAGGACTTTTTTCATGCAATAACCTTGAAATTAAATTTTGCTTCATCCATAATGACTATATTCTTTATGAAAAAAATTCCCATGGACCATCTATAACATGAATTCATTCAATTTGACAACCAATGGAGTCCTTGATGTTGAGATTGATTTTTTATAGATATTAATTATTCAATTAAAAATTAGAGAGTGCCTCAAATGATTTCACATTAGCAATTGTCCTCTTTTGACTCCAAACACACTTTTTGACACATTGATTATAAAATTAGCACATGTAGCTAAACAACCTATTATATTGATTGAATCAAACAAGTATAAAAACCATTAAAACTCTAAATCCATTTAAATCCATCAGTCAAAGGAGTCATTCATCATGATTTGCATTCTGTAAAATGTGAACTGATTGAAATCTTAAATCACGAGACATTCTAATCTCCCCATGTGAATTAGGCTCCTCTTATTGTTACCAGGACTTTTTTCATGCAATAACCTTGAAATTAAATTTTGCTTCATCCTTAATGGATATTTTCTTTATGAAAAAAAGGCCCATGGACCATCTATAACATGAATTCATTCAATTTAACAACCAATGGAGTCCTCGATGTTGAAATTCATTTTTTATTGATATTAATTGTTCAATTGAAAATTAGAAAGTGCCTCAAATGATTTCACATTAGCAATGCTCCTCTTTTGACTCCAAACACACTTTTTGACACATTGATCATAAAATTAAGACATGCAGCTAAACAACCTATTATATTGATTGAATCAAACAAGTATAAAAACCATTAAAACTGTAAATCCATTTAAATCCGTCAATCAAAGGAGTCATTCATCATGATTTGCATTCTGTACAAATGTGAACTGGTTTAATTCTGAAATCATGAGATATTCTAATCGCCTCATGTGAATTAGGCTCCTCTTATTGTTACCAGGACTTTTTTCATGCAATAAACTTGAAATTAAATTTTGCTTCATCCTTAATCCCTATATTCGTTATGAAAAAATGCCCATGGACGATTTATAACATGAATTCATTCAATTTAACAACCAATGGATTCCTTGATCTTGAAATTCATTTCTTATTGATATTAATTATGGAATTGAAAATTAGAGACAGCCTCACATCATTTCTCATTAGCAATTGTCCTCTTTTGACTCCAAACACACTTTTTGACACATTGATTATAAAATTAGCACATGTAGCTAAACAACCTATTATATTGATTGAATGAAACAAGTATAAAAACCATTAAAACTCTAAATCCATTTAAATCCGTCAGTCAAAGGTGTCATTCATCATGGTTTGCATTGTGTACAAATGTGAACTGATTTAATTCATAAATCACGAGACTTTCTAATCGCATCATGTGAATTAGGCTCCTCTTATTGTTACCAGGACTTTTTTCATGCAATAACCTTCAAATGAAATTTTGCTTCATCCTTAATGACTATATTCGTTATGAAAAAATGCCCATGGATGATCTATAACATGAATTCATTCAATTTAACAACCAATGGAGTCCTTGATCTTGAAATTCATTTCTTATCAATATTAATTGTGGAATTAAAAGTTAAAGACAGCCTCCCATCATTTCTCATTAGCAATGCTCCTCTTTTGACTCGAAACACACTTTTTGACACATTGATCACGAAAGTAACACATGTGGCTAAATAACCTACTATATTGATTGAATCAAACAAGTATAAACACCATTACAGCTCTCAATCTATTTAAATCCGTCAATCAAAGGAGTCATTCATCATGATTTGCATTCTGTACAAATGTGAACTGGTTTAATTCTTAAATCACAATACATTCTAATCGCCTCATGTGAATTAGGCTCCTCCTATTGTTACCGGGACGTTTTTCATGCAATAACCTTGAAATTAAGTTTCGCTTCATCCTTAATGACTATATTCGTTATGAAAAAAATGCGCATGGACCATCTATAACATGAATTCATTCAATTTAACAACCGATGGAGCCCTTGATGTTGAAATTTATTTTTTATTGATATTAATTGTTCAATTGAAAATTAGAGAGTGCCTCAAATGATTTCACATTAGCAATGCTCCTCTTTTGACTCCAAACACACTTTTTGACACATAGATCATAAAATTAACACATGTAGCTAAACAACCTATTATATTGATTGAATCAAACAAGTATAAAAACCATTAAAACTGTAGATCCATTTAAATCCATCAGTCAAAGGAGTCATTCATCATGGTTTGCATTCTGTACAAATGTGAATTGATCTAATTCTTAAATCACTAGACATTCTAATCGCCTCATGTGAATTAGGCTCCTCTTATTGTTACCAGGACTTTTTTCAAGCAATAACCTTGGAATTAAATTTTCCTTCATCCTTAATGACTATATTCTTTATGAAAAAAATGCCCATGGACCATCTATAACATGAATTCATTCAATTTAACAACCGATGGAGCCCTTGATGTTGAAATTCATTTTTTATTGATATTAATTGTTCAATTGAAAATTAGAAAGTGCCTCAAATGATTTCACATTAGCAATGCTCCTCTTTTGACTCCAAACACACTTTTTGACACATTGATCATAAAATTAAGACATGCAGCTAAACAACCTATTATATTGATTGAATCAAACAAGTATAAAAACCATTAAAACTGTAAATCCATTTAAATCCGTCAATCAAAGGAGTCATTCATCATGATTTGCATTCTGTACAAATGTGAACTGGTTTAATTCTGAAATCACGAGATATTCTAATCGCCTCATGTGAATTAGGCTCTTCTTATTGTTACCAGGACTTTTTTCATGCAATAAACTTGAAATTAAATTTCGCTTCATCCTTAATCCCTATATTCGTTATGAAAAAATGTGCATGGACGATCTATAACATGAATTCATTCAATTTAACAACCAATGGAGTCCTTGATCTTGAAATTCATTTCTTATTCATATTAATTGTGGAATTAAAAATTGAAGACAGCCTCCCATCATTTCTCATTAGCAATGCTTCTCTTTTGACTCCAAACACACTTTTTGACACATTGATCAGGAATGTAACGAATGTGGCTAAACAACCTAATATATTGATTAAATCAAACAAGTATAAACACCATTACAGCTCTCAATCTATTTAAATCCGTCAGTCCAAGTAGTCATTCATCATGATTTGCATTCTGTACAAATGTGAACTGGTTTAATTCTTAAATCACGAGACATTCTAATCGCCTCATGTGAATTAGGCTCCTCTTATTGTTACCAGGACTTTTTTCATGCAATAACCTTCAAATGAAATTTTGTTTCATCCTTAATGACTATATTCGGTATGAAAAAAATGCCCATGGACAATCTATAACATGAATTCATTCAATTTAACAACCAATGGAGTCCTTGATCTTGAAATTCATTCCTTATTGATATTAATTGTGGAATTAAAAATTAAAGACAGCCCCCCATCATTTCTCATTAGCAATGCTCCTCTTTTGACTCCAAACACAATTTTTGACACATTGATCATGAAAGTAACACATGTGGCTAAACAACCTAGTATATTGATTGAATCAAACAAGTATAAACACCATTACAGCACTCAATCTATTTAAATCCATCAATCAAGGGAGTCATTCATTATGGATTGCATTCCGTACAAATGTGAACTGGAATAATTCTTAAATCACGAGATATTCTGATCACCTCATGTGTATTAGGCTCCTCTTTTTCTTACTAGGACTTTTTTCATGCAAAAACCTTGAAATTGAATTTTGCTTGATCCTTAATGACTATATTCTTTATGAAAAAAATGCCCATGGACCATCTATAACATGAATTCATTCAATTTATCAACCAATGGAGTCCTTGACATTGAAATTCATTTTTTATTTATATTAATTGTTCTATTCAAAATTAGAGAGTGCCTCAAATGATTTTACATTAGCAATGCTCTTCTTTTGACTCCAAACACACTTTTTGACAGATTGATCATAAAATGAACACATGTAGCTAAACAACCTATTATATTGATTGAATCAAACAAGTATAAAAACATTTAAAACTCTAAATCCATTTAAATCTGTCAGTCAAAGGAGTCATTCATCATGATTTGCATTCTGTACAAATGTGAACTAGTTTAATTCTTAAATCACGAGACATTCTAATTGCCTCATGTGAATTAGGCTCCTCTTATTGTTACTAGGAATTTTTTCATGCAATAACCTTCAAATGAAATTTTGCTTCATCCTTAATGACTATATTCGTTATGAAAAAAATGCCCATGGACGATCTATAACATGAATTCATTCAATTTAACAACCAATGGAGTCCTTGATCTTGAAATTCATTTCTTATTGATATTAATTGTGGAATTAAAAATTGAAGATAGCCTCCCATCATTTCTCATTAGCAATGCTCCTCTTTTGACTCCAAACACAATTTTTGACACATTGATCATGAAAGTAACACATGTGGCTAAACAACCTAGTATATTGATTGAATCAAACAAGTATAAACACCATTACAGCACTCAATCTATTTAAATCCATCAATCAAGGGAGTCATTCATTATGGATTGCATTCCTTACAAATGTGAACTGGATTAATTCTTAAATCACGAGATATTCTGATCACCTCATGTGAATTAGGCTCCTCTTATTGTTACTAGGACTTTTTTCATGCAATAACCTTGAAATTGAATTTTGCTTCATCCTTAATGACTATATTCTTTATGAAAAAAATGCCCATGGACCATCTATAACATGAATTCATTCAATTTCACAACCAATGGAGTCCTTGATGTTGAAATTCATTTTTTATTGATATTAATTGTCCAATTCAAAATTAGAGAGTGCCTCAAATGATTTCACATTAGCAATGCTCCTCTTTTGACTCCAAACACACTTTTTGACACATTGATTATAAAATTAACACATGTAGCTAAACAACCTATTATATTGATTGAATCAAGCATGTATAAAAACCATTAAAACTCTAAAGCCATTTAAATCCGTCAGTCAAAGGAGTCATTCATCATGATTTGCATTCTGTACAAATGTGAACTAGTTTAATTCTTAAATCACGAGACATTCTAATTGCCTCATGTGAATTAGGCTCCTCTTATTGTTACTAGGAATTTTTTCATGCAATAACCTTCAAATGAAATTTTGCTTCATCCTTAATGACTATATTCGTTATGAAAAAAATGCCCATGGACGATCTATAACATGAATTCATTCAATTTAACAACCAATGGAGTCCTTGATCTTGAAATGCATTTCTTATTCATATTAATTGTGGAATTAAAAATTAAAGACAGCCTCCCATCATTTCTCATTAGCAATGCTCCTCTTTTGACTCCAAACACAATTTTTGACACATTGATCATGAAAGTAACACATGTGGCTAAACAACCTAGTATATTGATTGAATCAAACAAGTATAAACACCATTACAGCTCTCAATCTATTTAAATCCATCAATCAAGGGAGTCATTCATTATGGATTGCATTCCTTACAAATGTGAACTGGATTAATTCTTAAATCACGAGATATTCTGATCACCTCATGTGAATTAGGCTCCTCTTATTGTTACTAGGACTTTTTTCATGCAATAACCTTGAAATTGAATTTTGCTTCATCCTTAATGACTATATTCTTTATGAAAAAAATGCCCATGGACCATCTATAACATGAATTCATTCAGTTTATCAACCAATGGAGTCCTTGATGTTGAAATTCATTTTTTATTGATATTAATTGTTCTATTCAAAATTAAAGAGTGCCTCAAATGATTTTACATTAGCAATGCTCCTCTTTTGACTCCAAACACACTTTTTGACACATTGATTATAAAATTAACACATGTAGCAAAACAACCTATTATATTGATTGAATCAAACAAGTATAAAAACCTTTAAAACTCTATATCCATTTAAATCCGTCAGTCAAAGCAGTCATTCATCATGGTTTGCATTGTGTACAAATGTGAACTGATTTAATTCTTAAATCACGAGACATTCTGATCGCCTCATGTGAATTAGGCTCCTCTTATTGTTACCAGGACTTTTTTCATGCAATAACCTAGAAATTAAATTTTCCTTCATCCTTAATGACTATATTCGTTATGAAAAAAATGCCCATGGACCATCTATAACATGAATTCATTCAATTTAACAACCAATGGAGTCCTTGATGTTGAAATTCATTTTTTATTGGAATTAATTGTGCAATTCAAAATTAGAGAGTGCCTCAAATGATTTCACATTAGCAATGCTCCTCTTTTGACTCCAAACACACTTTTTGAAACATTGATCATAAAATTAACGCATGTAGCTAAACAACCTATTATATTGATTGAATCAAACAAGTATAAAAACCTTTAAAACTCTAAATCCATTTAAATCCGTCAGTCAAAGGAGTCATTCATCATGGTTTGCATTATGTACAAATGTGAATTGATTTAATTCTTAAATCACGAGACATTCTAATCTCCTCATGTGTATTAGGCACCCCTTATTGTTACCATGACTTTTTTCCTGCAATAACCTTGAAATTACATTTTGCTTCATCCTTAATGACTATATTCGTTATGAAAAAAATGCCCATGGACCGTTTATAACATGAATTCATTCAATTTAACAACCAATGGAGTCCTTGATGTTGAAATTCCTTTTCTATTGATATTAATGGTTCAATTCAAAATTAGAGAGTGCCTTAATTGATTTCACATTAGCAATGCTCCTCTTTTGACTCAAAACACACTTTTTGACACATTGATCATAAAATTAACACATGTAGCTAAACAACCTATTATATTGATTGAATCAAGCAAGTATAAAAACCATTAAAACTCAAAATCCATTTAAATTCGTCAGTCAAAGGAGTCATTCATCATGGTTTGCATTGTGTACAAATGTGAACTGATTTAATTCTTAATTCACGAGACATTCTGATCTCCTCATGTGTATTAGGCGCCCCTTATTGTTACCAGGACTTTTTTCATGCAATAACCTTGAAATTAAATTTTGCTTCATCCTTAATGACTATATTCGTTATGAAAAAAATGCCCATGGACCATCTATAACATGAATTCATACAATTTAACAATCATTGGAGTCCTTGATCTTGAAATTCATTTTTTATTGATATTAATTGTTCAATTCAAAATTAGAGAGTGCCTTAATTGATTTCACATTAGCAATGCTCCTCTTTTGACTCCAAACACACTTTTTGACACATTGATCATAAAATTAACGCATGTAGCTAAACAACCTATTATATTAATTGAATCAAACAAGTATAAAAACCTTTAAAACTCTAAATCCATTTAAATCCGTCAGTCAAAGGAGTCATTCATCATGATTTGCATTCTGTACAAATGCGAACTGGTTTAATTCTTAAATCACGAGACATTTTAATCGCCTCATGTGAATTAGGCTCCTCTTATTGTTACCAGGACTTTTTTCATGCAATAACCTTGAAATGAAATTTTGCTTCATCCTTAATCACTATATTCGTTGTGAAAAAAATGCCCATGGACGATCTATAACATGAATTCATTCAATTTAACAACCAATGGAGTCCTTGATCTTGAAATTCATTTCTTATTGATATTAATTGTGGAATTAAAAATTAAAGACAGCCTCCCATCATTTCTCATTAGCAATGCTCCTCTTTTGACTCCAAACTCAATTTTTGACACATTGATCATGAAAGTAACCCATGTGGCTAAACAACCTAGTATATTGATTGAATCAAACAAGTATAAACACCATTACAGCTCTCAATCTATTTAAATCCATCAATCAAGGGAGTCATTCATTATGGATTGCATTCTGTACAAATGTGAACTAGATTAATTCTTAAATCACGAGATATTCTGATCACCTCATGTGAATTAGGCTCCTCTTATTTTTACGAGGACTTTTTTCATGCAATAACCTTGAAATTAAATTTTGCTTCATCCTTAATGACTATATTCTTTATGAAAAAAATGCCCATGGACCATCTATAACATGAATTCATTAACTTTATCAACCAATGGACTCCTTGATGTTGAAATTCATTTTTTATTGATATTAATTGTTCTATTCAAAATTAGAGAGTGCCTCAAATGATTTCACATTAGCAATGCTCCTCTTTTGACTCCAAAAACACTTTTTGACACATTGATCATAAAATTAACACATCTAGCTAAACAACCTATTATATAGATTAAATCAAACAAGTATAAAAACCATTAAAACTCTAAATCCATTTAAATCCATCAGTCAAAGGAGTCATTCATCATGGTTTGCATTGTATACAAATGTGAACTGATTTAATTCTTAAATCACGAGACATTCTTATTGCCTCATGTGAATTAGGCTCCTCTTTTTATTACCAAGACTTTTTTCATGCAATAACCCTTAAATTAAATTTTGCTTCATCCTTAATCACTATATTTGTTATGAAAAAAATGCCCATGGAACATCTATAACATGAATTCATTCAATTTAACAACCAATGGAGTCCTTGATGTTGAAATTCATTTTTTATTGATATTAATTGTTCAATTCAAAATTAGAGAGTGCCTCAAATGATTTCACTTTAGCAATTGTCCTCTTTTGACTCCCAACACACTTTTTGACACATTGATTATAAAATTAACACATGTAGCTAAGCAACCTATTATATTGATTGAATCAAACAAGTATAAAAACCATAAAAACTCTAAATCCATTTAAATCTGCCAGTCAAAGGAGTCATTCATCATGGTTTGCATTATGTACAAATGTGAACTGATTTAATTCTTAAATCACGAGACATTCTAATCTCCTCATGTGTATTAGGCGCCCCTTATTGTTACCAGGACTTTTTTCCTGCAATAACCTTGAAATTACATTTTGCTTCATCCTTAATGACTATATTCGTTATAAAAAAAATGCCCATGGACCGTTTATAACATGAATTCATTCAATTTAACAACCAATGGAGTCCTTGATGTTGAAATTCATTTTCTATTGATATTAATGGTTCAATTCAAAATTAGAGAGTGCCTTAATTGATTTCACATTAGCAATGCTCCTCTTTTGACTCAAAACACACTTTTTGACACATTGATCATAAAATTAACACATGTAGCTAAACAACCTATTATATTGATTGAATCAAACAAGTATAAAAACATTTAAAACTCTAAATCCATTTAAATCCGTCAGTCAAAGTAGTCATTCATCATTATTTGCATTCTGTACAAATGTGAACTGGTTTAATTCTTAAATCAGGAGACATTCTAATCGCCTCATGTGAATTAGGTTCCTCTTATTGTTACCAGGACTTTTTTCATGCAATAACCTTGAAATGAAAATTTGCTTCATCCTTAATGACTATATTCGTTATGAAAAAAATGCCCATGGACGATCTATAAAATGAATTCATTCAATTTAACAACCAATGGAGTCCTTGATCTTGAAATTCATTTCTTATTGATATTAATTGTGGAATTAAAAATTAAAGACAGCCTCCCATCATTTCTCATTAGCAATGCTCCTCTTTTGACTCCAAACACAATTTTTGACACATTGATCATGAGTGGCTAAACAACCTAGTATATTGAGTGAATCAAACAAGTATAAACACCATTACAGCTCTCAATCTATTTAAATCCATCAATCAAGGGAGTCATTCATTATGGATTGCATTCCTTACAAATGTTAACTGGATTAATTCTTAAATCACGAAATATTCTGATCACCTTATGTGAATTAGGCTCCTCTTATTGTTACTAGGACTTTTTTCAAGCAATAACCTTGAAATTAAATTTTGCTTCATCCTTAATGACTATATTCTTTATGAAAAAATGCCCATGGACCATCTATAACATGAATTCATTCAATTTCACAACCAATGGAGTCCTTGATGTTGAAATTCATTTTTTATTGATATTAATTGTCCAATTCAAAATTAGAGAGTGCCTCAAATGATTTCACATTAGCAATGCTCCTCTTTTGACTCCAAACACACTTTTTGACACATTGATCATAAAATTAATACGTGTAGCTAAACAACCTATTATATTGATTGAATCAAGCAAGTATAAAAACCATTAAAACTCTAAATCCATTTAAATTCGTCAGTCAAAGGAGTCATTCATCATGTTTTGCATTGTGTAAAAATGTGAACTGATTTAATTCTTAATTCACGAGACATTCTGATCTCCTCATGTGTATTAGGCGCCCCTTATTGTTACCAGGACTTTTTTTCATGCAATAACCTTGAAATTAAATTTTGCTTCATCCTTAATGACTATATTCGTTATGAAAAAAATGCCCATGGACCATCTATTACATGAATTCATACAATTTAACAATCATTGGAGTCCTTGATCTTGAAATTCATTTTTTATTGATATTAATTGTTCAATTCAAAATTAGAGAGTGCCTTAATTGATTTCACATTAGCAATGCTCCTCTTTTGACTCCAAACACACTTTTTGACACATTGATCATAAAATTAACGCATGTAGCTAAACAAGCTATTATATTAATTGAATCAAACAAGTATAAAAACCTTTAAAACTCTAAATCCATTTAAATCCATCAGTCAAAGGAGTCATTCATGATGGTTTGCATTGTGTACAAATGTGAACTGATTTAATTCATAAATCACGAGACATTCTGATCGACTCATGTGAATTAGGCTCCTCTTATTGTTACCAGGACTTTTTTCATGCAATAACCTTGAAATTAAAGTTTCCATCATCCTTAATGACTATATCCGTTATGAATAAAATGCCCATGGACCATCTATAACATGAATTCGTTCAATTTAACAACCAATGGAGTCCTTGATGTTGAAATTCATTTTTTATTGGAATTAATTATGCAATTCAAAATTAGAGAGTGCCTCAATTGATTTCACATTAGCAATGCTCCTCTTTTGACTCCAAACACACTTTTTGACACATTGATCATAAAATTGACGCATGTAGCTAAACAACCTAATATATTGATTGAATCAAACAAATATAAAAACCATTAAAACTCTAAATCCATTTAAATCCGTCAGTCAAAGGAGTCATTCATCATGATTTGCATTCTGTACAAATGCGAACTGGTTTAATTCTTAAATCACGAGACATTCTAATCGCCTCATGTGAATTAGGCTCCTCTTATTGTTACCTACACTTTTTTCATGCAATAACTTTGAAATGAAATTTTGCTTCATCCTTAATGACTATATTCGTTGTGAAAAAAATGCCCATGGACGATCTATAACATGAATTCATTCAATTTAACAACCAATGGAGTCCTTGATCTTGAAATTCATTTCTTATTGATATTAATTGTGGAATTAAAAATTAAAGACAGCCTCCCATCATTTCTCATTAGCAATGCTCCTCTTTTGACTCCAAACACAATTTTTGACACATTGATCATGAGTGGCTAAACAACCTAGTATATTGAGTGAATCAAACAAGTATAAACACCATTACAGCTCTCAATCTATTTAAATCCATCAATCAAGGGAGTCATTCATTATGGATTGCATTCCTTACAAATGTTAACTGGATTAATTCTTAAATCACGAAATATTCTGATCACCTTATGTGAATTAGGCTCCTCTTATTGTTACTAGGACTTTTTTCAAGCAATAACCTTGAAATTAAATTTTGCTTCATCCTTAATGACTATATTCTTTATGAAAAAATGCCCATGGACCATCTATAACATGAATTCATTCAATTTCACAACCAATGGAGTCCTTGATGTTGAAATTCATTTTTTATTGATATTAATTGTCCAATTCAAAATTAGAGAGTGCCTCAAATGATTTCACATTAGCAATGCTCCTCTTTTGACTCCAAACACACTTTTTGACACATTGATCATAAAATTAATACGTGTAGCTAAACAACCTATTATATTGATTGAATCAAGCAAGTATAAAAACCATTAAAACTCTAAATCCATTTAAATTCGTCAGTCAAAGGAGTCATTCATCATGTTTTGCATTGTGTAAAAATGTGAACTGATTTAATTCTTAATTCACGAGACATTCTGATCTCCTCATGTGTATTAGGCGCCCCTTATTGTTACCAGGACTTTTTTCATGCAATAACCTTGAAATTAAATTTTGCTTCATCCTTAATGACTATATTCGTTATGAAAAAAATGCCCATGGACCATCTATTACATGAATTCATACAATTTAACAATCATTGGAGTCCTTGATCTTGAAATTCATTTTTTATTGATATTAATTGTTCAATTCAAAATTAGAGAGTGCCTTAATTGATTTCACATTAGCAATGCTCCTCTTTTTGACTCCAAACACACTTTTTGACACATTGATCATAAAATTAACGCATGTAGCTAAACAAGCTATTATATTAATTGAATCAAACAAGTATAAAAACCTTTAAAACTCTAAATCCATTTAAATCCATCAGTCAAAGGAGTCATTCATGATGGTTTGCATTGTGTACAAATGTGAACTGATTTAATTCATAAATCACGAGACATTCTGATCGACTCATGTGAATTAGGCTCCTCTTATTGTTACCAGGACTTTTTTCATGCAATAACCTTGAAATTAAAGTTTCCATCATCCTTAATGACTATATCCGTTATGAATAAAATGCCCATGGACCATCTATAACATGAATTCGTTCAATTTAACAACCAATGGAGTCCTTGATGTTGAAATTCATTTTTTATTGGAATTAATTATGCAATTCAAAATTAGAGAGTGCCTCAATTGATTTCACATTAGCAATGCTCCTCTTTTGACTCCAAACACACTTTTTGACACATTGATCATAAAATTGACGCATGTAGCTAAACAACCTAATATATTGATTGAATCAAACAAATATAAAAAACCATTAAAACTCTAAATCCATTTAAATCCGTCAGTCAAAGGAGTCATTCATCATGATTTACATTCTGTACAAATGCGAACTGGTTTAATTCTTAAATCACGAGACATTCTAATCGCCTCATGTGAATTAGGCTCCTCTTATTGTTACCTACACTTTTTTCATGCAATAACTTTGAAATGAAATTTTGCTTCATCCTTAATGACTATATTCGTTGTGAAAAAAATGCCCATGGACGATCTATAACATGAATTCATTCAATTTAACAACCAATGGAGTCCTTGATCTTGAAATTCATTTCTTATTGATATTAATTGTGGAATTAAAAATTAAAGACAGCCTCCCATCATTTCTCATTAGCAATGCTCCTCTTTTGACTCCAAACACAATTTTTGACACATTGATCATGAAAGTAACCCATGTGGCTAAACAACCTAGTATATTGATTGAATCAAACAAGTATAAACACCATTACAGCTCTCAATCTATTTAAATACATCAATCAAGGGAGTCATTCATTATGGATTGCATTCTGTACAAATGTGAACTGGATTAATTCTTAACTCACGAGATATTCTGATCACCTCATGTGAATTAGGCTCCTCATATTTTTACGAGGACTTTTTTCATGCAATAACCTTGAAATTAAATTTTGCTTCATCCTTAATGACTATATTCTTTATGAAAAAAATGCCCATGGACCATCTATAACATGAATTCATTAACTTTATCAACCAATGGACTCCTTGATGTTGAAATTCATTTTTTATTGATATTTATTGTTCTATTCAAAATTAGAGAGTGCCTCAAATGATTTCACATTAGCAATGCTCCTCTTTTGACTCCAAAAACACTTTTTGACACATTGATCATAAAATTAACACATCTAGCTAAACAACCTATTATATAGATTAAATCAAACAAGTATAAAAACCATTAAAACTCTAAATCCATTTAAATCCGTCAGTCAAAGGAGTCATTCATCATGGTTTGCATTGTGTACAAATGTGAACTGATTTAATTCTTAAATCACGAGACATTCTTATCGCCTCATGTGAATTAGGCTCCTCTTATTATTACCAAGACTTTTTTCATGCAATAACCTTGAAATTAAATTTTGCTTCATCCTTAATCACTATATTTGTTATGAAAAAAATGCCCATGGACCATCTATAACATGAATTCATTCAATTTAACAACCAATGGAGTCCTTGATGTTGAAATTCATTTTTTATTGGAATTAATTGTTCAATTCAAAATTAGAGAGTGCCTCAATTGATTTCACATTAGCAATGCTCCTCTTTTGACTCCAAACACACTTTGTGACACATTGATCATAAAATTAACACATGTAGCTAAACAACCTATTATATTGATTGAATCAAACAAGTAAAAAAACTTTTAAAACTCTAAATCCATTTAAATCCGTCAGTCAAAATAGTCATTCATCATGATTTGCATTCTGTACAAATGTGAACTGGTTTAATTCTTAAATCACGAGACATTCTAATCGCCTCATGTGAATTAGGCTCCTCTTATTGTTACCAGTACTTTTTTCATGCAAAAACCTTGAAATGAAAATTTGCTTCATCCTTAATGACTATATTCGTTATGAAAAGAATGCCCATGGACGATCTATAACATGAATTCATTCAATTTAACAACCAATGGAGTCCTTGATCTTGAAATTCATTTCTTATTCATATTAATTGTGGAATTAAAAATTGAAGACAGCCTCCCATCATTTCTCATTAGCAATGCTCCTCTTTTGACTCCAAATACACTTTTTGACACATTGATTAGGAATGTAACACATGTGGCTAAACATCCTAGTATATTGATTAAATCAAACAAGTATAAACACCATTACAGCTCTCAATCTATTTAAATCTGTCAATCAAGGGAGACATTCATTATGGTTTGCATTCCATACAAATGTGAACTGGTTTAATTCTTAAATCACAAGATATTCTAATCACCTTATGTGAATGAGGGTCCTCTTATTGTTACTAGGACTTTTTTCATGCAATAACCTTGAAATTAAATTTTGCTTCATCCTTAATGACTATATTATTTATGAAAAAATGCCCATGCACCATCTATAACATGCATTCATTCAATTTCACAACCAATGGAGTCCTTGATGTTGAAATTCATTTTTTATAGATATTAATTGTTCAATTGAAAATTAGAGAGTGCCTCAAATGATTTCACATTAGCAATTGTCCTCTTTTGACTCCAAACACACTTTTTGAAACATTGATTATAAAATTAACACATGTAGCTAAACAACCTATTATATTGATTGAATCAAATAAGTATAAAAACCATTAAACTCTAAATCCATTTAAATTCCCCAGTCAAAGGAGTCATTCAACATGGTTTGCATTATGTACAAATGTGAACTGATTTAATTCTTAAATCACGAGACATTCTAATCGCCTCATGTGAATTAGCCTCCTCTTATTTTTACCAGGACTTTTTTCATGCAATAACCTTGAAATTAAATTTTGCTTCTTCCTTAATGACTATATTCGTTATGAAACAAATGCCCATGGACCCTCTATAACATGAATTCATTCAATTTAACAACCAATGGAGTCCTTGATGTTGAAATTCATTTTTTATTGATATTAATTGTTCAATTCAAAATTAGAGAGTGCCTCAATTGATTTGACATTAGGAATGATCCTCTTTTGACTCCAGACACACTTTTTGGCACATTGATCACAAAATTAACACATGTAGCTAAACAACCTATTATATTGATTGAATCAAACAAGTATAAAAACCATTAAAACTGTAAATCCATTTAAATCCGTCAGTCAAAGGAGTCATTCATCATGGTTTGCATTGTGTACAAATGTGAACTGATTTAATTCTTAAATCACGAGACATTCTTATCGCCTCATGTGAATTAGGCTCCTCTTATTATTACCAAGACTTTTTTCATGCAATAACCTTGAAATTAAATTTTGCTTCATCCTTAATCACTATATTTGTTATGAAAAAAATGCCCATGGACCATCTATAACATGAATTCATTCAATTTAACAACCAATGGAGTCCTTGATGTTGAAATTCATTTTTTATTGGAATTAATTGTTCAATTCAAAATTAGAGAGTGCCTCAATTGATTTCACATTAGCAATGCTCCTCTTTTGACTCCAAACACACTTTTTGACACATTGATCATAAAATTAACACATGTAGCTAAACAACCCTATTATATTGATTGAATCAAACAAGTATAAAAACTTTTAAAACTCTAAATCCATTTAAATCCGTCAGTCAAAATAGTCATTCATCATGATTTGCATTCTGTACAAATGTGAACTGGTTTAATTCTTAAATCACGAGACATTCTAATCGCCTCATGTGAATTAGGCTCCTCTTATTGTTACCAGGACTTTTTTCATGCAAAAACCTTGAAATGAAATTTTGCTTCATCCTTAATGACTATATTCGTTATGAAAAGAATGCCCATGGACGATCTATAACATGAATTCATTCAATTTAACAACCAATAGAGTCCTTGATCTTGAAATTCATTTCTTATTCATATTAATTGTGGAATTAAAAATTGAAGACAGCCTCCCATCATTTCTCATTAGCAATGCTCCTCTTTTGACTCCAAACACACTTTTTGACACATTGATCAGGAATGTAACACATGTGGCTAAACAATCTAGTATATTGATTAAATCAAACAAGTATAAACACCATTACAGCTCTCAATCTATTTAAATCCGTCAATCAAGGGAGACATTCATTATGGTTTGCATTCCATACAAATGTGAACTGGTTTAATTCTTAAATCACAAGATATTCTAATCACCTTATGTGAATGAGGGTCCTCTTATTGTTACTAGGACTTTTTTCATGCAATAACCTTGAAATTAAATTTTGCTTCATCCTTAATGACTATATTCTTTATGAAAAAATGCCCATGCACCATCTATAACATGCATTCATTCAATTTCACAACCAATGGAGTCCTTGATGTTGAAATTCATTTTTTATAGATATTAATTGTTCAATTCAAAATTAGAGAGTGCCTCAAATGATTTCACATTAGCAATTGTCCTCTTTTGACTCCAAACACACTTTTTGACACATTGATTATAAAATTAACACATGTAGCTAAACAACCTATTATATTGATTGAATCAAACAAGTATAACAAACATTAAAACTCTAAATACATTTAAATCCGCCAGTCAAAGGAGTCATTCATCATGGTTTGCATTATGTACAAATGTGAACTGATTTAATTCTTAAATCACGAGACATTCTAATCTCCTCATGTGAATTAGGCTCCTCTTATTGTTACCAGGACTTTTTTCATGCAATAAACTTGAAATTAAATTTTGCTTCATCCTTAATGACTATAGTCGTTAAGAAAAAAATGCCCATGGACCATCTATAACATGAATTCATTCAATTTAACAACCAATGAAGTCCTTGATGTTGAAATTCATTTTCTATTGATATTAATTGTTCAATTCAAAATTAGAGAGTGCCTCAAATGATTTCAGATTATTAATTGTCCTCTTTTGACTCCAAACACACTTTTTGACACATTGATTATAAAATTAACACATGTAGCTAAACAACCTATTATATTGATTGAATCAAACAAGTATAAAAACCATAAAAACTCTAAATCCATTTAAATCCGCCAGTCCAAGGAGTCATTCATCATGGTTTGCATTATGTACAAATGTGAACTGATTTATTTCTTAAATCACGAGACATTCTAATCGCCTCATGTGAATTAGGCTCCTCTTATTGTTACCAGGACTTTTTTCATGCAATAACCTTGAAATTAAATTTTGCTTCTTCCTTAATGACTATATTCGTTATGAAACAAAAGCCCATGGACCCTCTATAACATGAATTCATTCAATTTCACAACCAATGGAGTCCTTGATGTTGAAATTCATTTTTTATTGATATTAATTTTTCAATTCAAAATTAGAGAGTGCCTCAATTGATTTGACATTAGGAATGCTCCTCTTTTGACTCCAGACACACTTTTTGGCACATTGATCACAAAATTAACACATGTAGCTAAACAACCTATTATATTGATTGAATCAAACAAGTATAAAAACCATTAAAACTCTAAATCCATTTAAATCCGTTAGTCAAAGGAGTCATTCATCATGGTTTGCATTGTGTACAAATGTGAACTGATTTAATTCTTAAATCATGAGACTTTCTAATCGCCTCATGTGAATTAGGCTCCTCTTATTGTTACCAGGACTTTTTTCATGCAATAACCTTGAAATTAAATTTTACTTCATCCTTAATGACTATAGTCGTTATGAAAAAAATGCCCATGGAACATCTATAACATGAATTCATTCAATTTAACAACCAATGCAGTCCTTGATGTTGAAATTCATTTTTTATTGATATTAATTGTTCAATTCAAAATTAGAGAGTGCCTCAAATGATTTCAGATTAGCAATTGTCTTCTTTTGACTCCCAACACACTTTTTGACGCATTGATTATAAAATTAACACATGTAGCTAAGCAACCTATTATTTTGATTGAATCAAACATGTATAAAAACCATAAAAACTCTAAATCCATTTAAATCTGCCAGTCAAAGGAGTCATTCATCATGGTTTGCATTATGTACAAATGTGAACTGATTTAATTCTTAAATCACGAGACATTCTAATCTCCTCATGTGAATTAGGCTCCTCTTATTGTTACCAGGACTTTTTTCATGCAATAACCTTGAAATTAAATTTTGCTTCATCCTTAATCACTATATTTGTTATGAAAAAAATGCCCATGGACCATCTATAACATGAATTCATTCAATTTAACAACCAATGGAGTCCTTGATGTTGAAATTCATTTTTTATTGGAATTAATTGTTCAATTCAAAATTAGAGAGTGCCTCAATTGATTTCACATTAGCAATGCTCCTCTTTTGACTCCAAACACACTTTTTGACACATTGATTACAAAATTGACACATATAGCTAAACAACCTATTATATTGATTGAATCAAACAAGTATAAAAACTATTAAAACTCTAAATCCATTTAAATCCGCTAGTCAAAGGAGTCATTCATCATGGTTTGCATTATGTACAAATGTGAACTGGTTAAATTCTTAAATCACGAGACATTCTAATCTCCTCATGTGAATTAGGCTCCTCTTATTGTTACCAGGACTTTTTTCATGCAATAACCTTGAAATTAAATTTTACTTCATCCTTAATGAGTATAGTCGTTATGAAAAAAATGTCCATGGACGATCTATAACATGAATTCATTCAATTTAACAACCAATGAAGTCCTTGATCTTGAAATTCATTTCTTATTAATATTAATTGTGGAATTAAAAATTAAAGACAGCCTCCCATCATTTCTCATTAGCAATGCTCCTCTTTTGACTCTAAACACAATTTTTGACACATTGATCATGAAAGTAACAGATGTGGCTAAACAAACTAGTATATTGACTGATTCAAACAAGTATAAACACCATTACAGCCCTCAATCTTTTTAAATCCATCAATCAAGGGAGTCATTCATTATGGATTGCATTCCGTAGAAATGTGAACTGGATTAATTCTTAAATCACGAGATATTCTAATGACCTCATGTGAATTAGGCTCCTCTTATTGTTACTAGGACTTTTTTCATGCAATAACCTTGAAATTAAATTTTGCTTCATCCTTAATGACTATATTCTTTATGAAAAAAAAGCCCATGGACCATCTATAACATGAATTCATTCAATTTATCAACCAATGGAGTCCTTGATGTTGAAATTCATTTTTTATTGATATTAAATGTTCTATCCAAAATTAGAGAGTAACTCAAATGATTTCACATTAGCAATGCTCCTCTTTTGACTCCAAACACACTTTTTGACACATTGATCATGAAAGTAAAACATGTGGCTAAACAACCTAGTATATTGATTGATTCAAACAAGTATAAACACCATTAAAACTCTAGATCCATTTAAATCCGTCAGTTAATGGAGACATTCATCATGGTTTGCATTCTGCACAAATGTGAACTGATTTAATTCTTAAATCACGAGACATTCTAATCGCCTCATGTGAATTAGGCTCCCGTTATTGTTTCCAGGACTTTTTCGTGCAATAACCTTGAAATTAAATTTTTCTTCATCCTTAACGAGTATATTCGTTATGAGAAAAATGCCCACGGACCATCTATAACATGAATTCATTCAATTTAACAACCAATGGAGTCCTTGATGTTGTAATTCATTTTTTATTGATATTAATAGTTCAATTCAAGATTAGAGAGTGCCTCAATTGATTTTGCATTAGCAATGCTCCTCTTTTGACTCCAAACACACTTTTTGACACATTGATCATAAAATTAAAACATGTAGCTAAACAACCTATTATATCAATTGAATCAAACAAGTATAAAAACTATTAAAACTCTAGATCCATTTAAATCCTTCAGTCAAAGGAGACATTCATCATGGTTTGCATTCTGTACAAATGTGAACTGATTTAATTCTTAAATCACGAGACATTCTAATCGCCTCATGTGAATTAGGCTCCCCTTATTGTTACCAGGACTTTTTCATGCAATAACCTTGAAATTAAATTTTGCTTCATCCTTAACGACTATATTCGTTATAAAAAAAATGCCCATGGACCATCTATAACATGAATTCATTCAATTTAACAACCAATGGAGTCCTTGATGTTGAAATTCATTTTTTATTGATATTAATTGTTCAATTCAAAATGAGAGAGTGCCTCAATTGATTTCACATTAGCAATGCTGCACATTTGTCTCCAAACACACTTTTTAACACATTGAACATAAAATTAACACATGTAGCTAAACAACCTATTATATTGATTGAATCAAATAAGTATAAAAACCATTAAAACTCTAGATCCATTTAAACCCGTCAGTCAAAGGAGACATTCATCATGGTTTGCATTCCGTACAAATGTGAACTGATTTAATTCTTAAATCACGAGACATTCTAATCACCTCATGTGAATTAGGCTCCCCTTATTGTTACTAGAAGTTTTTCATGCTACAACCTTGAAATTAAATTTTGCTTCATCCTTAACGACTATATTCGTTATGAAAAAAATGCCCATGGACCTTCTATAACATGAATTCATTCAATTTAACAACCAATGGAGTACTTGATGTTGAAATTCATTTTTTATTGATATTAATTGTTCAATTCAACATTAGAAAGTGCCTTAATTGATTTCACATTATTAATGCTCCTCTTTTGACTTCAAACACACTTTTTGACACATTGATCATAAAATTAACACATGTAGCTAAACAACCTATTATATTGATTGAATCAAACAAGTATAAAAACCTTTAAAACGCTAAATCCATTTAAATCCGTCAGTCAAAGGAGTCATTCATCATGATTTGCATTCTGTACAAATGTAAACTGGTTTAATTCTTAAATCACAAGACATTCTAATCGCCTCATGTGAATTAGGCTCCTCTTATTGTTACCAGGACTTTTTTCATGCAATAACCTTGAAATGAAATTTTGCTTCATCCTTAATGACTATATTCGTTATGAAAAAAATGCCCATGGACGATCTATAACATGAATTCATTGAATTTAACAACCAATGGAGTCCTTGATCTTGAAATTCATTTCTTATTGATATTAATTGTGGAATTATAAATTAAAGACAGCCTCCCATCATTTCTCATTAGTAATGCTCCTCTTTTGACTCCAAACACACTATTTGGCACATTGATTAGGAAAGTAATACATGTGGCTAAACAACCTAGTATATCGATTGAATCAAACAAGTACAAACACCATTACAGCTCTCAATGTATTTAAATTCGTCAATCAAGGGAGACATTCATTATCGTTTGCATTCCGTACAAATATGAACTGGTTTAATTCTTAAATGACGAGATATTCTAATCACCTCATGTGAATTAGGCTCCTCTTATCGTTACTAGGACTTTTTTCATGCAATAACCTTGAAATTAAATTTTGCTTCATCCTTAATGACTATATTCTTTATGAAAAAAATGCCCATGGACCATCTATAACATGAATTCATTAAATTTATCAACCAATGGAGTCCTTGATGTTGAAATTCATTTTTTATTGATATTAATTGTTCTATTCAAAATTAGAGAGTGCCTCAAATGATTTCACATTAGCAATTGTCCATTTTTGACTCCAAACACACATTTTTGACACATTGATCATAAAATTAAAACATGTAGCTAAACAACCTATTATATTGATTGAATCAAACAAGTATAAAAACCATTAAAACTCTAGATCCATTTAAATCCGTCAGTCAAAGGAGACATTCATCATGGTTTGCATTCTGTACAAATGTGAACTGATTTAATTCTTAAATCACGAGACATTCTAATCGCCTCATGTGAATTAGGCTCCCCTTATTGTTACCAGGACTTTTTCATGCAATAACCTTGAAATTAAATTTTGCTTCATCCCTAACGACTATATTCGTTATAAAAAAAATGCCCATGGACCATCTATAACATGAATTCATTCAATTTAACAACCAATGGAGTCCTTGATGTTGAAATTCATGTTTTATTGATATTAATTGTTCAATTCAAAATTAGAGAGTGCCTCAATTGATTTCACATTAGCAATGCTGCACATTTGTCTCCAAACACACTTTTTAACACATTAAACATAAAATTAACACATGTAGCTAAACAACCTATTATATTGATTGAATCAAATAAGTATAAAAACCATTAAAACTCTAGATCCATTTAAACCCGTCAGTCAAAGGAGACATTCATCATGGTTTGCATTCCGTACAAATGTGAACTGATTTAATTCTTAAATCACGAGACATTCTAATCACCTCATGTGAATTAGGCTCCCCTTATTGTTACTAGAACTTTTTCATGCTACAACCTTGAAATTAAATTTTGCTTCATCTTTAACGACTATATTCGTTATGAAAAAAATGCCCATGGACCATCTATAACATGAATTCATTCAATTTAACAACCAATGGAGTACTTGATGTTGAAATTCATTTTTTATTGATATTAATTGTTCAATTCAACATTAGAAAGTGCCTTAATTGATTTCACATTATTAATGCTCCTCTTTTGACTTCAAACACACTTTTTGACACATTGATCATAAAATTAACACATGTAGCTAAACAACCTATTATATTGATTGAATCAAACAAGTATAAAAACCATTAAAACGCTAAATCCATTTAAATCCGTCAGTCAAAGGAGTCATTCATCATGATTTGCATTCTGTACAAATGTAAACTGGTTTAATTCTTAAATCACGAGACATTCTAATCGCCTCATGTGAATTAGGCTCCTCTTATTGTTACCAGGACTTTTTTCATGCAATAACCTTGAAATGAAATTTTGCTTCATCCTTAATGACTATATTCGTTATGAAAAAAATGCCCATGGACGATCTATAACATGAATTCATTGAATTTAACAACCAATGGAGTCCTTGATCTTGAAATTCATTTCTTATTGATATTAATTGTGGAATTATAAATTAAAGACAGCCTCCCATCATTTCTCATTAGTAATGCTCCTCTTTTGACTCCAAACACACTATTTGGCACATTGATTAGGAAAGTAATACATGTGGCTAAACAACCTAGTATATCGATTGAATCAAACAAGTACAAACACCATTACAGCTCTCAATGTATTTAAATTCGTCAATCAAGGGAGACATTCATTATCGTTTGCATTCCGTACAAATGTGAACTGGTTTAATTCTTAAATGACGAGATATTCTAATCACCTCATGTGAATTAGGCTCCTCTTATCGTTACTAGGACTTTTTTCATGCAATAACCTTGAAATTAAATTTTGCTTCATCCTTAATGACTATATTCTTTATGAAAAAAATGCCCATGGACCATCTATAACATGAATTCATTAAATTTATCAACCAATGGAGTCCTTGATGTTGAAATTCATTTTTTATTGATATTAATTGTTCTATTCAAAATTAGAGAGTGCCTCAAATGATTTCACATTAGCAATTGTCCATTTTTGACTCCAAACACACATTTTTGACACATTGATCATAAAATTAACACATGTAGCTAAACGACCTATTATATTGATTGAATCAAACAAGTATAAAAACCATTAAAACTCTAGATCCATTTAAATCCGTTAGTCAAAGGAGTCATTCATCATGGTTTGCATTGTGTACAAAAGTGAACTGATTTAATTCTTAAATCACGAGACATTCTTATCGCCTCATGTGCATTAGGCTCCCCTTATTGTTACTAGGACTTTTTTCATGCAATAACCTTGAAATTAAATTTTGCTCCATCTTTAATGCCTATATTCTTTATGAAAAAAAAGCCCATGGACCATCTATAACATCAATTTATTCAATTTAACAACCAATGGAGTCCTTGATGTTGAAATTCATTTTTTATTGATATTAATTGTCCAATTCAAAATTAAAGAGTGCCTCAATTGATTTCACATTAGCAATGCTCCTCTTTTGACTCCAAACACACTTTTTGACACATTGATCATAAAATTAACACATGTAGCTAAACAACCTATTATATTGATTGAATCAAACAAGTATAAAAACTTTTAAAACTCTAAATCCATTTAAATCCGTCAGTCAAAATAGTCATTCATCATGATTTGCATTCTGTACAAATGTGAACTGGTTTAATTCTTAAATCACGAGACATTCTAATCGCCTCATGTGAATTAGGCTCTTCTTATTGTTACCAGGACTTTTTTCATGCAAAAACCTTGAAATGAAATTTTGCTTCATCCTTAATGACTATATTCGTTATGAAAAGAATGCCCATGGACGATCTATAACATGAATTCATTCAATTTAACAACCAATAGAGTCCTTGATCTTGAAATTCATTTCTTATTCATATTAATTGTGGAATTAAAAATTGAAGACAGCCTCCCATCATTTCTCATTAGCAATGCTCTTCTTTTGACTCCAAACACACTTTTTGACACATTGATCAGGAATGTAACACATGTGGCTAAACAATCTAGAATATTGATTAAATCAAACAAGTATAAACACCATTACAGCTCTCAATCTATTTAAATCCATCAATCAAGGGAGACATTCATTATGGTTTGCATTCCATACAAATGTGAACTGGTTTAATTCTTAAATCACAAGATATTCTAATCACCTTATGTGAATGAGGGTCCTCTTATTGTTACTAGGACTTTTTTCATGCAATAACCTTGAAATTAAATTTTGCTTCATCCTTAATGACTATATTCTTTATGAAAAAATGCCCATGCACCATCTATAACATGCATTCATTCAATTTCACAACCAATGGAGTCCTTGATGTTGAAATTCATTTTTTATAGATATTAATTGTTCAATTCAAAATTAGAGAGTGCCTCAAATGATTTCACATTAGCAATTGTCCTCTTTTGACTTCAAACACACTTTTTGACACATTGATCATAAAATTAACACATGTAGCTAAACAACCTATTATATTGATTGAATCAAACAAGTATAAAAACCATTAAAACGCTAAATCCATTTAAATCCGTCAGTCAAAGGAGTCATTCATCATGATTTGCATTCTGTACAAATGTAAACTGGTTTAATTCTTAAATCACGAGACATTCTAATCGCCTCATGTGAATTAGGCTCCTCTTATTGTTACCAGGACTTTTTTCATGCAATAACCTTGAAATGAAATTTTGCTTCATCCTTAATGACTATATTCGTTATGAAAAAAATGCCCATGGACGATCTATAACATGAATTCATTGAATTTAACAACCAATGGAGTCCTTGATCTTGAAATTCATTTCTTATTGATATTAATTGTGGAATTATAAATTAAAGACAGCCTCCCATCATTTCTCATTAGTAATGCTCCTCTTTTGACTCCAAACACACTATTTGGCACATTGATTAGGAAAGTAATACATGTGGCTAAACAACCTAGTATATCGATTGAATCAAACAAGTACAAACACCATTACAGCTCTCAATGTATTTAAATTCGTCAATCAAGGGCGACATTCATTATCGTTTGCATTCCGTACAAATGTGAACTGGTTTAATTCTTAAATGACGAGATATTCTAATCACCTCATGTGAATTAGGCTCCTCTTATCGTTACTAGGACTTTTTTCATGCAATAACCTTGAAATTAAATTTTGCTTCATCCTTAATGACTATATTCTTTATGAAAAAAATGCCCATGGACCATCTATAACATGAATTCATTAAATTTATCAACCAATGGAGTCCTTGATGTTGAAATTCATTTTTTATTGATATTAATTGTTCTATTCAAAATTAGAGAGTGCCTCAAATGATTTCACATTAGCAATTGTCCATTTTTGACTCCAAACACACATTTTTGACACATTGATCATAAAATTAACACATGTAGCTAAACGACCTATTATATTGATTGAATCAAACAAGTATAAAAACCATTAAAACTCTAGATCCATTTAAATCCGTTAGTCAAAGGAGTCATTCATCATGGTTTGCATTGTGTACAAAAGTGAACTGATTTAATTCTTAAATCACGAGACATTCTTATCGCCTCATGTGCATTAGGCTCCCTTATTGTTACTAGGACATTTTTTCATGCAATAACCTTGAAATTAAATTTTGCTCCATCTTTAATGCCTATATTCTTTATGAAAAAAATGCCCATGGACCATCTATAACATCAATTTATTCAATTTAACAACCAATGGAGTCCTTGATGTTGAAATTCATTTTTTATTGATATTAATTGTCCAATTCAAAATTAAAGAGTGCCTCAATTGATTTCACATTAGCAATGCTCCTCTTTTGACTCCAAACACACTTTTTGACACATTGATCATAAAATTAACACATGTAGCTAAACAACCTATTATATTGATTGAATCAAACAAGTATAAAAACCATTAAAACTCTAAATCCTTTTAAATCCGTCAGTCAAAGGAGTCATTCATCATGGTTTGCATTTTATGCAAATGTGAACTGATTTAATTCTTAATTCACGAGACATTCTAATCGCCTCATGTGAATTAGGCTCCCCTTATTGTTACCAGGACTTTTTTCATGCAATAACTTTGAAATTAAATTTTGCTTCATCCTTAACGACTATATTCGTTATGAAAAAAATGCCCATGGACCATCTATAACATGAATTCATTCAATTTAACAACCAATGGAGTCCTTGATGTTGAAATTCATTTTTTATTGATATTAATTGTTAAATTCAAAATTAGAGAATGCCTCAATTGATTTCACATTAGCAATGCTCCTCTTTTGACTCCAAACACACTTTATGGCACATTGATCATAAAATTAACACATGTAGCTAAACATCCTATTATATTGATTGAATCAAACAAGTATAAAAACCATTAAAACTCTAAATCCATTTAAATCCGTCAGTCAAAGGAGTCATTCATCATGGTTTGCATTGTCTACAAATGTGAACTGATTTAATTCTTAAATCACGAGACTTTCTAATCGCCTCATGTGAATTAGGCTCCTCTTATTGTTACCAGGACATTTTCATGCAATAACCTTGAAATTAAATTTTGCTTCATCCTTAATGACTATATTTGTTATGAAAAAAATTGCCCATAGACCATCTATAACATGAATTCATTCAATTTAACAACCAATGGAGTCCTTTATGTTGAAATTCATTTTTTATTGGAATTAATTGTTCAATTAAAATTAGAGAGTGGCTCAATTGATTTCACGTTAGCAATGCTCCTCTTTTGACTCCAAACACACTTTTTTTCACATTGATCATAAAATTAACACATGTAGCTAAACAACCTAATATATTGATTGAATCAAATAATTATAAAAACTTTTAAAACTCTAAATCCATTTAAATCCGTCAGTCAAAGGAGTCATTCATCGTGATTTGCATTCTGTACAAATGTCAACTGGTTTAATTCATAAATCACGAGACATTCTAATCGCCTCATGTGAATTAGGCTCCTCTTATTGTTATCAGGACTTTTTTCATGCAATAACCTTGAAATGAAATTTTGCTTCATTCTTAATGACTATATTCGTTATGAAAAAAATGCCCATGGACGATCTATAACAAGAATTCATTCAATTTAACAACCAATGAGTCCTTGATCTTGAAATTCATTTCTTATTGATATTAATTATGGAATTATAAATTAAAGATAGCCTCCCATCATTTCTCATTAGTAATGCTCCTCTTTTGACTCCAAAAACACTATTTTTGGCACATTGATCAGGAAAGTAACACATGTGGCTAAACAACCTAGTATATTGATTGAATCAAACAAGTATAAACACCATTACAGCTCTCAATCTATTTAAATCCGTCAATCAAGGGAGACATTCATTATGGTTTGCATTCCGTACAAATGTGAACTGGTTTAATTCTTAAATGACGAGATATTCTAATCACCTCATGTGAATTAGGCTCCTCTTATTGTTACTAGGACTTTTTTCATGCAATAACCTTGAAATTAAATTTTGCTTCATCCTTAATGACTATATTCTTTATGAAAAAAATGCCCATGGACCATCTATAACATGAATTCATTAAATTTATCAACCAATGGAGTCCTTGATGTTGAAATTCATTTTTTATTGATATTAATTGTTCTATTCAAAATTAGAGAGTGCCTCAAATGATTTCACATTAGCAATTGTCCTCTTTTGACTCCAAACGCACTTTTTGACACATTGATCATAAAATTAACACATGTAGCTAAACGACCTATTATATTGATTGAATCAAACAAGTATAAAAACCATTAAAACTCTAAATCCATTTAAATCCGTCAGTCAAAGGAGTCATTCATCATGGTTTGCATTGTCTACAAATGTGAACTGATTTAATTCTTAAATCACGAGACTTTCTAATCGCCTCATGTGAATTAGGCTCCTCTTATTGTTACCAGGACATTTTCATGCAATAACCTTGAAATTAAATTTTGCTTCATCCTTAATGACTATATTTGTTATGAAAAAAATTGCCCATAGACCATCTATAACATGAATTCATTCAATTTAACAACCAATGGAGTCCTTTATGTTGAAATTCATTTTTTATTGGAATTAATTGTTCAATTAAAATTAGAGAGTGGCTCAATTGATTTCACGTTAGCAATGCTCCTCTTTTGACTCCAAACACACTTTTTTTCACATTGATCATAAAATTAACACATGTAGCTAAACAACCTAATATATTGATTGAATCAAATAATTATAAAAACTTTTAAAACTCTAAATCCATTTAAATCCGTCAGTCAAAGGAGTCATTCATCGTGATTTGCATTCTGTACAAATGTCAACTGGTTTAATTCATAAATCACGAGACATTCTAATCGCCTCATGTGAATTAGGCTCCTCTTATTGTTATCAGGACTTTTTTCATGCAATAACCTTGAAATGAAATTTTGCTTCATTCTTAATGACTATATTCGTTATGAAAAAAATGCCCATGGACGATCTATAACAAGAATTCATTCAATTTAACAACCAATGAGTCCTTGATCTTGAAATTCATTTCTTATTGATATTAATTGTGGAATTAAAAATTAAAGGCAGCCTCCCATCATTTCTCATTAGCAATGCTCCTCTTTTGACTCCAAAAACACTATTTGGCACATTGATCAGGAAAGTAACACATGTGGCTAAACAACCTAGTATATTGATTGAATCAAACAAGTATAAACACCATTACAGCTCTCAATCTATTTAAATCCGTCAATCAAGGGAGACATTCATTATGGTTTGCATTCCGTACAAATGTGAACTGGTTTAATTCTTAAATGACAAGATATTCTAATCACCTCATGTGAATTAGGCTCCGCTTATTGTTACTAGGACTTTTTTCATGCAATAACCTTGAAATTAAATTTTGCTTCATCCTTAATGACTATATTCTTTATGAAAAAAATGCCCATGGACCATCTATAACATGAATTCATTAAATTTATCAACCAATGGAGTCCTTGATGTTGAAATTCATTTTTTATTGATATTAATTGTTCTATTCAAAATTAGAGAGTGCCTCAAATGATTTCACATTAGCAATTGTCCTCTTTTGACTCCAAACGCACTTTTTGACACATTGATCATAAAATTAACACATGTAGCTAAACGACCTATTATATTGATTGAATCAAAAAAGTATAAAAACCATTAAAACTCTAGATCCATTTAAATCCGTCAGTCAAAGGAGTCATTCATCATGGTTTGCATTGTGTGCAAAAGTGAACTGATTTAATTCTTAAATCACGAGACATTCTTATCGCCTCATGTGCATTAGGCTCCCCTTATTGTTACTAGGACTTTTTTCATGCAATAACCTTGAAATTAAATTTTGCTCCATCTTTAATGCCTATATTCTTTATGAAAAAAACGCCCATGGACCATCTATAACATCAATTTATTCAATTTAACAACCAATGGAGTCCTTGATGTTGAAATTCATTTTTTATTGATATTAATTGTCCAATTCAAAATTAGAGAGTGCCTCAAACGATTTCACATTTGCAATGCTCGTCTTTTGACTCCAAAAACACTTTTTGACACATTGATCATAAAATTAACACATGTAGCTAAACAACCTATTATATTGATTGAATCAAACAAGTATAAAAACCATTAAAACTCTAGATCCATTTAAATCCGTCAGTCAAAGGAGTCATTCATCATGGTTTGCATTGTCTACAAATGTGAACTGATTTAATTCTTAAATCACGAGACTTTCTAATCGCCTAACGTGAATTAGGCTCCTCTTAATGTTATCAGGACTTTTTTCATGCAATAACCTTGAAATGAAATTTTGCTTCATTCTTAATGACTATATTCGTTATGAAAGAAATGCCCATGCACGATCTATAACAAGAATTCATTCAATTTAACAACCAATGAGTCCTTGATCTTGAAATTCATTTCTTATTGATATTAATTGTGGAATTAAAAATTAAAGGTAGCCTCCCATCATTTCTCATTAGCAATGCTCCTCTTTTGACTCCAAACACACTATTTGGCACATTGATTAGGAAAGTAACACATGTGGCTAAACAACCTAGTGTATCGATTGAATCAAACAAGTATAAACACCATTACAGCTCGCAATCTATTTAAATTCATCAATCAAGGGAGACATTCATTATCATTTGCATTCCGTACAAATGTGAAATGGTTTAATTCTTAAATGACGAGATATTCTAATCACCTCATGTGAATTAGGCTCCTCTTATTGTTACTAGGACTTTTTTCATGCAATAACCTTGAAATTAAATTTTGCTTCATCCTTAACGACTATATTCTTTATGAAAAAAAATTGCCCATGGACCATCTATAACATGAATTCATTCAATTTATCAACCAATGGAGTCCTTGTTGTTGAAATTCATTTTTTATTGATATTAATTGTTCAATTCAAAATTAGAGAGTGCCTCAAACGATTTCACATTTGCAATGCTCCTCTTTTGACTCCAAAAACACTTTTTGACACATTGATCATAAAATTAACACATGTAGCTAAACAACCTATTATATTGATTGAATCAAACAAGTATAAAAACCATGAAAACTCTAGATCCATTTAAATCCGTCAGTCAAAGGAGTCATTCATCATGGTTTGCATTCTGTACAAATGTGAACTGATTTAATTCTTAAATCAGGAGACATTCTCATCGCCTCATGTGAATTAGGCTCCCCTTATTGTTACCAGGACTTTTTTCATGCAATAACCTTGAAATTAAATTTTGCTTCATCCTTAACGACTATATCCGTTATGAAAAAAAATGCCCATGGACCATCTATAACATGAATTCATTCAATTTAACAACCAATGGAGTCCTTGATGTTGAAATTCATTTTTTATTGATATTAATTGTTCAATTCAAAATTAGAGAGTGGCTCAATTGATTTCACATTAGCAATGCTCCTCTTTTGACTCCAAACACACTTTTTGACACATTGATCATAAAATTAACACATGTAGCTAAACAACCTATTATATTGATTGAATCAAACAAGTATAAAAAACCATTAAAACTCTAGATCCATTTAAATCCGTCAGTCAAAGGAGTCATTCATCATGGTTTGCATTCTGTACAAATGTGAACTAATTTAATTAATAAATCAGAAGACATTCTAATCGCCTCATGTGAATTAGGCTCCCCTTATTGTTACCAGGACTTTTTTCATGCAATAACTTTGAAATTAAATTTTGCTTCATCCTTAACGACTATATCCGTTATGAAAAAAATGCCCATGGACCATCTATAACATGAATTCATTCATTTTAACAACCAATGGAGTCCTTGATGTTGAAATTCATTTTTTATTGATATTAATTGTTCAATTCAAAATTAGAGAGTGCCTCAATTGATTTCACATTAGCAATGCTCCTCTTTTGACTCCAAAAACACTTTTTGACACATTGATCATAAAATTAACACATGTAGCTAAACAACCTATTATATTGATTGAATCAAATAATTATAAAAACTTTTAAAACTCTAAATCCATTTAAATCCGTCAGTCAAAGGAGTCATTCATCGTGATTTGCATTCTGTACAAATGTCAACTGGTTTAATTCATAAATCACGAGACATTCTAATCGCCTCATGTGAATTAGGCTCCTCTTATTGTTATCAGGACTTTTTTCATGCAATAACCTTGAAATGAAATTTTGCTTCATTCTTAATGACTATATTCGTTATGAAAAAAATGCCCATGGACGATCTATAACAAGAATTCATTCAATTTAACAACCAATGGAGTCCTTGATCTTGAAATTCATTTCTTATTGATATTAATTGTGGAATTAAAAAAAATAAAGGCAGCCTCCCATCATTTCTCATTAGCAATGCTCCTCTTTTGACTCCAAAAACACTATTTGGCACATTGATCAGGAAAGTAACACATGTGGCTAAACAACCTAGTATATTTGATTGAATCAAACAAGTATAAAACACCATTACAGCTCTCAATCTATTTAAATCCGTCAATCAAGGGAGACATTCATTATGGTTTGCATTCCGTACAAATGTGAACTGGTTTAATTCTTAAATGACAAGATATTCTAATCACCTCATGTGAATTAGGCTCCGCTTATTGTTACTAGGACTTTTTTCATGCAATAACCTTGAAATTAAATTTTGCTTCATCCTTAATGACTATATTCTTTATGAAAAAAATGCCCATGGACCATCTATAACATGAATTCATTAAATTTATCAACTAATGGAGTCCTTGATGTTGAAATTCATTTTTTATTGATATTAATTGTTCTATTCAAAATTAGAGAGTGCCTCAAATGATTTCACATTAGCAATTGTCCTCTTTTGACTCCAAACGCACTTTTTGACACATTGATCATAAAATTAACACATGTAGCTAAACGACCTATTATATTGATTGAATCAAAAAAGTATAAAAACCATTAAAACTCTAGATCCATTTAAATCCGTCAGTCAAAGGAGTCATTCATCATGGTTTGCATTGTGTGCAAAAGTGAACTGATTTAATTCTTAAATCACGAGACATTCTTATCGCCTCATGTGCATTAGGCTCCCCTTATTGTTACTAGGACTTTTTTCATGCAATAACCTTGAAATTAAATTTTGCTCCATCTTTAATGCCTATATTCTTTATGAAAAAAACGCCCATGGACCATCTATAACATCAATTTATTCAATTTAACAACCAATGGAGTCCTTGATGTTGAAATTCATTTTTTATTGATATTAATTGTCCAATTCAAAATTAGAGAGTGCCTCAAACGATTTCACATTTGCAATGCTCCTCTTTTGACTCCAAAAACACTTTTTGACACATTGATCATAAAATTAACACATGTAGCTAAACAACCTATTATATTGATTGAATCAAACAAGTATAAAAACCATTAAAACTCTAGATCCATTTAAATCCGTCAGTCAAAGGAGTCATTCATCATGGTTTGCATTGTCTACAAATGTGAACTGATTTAATTCTTAAATCACGAGACTTTCTAATCGCCTCATGTGAATTAGGCTCCTCTTAATGTTATCAGGACTTTTTTCATGCAATAACCTTGAAATGAAATTTTGCTTCATTCTTAATGACTATATTCGTTATGAAAGAAATGCCCATGGACGATCTATAACAAGAATTCATTCAATTTAACAACCAATGAGTCCTTGATCTTGAAATTCATTTCTTATTGATATTAATTGTGGAATTAAAAATTAAAGGTAGCCTCCCATCATTTCTCATTAGCAATGCTCCTCTTTTGACTCCAAACACACTATTTGGCACATTGATTAGGAAAGTAACACATGTGGCTAAACAACCTAGTGTATCGATTGAATCAAACAAGTATAAACACCATTACAGCTCGCAATCTATTTAAATTCATCAATCAAGGGAGACATTCATTATCATTTGCATTCCGTACAAATGTGAAATGGTTTAATTTCTTAAATGACGAGATATTCTAATCACCTCATGTGAATTAGGCTCCTCTTATTGTTACTAGGACTTTTTTCATGCAATAACCTTGAAATTAAATTTTGCTTCATCCTTAACGACTATATTCTTTATGAAAAAAATGCCCATGGACCATCTATAACATGAATTCATTCAATTTATCAACCAATGGAGTCCTTGTTGTTGAAATTCATTTTTTATTGATATTAATTGTTCAATTCAAAATTAGAGAGTGCCTCAAACGATTTCACATTTGCAATGCTCCTCTTTTGACTCCAAAAACACTTTTTGACACATTGATCATAAAATTAACACATGTAGCTAAACAACCTATTATATTGATTGAATCAAACAAGTATAAAAACCATGAAAACTCTAGATCCATTTAAATCCGTCAGTCAAAGGAGTCATTCATCATGGTTTGCATTCTGTACAAATGTGAACTGATTTAATTCTTAAATCAGGAGACATTCTCATCGCCTCATGTGAATTAGGCTCCCCTTATTGTTACCAGGACTTTTTTCATGCAATAACCTTGAAATTAAATTTTGCTTCATCCTTAACGACTATATCCGTTATGAAAAAAATGCCCATGGACCATCTATAACATGAATTCATTCAATTTAACAACCAATGGAGTCCTTGATGTTGAAATTCATTTTTTATTGATATTAATTGTTCAATTCAAAATTAGAGAGTGGCTCAATTGATTTCACATTAGCAATGCTCCTCTTTTGACTCCAAACACACTTTTTGACACATTGATCATAAAATTAACACATGTAGCTAAACAACCTATTATATTGATTGAATCAAACAAGTATAAAAACCATTAAAACTCTAGATCCATTTAAATCCGTCAGTCAAAGGAGTCATTCATCATGGTTTGCATTCTGTACAAATGTGAACTAATTTAATTCTTAAATCAGAAGACATTCTAATCGCCTCATGTGAATTAGGCTCCCCTTATTGTTACCAGGACTTTTTTCATGCAATAACTTTGAAATTAAATTTTGCTTCATCCTTAACGACTATATCCGTTATGAAAAAAATGCCCATGGACCATCTATAACATGAATTCATTCATTTTAACAACCAATGGAGTCCTTGATGTTGAAATTCATTTTTTATTGATATTAATTGTTCAATTCAAAATTAGAGAGTGCCTCAATTGATTTCACATTAGCAATGCTCCTCTTTTGACTCCAAAAACACTTTTTGACACATTGATCATAAAATTAACACATGTAGCTAAACAACCTATTATATTGATTGAATCAAACAAGTATAAAAACCATGAAAACTCTAGATCCATTTAAATCCGTCAGTCAAAGGAGTCATTCATCATGGTTTGCATTCTGTACAAATGTGAACTGATTTAATTCTTAAATCAGGAGACATTCTCATCGCCTCATGTGAATTAGGCTCCCCTTATTGTTACCAGGACTTTTTTCATGCAATAACTTTGAAATTAAATTTTGCTTCATCCTTAACGACTATATCCGTTATGAAAAAAATGCCCATGGACCATCTATAACATGAATTCATTCAATTTAACAACCAATGGAGTCCTTGATGTTGAAATTCATTTTTTATTGATATTAATTGTTCAATTCAAAATTAGAGAGTGGCTCAATTGATTTCACATTAGCAATGCTCCTCTTTTGACTCCAAACACACTTTTTGACACATTGATCATAAAATTAACACATGTAGCTAAACAACCTATTATATTGATTGAATCAAACAAGTATAAAAACCATTAAAACTCTAGATCCATTTAAATCCGTCAGTCAAAGGAGTCATTCATCATGGTTTGCATTCTGTACAAATGTGAACTGATTTAATTCTTAAATCAGAAGACATTCTAATCGCCTCATGTGAATTAGGCTCCCCTTATTGTTACCGGGACTTTTTTCATGCAATAACTTTGAAATTAAATTTTGCTTCATCCTTAACGACTATATCCGTTATGAAAAAAATGCCCATGGACCATCTATAACATGAATTCATTAATTTTAACAACCAATGGAGTCCTTGATGTTGAAATTCATTTTTTATTGATATTAATTGTTCAATTCAAAATTAGAGAGTGCCTCAATTGATTTCACATTAGCAATGCTCCTCTTTTGACTCCAAACACACTTTTTGACACATTGATCATAAAATTAACACATATAGCTAAACAACCTATTATATTGATTGAATCAAGCAAGTATAAAAACCATTAAAACTCTAAATCCATTTAAATCTGTCAGTCAAAGGAGTCATTCATAATGGTTTGCATTCTGTACAAATGTGAACTGATTTAATTCTTAAATCACGAGACTTTCTAATCGCCTCATGTGAATTAGGCTCATCTTATTGTTACCAGGACATTTTTCATGCAATAACCTTGAAATTAAATTTTGCTTCATCCTTAATGACTATATTTGTTATGAAAAAAATTGCCCATGGACCATCTATAGCATGAATTCATTCAATTTAACAACCAATGGAGTCCTTTATGTTGAAATTCATTTTTTATTGGAATTAATTGTTCAATTAAAATTAGAGAGTGCCTCAATTGATTTCACGTTAGCAATGCTCCTCTTTTGACTCCAAACACACTTTTTTTTTCACATTGATCATAAAATTAACACATGTAGCTAAACAACCTAATATATTGATTGAATCAAATAATTATAAAAACTTTTAAAACTCTAAATCCATTTAAATCCGTCAGTCAAAGGAGTCATTCATCGTGATTTGCATTCTATACAAATGTCAACTGGTTTAATTTCTTAAATCACGAGACATTCTAATCGCCTCATGTGAATTAGGCTCCTCTTATTGTTATCAGGACTTTTTTCATGCAATAACCTTGAAATGAAATTTTGCTTCATTCTTAATGACTATATTCGTTATGAAAGAAATGCCATGGACGATCTATAACAAGAATTCATTCAATTTAACAACCAATGAGTCCTTGATCTTGAAATTGATTTCTTATTGATATTAATTGTGGAATTAAAAATTAAAGGTAGCCTCCCATCATTTCTCATTAGCAATGCTCCTCTTTTGACTCCAAACACACTATTTGGCACATTGATTAGGAAAGTAACACATGTGGCTAAACAACCTAGTGTATCGATTGAATCAAACAAGTATAAACACCATTACAGCTCGCAATCTATTTAAATTCGTCAATCAAGGGAGACATTCATTATCATTTGCATTCCGTACAAATGTGAAATGGTTTAATTCTTAAATGACGAGATATTCTAATCACCTCATGTGAATTAGGCTCCTCTTATTGTTACTAGGACTTTTTTCATGCAATAACCTTGAAATTAAATTTTGCTTCATCCTTAACGACTATATTCTTTATGAAAAAAATGCCCATGGACCATCTATAACATGAATTCATTCAATTTATCAACCAATGGAGTCCTTGTTGTTGAAATTCATTTTTTATTGATATTAATTGTTCAATTCAAAATTAGAGAGTGCCTCAAACGATTTCACATTTGCAATGCTCCTCTTTTGACTCCAAAAACAATTTTTGACACATTGATCATAAAATTAACACATGTAGCTAAACAACCTATTATATTGATTGAATCAAACAAGTATAAAAACATGAAAACTCTAGATCCATTTAAATCCGTCAGTCAAAGGAGTCATTCATCATGGTTTGCATTCTGTACAAATGTGAACTGATTTAATTCTTAAATCAGGAGACATTCTCATCGCCTCATGTGAATTAGGCTCCCCTTATTGTTACCAGGACTTTTTTCATGCAATAACTTTGAAATTAAATTTTGCTTCATCCTTAACGACTATATCCGTTATGAAAAAAATGCCCATGGACCATCTATAACATGAATTCATTCAATTTAACAACCAATGGAGTCCTTGATGTTGAAATTCATTTTTTATTGATATTAATTGTTCAATTCAAAATTAGAGAGTGGCTCAATTGATTTCACATTAGCAATGCTCCTCTTTTGACTCCAAACACACTTTTTGACACATTGATCATAAAATTAACACATGTAGCTAAACAACCTATTATATTGATTGAATCAAACAAGTATAAAAACCATTAAAACTCTAGATCCATTTAAATCCGTCAGTCAAAGGAGTCATTCATCATGGTTTGCATTCTGTACAAATGTGAACTGATTTAATTCTTAAATCAGAAGACATTCTAATCGCCTCATGTGAATTAGGCTCCCCTTATTGTTACCGGGACTTTTTTCATGCAATAACTTTGAAATTAAATTTTGCTTCATCCTTAACGACTATATCCGTTATGAAAAAAATGCCCATGGACCATCTATAACATGAATTCATTAATTTTAACAACCAATGGAGTCCTTGATGTTGAAATTCATTTTTTATTGATATTAATTGTTCAATTCAAAATTAGAGAGTGCCTCAATTGATTTCACATTAGCAATGCTCCTCTTTTGACTCCAAACACACTTTTTGACACATTGATCATAAAATTAACACATATATAGCTAAACAACCTATTATATTGATTGAATCAAGCAAGTATAAAAACCATTAAAAAACTCTAAATCCATTTAAATCTGTCAGTCAAAGGAGTCATTCATAATGGTTTGCATTCTGTACAAATGTGAACTGATTTAATTCTTAAATCACGAGACTTTCTAATCGCCTCATGTGAATTAGGCTCATCTTATTGTTACCAGGACATTTTTCATGCAATAACCTTGAAATTAAATTTTGCTTCATCCTTAATGACTATATTTGTTATGAAAAAAATTGCCCATGGACCATCTATAGCATGAATTCATTCAATTTAACAACCAATGGAGTCCTTTATGTTGAAATTCATTTTTTATTGGAATTAATTGTTCAATTAAAATTAGAGAGTGCCTCAATTGATTTCACGTTAGCAATGCTCCTCTTTTGACTCCAAACACACTTTTTTTCACATTGATCATAAAATTAACACATGTAGCTAAACAACCTAATATATTGATTGAATCAAATAATTATAAAAACTTTTAAAACTCTAAATCCATTTAAATCCGTCAGTCAAAGGAGTCATTCATCGTGATTTGCATTCTATACAAATGTCAACTGGTTTAATTCTTAAATCACGAGACATTCTAATCGCCTCATGTGAATTAGGCTCCTCTTATTGTTATCAGGACTTTTTTCATGCAATAACCTTGAAATGAAATTTTGCTTCATTCTTAATGACTATATTCGTTATGAAAGAAATGCCATGGACGATCTATAACAAGAATTCATTCAATTTAACAACCAATGAGTCCTTGATCTTGAAATTCATTTCTTATTGATATTAATTGTGGAATTAAAAATTAAAGGTAGCCTCCATCATTTCTCATTAGCAATGCTCCTCTTTTGACTCCAAACACACTATTTGGCACATTGATTAGGAAAGTAACACATGTGGCTAAACAACCTAGTGTATCGATTGAATCAAACAAGTATAAACACCATTACAGCTCGCAATCTATTTAAATTCGTCAATCAAGGGAGACATTCATTATCATTTGCATTCCGTACAAATGTGAAATGGTTTAATTCTTAAATGACGAGATATTCTAATCACCTCATGTGAATTAGGCTCCTCTTATTGTTACTAGGACTTTTTTCATGCAATATAACCTTGAAATTAAATTTTGCTTCATCCTTAACGACTATATTCTTTATGAAAAAAATGCCCATGGACCATCTATATAACATGAATTCATTCAATTTATCAACCAATGGAGTCCTTGTTGTTGAAATTCATTTTTTATTGATATTAATTGTTCAATTCAAAATTAGAGAGTGCCTCAAACGATTTCACATTTGCAATGCTCCTCTTTTGACTCCAAAAACAATTTTTGACACATTGATCATAAAATTAACACATGTAGCTAAACAACCTATTATATTGATTGAATCAAACAAGTATAAAAACCATGAAAACTCTAGATCCATTTAAATCCGTCAGTCAAAGGAGTCATTCATCATGGTTTGCATTCTGTACAAATGTGAACTGATTTAATTCTTAAATCAGGAGACATTCTCATCGCCTCATGTGAATTAGGCTCCCCTTATTGTTACCAGGACTTTTTTTCATGCAATAACTTTGAAATTAAATTTTGCTTCATCCTTAACGACTATATCCGTTATGAAAAAAAAATGCCCATGGACCATCTATAACATGAATTCATTCAATTTAACAACCAATGGAGTCCTTGATGTTGAAATTCATTTTTTATTGATATTAATTGTTCAATTCAAAATTAGAGAGTGGCTCAATTGATTTCACATTAGCAATGCTCCTCTTTTGACTCCAAACACACTTTTTGACACATTGATCATAAAATTAAACACACATGTAGCTAAACAACCTATTATATTGATTGAATCAAACAAGTATAAAAACCATTAAAACTCTAGATCCATTTAAATCCGTCAGTCAAAGGAGTCATTCATCATGGTTTGCATTCTGTACAAATGTGAACTGATTTAATTCTTAAATCAGAAGACATTCTAATCGCCTCATGTGAATTAGGCTCCCCTTATTGTTACCCGGGACTTTTTTCATGCAATAACTTTGAAATTAAATTTTGCTTCATCCTTAACGACTATATCCGTTATGAAAAAAAATGCCCATGGACCATCTATAACATGAATTCATTAATTTTAACAACCAATGGAGTCCTTGATGTTGAAATTCATTTTTTATTGATATTAATTGTTCAATTCAAAATTAGAGAGTGCCTCAATTGATTTCACATTAGCAATGCTCCTCTTTTGACTCCAAACACACTTTTTTGACACATTGATCATAAAATTAACACATATAGCTAAACAACCTATTATATTGATTGAATCAAGCAAGTATAAAAACCATTAAAACTCTAAATCCATTTAAATCTGTCAGTCAAAGGAGTCATTCATAATGGTTTGCATTCTGTACAAATGTGAACTGATTTAATTCTTAAATCACGAGACTTTCTAATCGCCTCATGTGAATTAGGCTCATCTTATTGTTACCAGGACATTTTTCATGCAATAACCTTGAAATTAAATTTTGCTTCATCCTTAATGACTATATTTGTTATGAAAAAAATTGCCCATGGACCATCTATAGCATGAATTCATTCAATTTAACAACCAATGGAGTCCTTTATGTTGAAATTCATTTTTTATTGGAATTAATTGTTCAATTAAAATTAGAGAGTGCCTCAATTGATTTCACGTTAGCAATGCTCCTCTTTTGACTCCAAACACACTTTTTTTCACATTGATCATAAAATTAACACATGTAGCTAAACAACCTAATATATTGATTGAATCAAATAATTATAAAAACTTTTAAAACTCTAAATCCATTTAAATCCGTCAGTCAAAGGAGTCATTCATCGTGATTTGCATTCTATACAAATGTCAACTGGTTTAATTCTTAAATCACGAGACATTCTAATCGCCTCATGTGAATTAGGCTCCTCTTATTGTTATCAGGACTTTTTTCATGCAATAACCTTGAAATGAAATTTTGCTTCATTCTTAATGACTATATTCGTTATGAAAGAAATGCCATGGACGATCTATAACAAGAATTCATTCAATTTAACAACCAATGAGTCCTTGATCTTGAAATTCATTTCTTATTGATATTAATTGTGGAATTAAAAATTAAAGGTAGCCTCCCATCATTTCTCATTAGCAATGCTCCTCTTTTGACTCCAAACACACTATTTGGCACATTGATTAGGAAAGTAACACATGTGGCTAAACAACCTAGTGTATCGATTGAATCAAACAAGTATAAACACCATTACAGCTCGCAATCTATTTAAATTCGTCAATCAAGGGAGACATTCATTATCGTTTGCATTTCGTACAAATGTGAACTGGTTTAATTCTTAAATGACGAGATATTCTAATCACCTCAAGTGAATTAGGCTCCTCTTATCGTTACTCGGACTTTTTTCATGCAATAACCTTGAAATTAAATTTTGCTTCATCCTTAACGACTATATTCTTTATGAAAAAAATGCCCATAGACCATCTATAACATGAATTCATTCAATTTATCAACCAATGGAGTCCTTGTTGTTGAAATTCATTTTTTTATTGATATTAATTGTTCAAGTCAAAATTAGAGAGTGCCTCAATTGATTTCACATTAGCAATGCACCTCTCTTGACTCCAAACACACTTTATGACACATTGATCATAAAATTAACACATGTAGCTAAACATCCTCTTATATTGATTGAATCAAACAAGTATAAAAACCATTAAAACTCTAAATCCATTCAAATCCGTCAGTCAAAGGAGTCATTCATCATGGTTTACATTGTCTACAAATGTGAACTGATTTAATTCTTAAATCACGAGACTTTCTAATCGCCTCATGTGAATTAGGCTCCTCTTATTGTTACCAGGACTTTTTTCATGCAATAACCTTGAAATTAAATTTTGCTTCATCCTTAATGACTATATTTCTTATGAAAAAAATTGCCCATGGACCATCTATAACATGAATTCATTCAATTTAACAACCAATGGAGTCCTTGATGTTGAAATTCATTTTTTATTGATATTAATTGTCCAATTCAAAATTATAGAGTGCCTCAATTGATTTCACATTAGCAATGCTCCTCTTTTGACTCCAAACACACTTTTTGACACATTGATCATAAAATTAACGCATGAAGCTAAACAACCGATTATATTGTTTAAATCAAACAAGTATAAAAACCTTTAAAACTCTAAATCCATTTAAATCTGTCAGTCAAAGGAGTCATTCATCATGATTTACATTCTGTACAAATGTGAACTGGTTTAATTCTTAAATCACGAGACATTCTAATCGCCTCATGTGAATTAGGCTCCTCTTATTGTAACCAGGACTTTTTTCATGCAATAACCTTGAAATTAAATTTTGCTTCATCCTTAATGACTATATTTCTTATGAAAAAAATTGCCCATGGACCATCTATAACATGAATTCATTCAATTTAACAACCAATGGAGTCCTTGATGTTGAAATTCATTTTTTATTGGAATTAATTGTTCAATTCAAAATTAGAGAGTGCCTCAATTGATTTCACATTAGCAATGCTCCTCTTTTGACTCCAAACACACTTTTTTTCACATTGATCATAAAATTAACACATGTAGCTAAACAACCTAATATATTGATTGAATCAAATAAGTATAAAAATTTTTAAAACACTAAATCCATTTAAATCCGTCAGTCAAAGGTGTCATTCATCATGATTTGCATTCTGTACAAATGTCAACTAGTTTAATTCTTAAATCACGAGACATTCTAATCGCCTCATGTGAATTAGGCTCCTCTTATTCTTATCAGGACTTTTTTCATGCAATAACCTTGAAATGAAATTTTGCTTCATCCTTAATGACCATATTCGTTATGAAAAAAATGCCCATGGACCATCTATAACATGAATTCATTCAATTTAACAACCAATGAGTCCTTGATCTTGAAATTCATTTCTTATTGATATTAATTGTGGAATTAAAAATTAAAGGCAGCCTCCCATCATTTCTCATTAGCAATGCTCCTCTTTTGACTCCAAAAACACTATTTGGCACATTGATCAGGAAAGTAACACATGTGGCTAAACAACCTAGTATATTGATTGAATCAAACAAGTATAAACACCATTACAGCTCTCAATCTATTTAAATCCGTCAATCAAGGGAGACATTCATTATGGTTTGCATTCCGTACAAATGTGAATTGGTTTAATTCTTAAATGACAAGATATTCTAATCACCTCATGTGAATTAGGCTCCGCTTATTGTTACTAGGACTTTTTTCATGCAATAACCTTGAAATCAAAATTTTGCTTCATCCTTAATGACTATATTCTTTATGAAAAAAATGCCCATGGACCATCTCTATAACATGAATTCATTAAATTTATCAACCAATGGAGTCCTTGATGTTGAAATTCATTTTTTATTGATATTAATTGTTCTATTCAAAATTAGAGAGTGCCTCAAATGATTTCACATTAGCAATTGTCCTCTTTTGACTCCAAACGCACTTTTTGACACATTGATCATAAAATTAACACATGTAGCTAAACGACCTATTATATTGATTGAATCAAAAAAGTATAAAAACCATTAAAACTCTAGATCCATTTAAATCCATCAGTCCAAGGAGTCATTCATCATGGTTTGCATTGTGTACAAAAGTGAACTGATTTAATTCTTAAATCACGAGACATTCTTATCGCCTCATGTGCATTAGGCTCCCCTTATTGTTACTAGGACTTTTTTCATGCAATAACCTTGAAATTAAATTTTGCTCCATCTTTAATGCCTATATTCTTTATGAAAAAAACGCCCATGGACCATCTATAACATCAATTTATTCAATTTAACAACCAATGGAGTCCTTGATGTTGAAATTCATTTTTTATTTATATTAATTGTCCAATTCAAAATTAGAGAGTGCCTCAAACGATTTCACATTTGCAATGCTCCTCTTTTGACTCCAAAAACACTTTTTGACACATTGATCATAAAATTAACACATGTAGCTAAACAACCTATTATATTGATTGAATTAAACAAGTATAAAAACCATTAAAACTCTAGATCTATTTAAATCCGTCAGTCAAAGGAGTCATTCATCATGGTTTGCATTGTCTACAAATGTGAACTGATTTAATTCTTAAATCACGAGACTTTCTAATCGCCTCATGTGAATTAGGCTCCCCTTAATGTTATCAGGACTTTTTTCATGCAATAACCTTGAAATGAAATTTTGCTTCATTCTTAATGACTATATTCGTTATGAAAGAAATGCCCATGGACGATCTATAACAAGAATTCATTCAATTTAACAACCAATGAGTCCTTGATCTTGAAATTCATTTCTTATTGATATTAATTGTGGAATTAAAAATTAAAGGTAGCCTCCCATCATTTCTCATTAGCAATGCTCCTCTTTTGACTCCAAACACACTATTTGGCACATTGATTAGGAAAGTAACACATGTGGCTAAACAACCTAGTGTATCGATTGAATCAAACAAGTATAAACACCATTACAGCTCGCAATCTATTTAAATTCATCAATCAAGGGAGACATTCATTATCATTTGCATTCCATACAAATGTGAAATGGTTTAATTCTTAAATGACGAGATATTCTAATCACCTCATGTGAATTAGGCTCCTCTTATTGTTACTAGGACTTTTTTCATGCAATAACCTTGAAATTAAATTTTGCTTCATCCTTAACGACTATATTCTTTATGAAAAAAATGCCCATGGACCATCTATAACATGAATTCATTCAATTTATCAACCAATGGAGTCCTTGTTGTTGAAATTCATTTTTTATTGATATTAATTGTTCAATTCAAAATTAGAGAGTGCCTCAAACGATTTCACATTTGCAATGCTCCTCTTTTGACTCCAAAAACACTTTTTGACACATTGATCATAAAATTAACACATGTAGCTAAACAACCTATTATATTGATTGAATCAAACAAGTATAAAAAACCATGAAAAACTCTAGATCCATTTAAATCCGTCAGTCAAAGGAGTCATTCATCATGGTTTGCATTCTGTACAAATGTGAACTGATTTAATTCTTAAATCAGGAGACATTCTCATCGCCTCATGTGAATTAGGCTCCCCTTATTGTTACCAGGGACTTTTTTCATGCAATAACTTTGAAATTAAATTTTTGCTTCATCCTTAACGACTATATCCGTTATGAAAAAAATGCCCATGGACCATCTATAACATGAATTCATTCAATTTAACAACCAATGGAGTCCTTGATGTTGAAATTCATTTTTTTTATTGATATTAATTGTTCAATTCAAAATTAGAGAGTGGCTCAATTGATTTCACATTAGCAATGCTCCTCTTTTGACTCCAAACACACTTTTTGACACATTGATCATAAAATTAACACATGTAGCTAAACAACCTATTATATTGATTGAATCAAACAAGTATAAAAACCATTAAAACTCTAGATCCATTTAAATCCGTCAGTCAAAGGAGTCATTCATCATGGTTTGCATTCTGTACAAATGTGAACTAATTTAATTCTTAAATCAGAAGACATTCTAATCGCCTCATGTGAATTAGGCTCCCCTTATTGTTACCAGGACTTTTTTCATGCAATAACTTTGAAATTAAAATTTTGCTTCATCCTTAACGACTATATCCGTTATGAAAAAAATGCCCATGGACCATCTATAACATGAATTCATTCAATTTAACAACCAATGGAGTCCTTGATGTTGAAATTCATTTTTTATTGATATTAATTGTTCAATTCAAAAATTAGAGAGTGCCTCAATTGATTTCACATTTGCAATGCTCCTCTTTTGACTCCAAAAACACTTTTTTGACACATTGATCATAAAATTAACACATGTAGCTAAACAACCTATTATATTGATTGAATCAAACAAGTATAAAAAACCATGAAAACTCTAGATCCATTTAAATCCGTCAGTCAAAGGAGTCATTCATCATGGTTTGCATTCTGTACAAATGTGAACTGATTTAATTTCTTAAATCAGGAGACATTCTCATCGCCTCATGTGAATTAGGCTCCCCTTATTGTTACCAGGACTTTTTTTCATGCAATAACTTTGAAATTAAATTTTGCTTCATCCTTAACGACTATATCCGTTATGAAAAAAATGCCCATGGACCATCTATAACATGAATTCATTCAATTTAACAACCAATGGAGTCCTTGATGTTGAAATTCATTTTTTATTGATATTAATTGTTCAATTCAAAATTAGAGAGTGGCTCAATTGATTTCACATTAGCAATGCTCCTCTTTTGACTCCAAACACACTTTTTGACACATTGATCATAAAATTAAACACATGTAGCTAAACAACCTATTATATTGATTGAATCAAACAAGTATAAAAAACCATTAAAACTCTAGATCCATTTAAATCCGTCAGTCAAAGGAGTCATTCATCATGGTTTGCATTCTGTACAAATGTGAACTGATTTAATTCTTAAATCACAAGACTTTCTAATCGCCTCATGTGAATTAGGCTCATCTTATTGTTACCAAGACATTTTTCATGCAATAACCTTGAAATTAAATTTTGCTTCATCCTTAATGACTATATTTGTTATGAAAAAAATTGCCCATGGACCATCTATAGCATGAATTCATTCAATTTAACAACCAATGGAGTCCTTTATGTTGAAATTCATTTTTTATTGGAATTAATTGTTCAATTAAAATTAGAGAGTGCCTCAATTGATTTCACGTTAGCAATGCTCCTCTTTTGACTCCAAACACACTTTTTTTCACATTGATCATAAAATTAACACATGTAGCTAAACAACCTAATATATTGATTGAATCAAATAATTATAAAAACTTTTAAAACTCTAAATCCATTTAAATCCGTCAGTCAAAGGAGTCATTCATCGTGATTTGCATTCTATACAAATGTCAACTGGTTTAATTCTTAAATCACGAGACATTCTAATCGCCTCATGTGAATTAGGCTCCTCTTATTGTTATCAAGACTTTTTTCATGCAATAACCTTGAAATGAAATTTTGCTTCATTCTTAATGACTATATTCGTTATGAAAGAAATGCCCATGGACGATCTATAACAAGAATTCATTCAATTTAACAACCAATGAGTCCTTGATCTTGAAATTCATTTCTTATTGATATTAATTGTGGAATTAAAAATTAAAGGTAGCCTCCCATCATTTCTCATTAGCAATGCTCCTCTTTTGACTCCAAACACACTATTTGGCACATTGATTAGGAAAGTAACACATGTGGCTAAACAACCTAGTGTATCGATTGAATCAAACAAGTATAAACACCATTACAGCTCGCAATCTATTTAAATTCGTCAATCAAGGGAGACATTCATTATCATTTGCATTCCGTACAAATGTGAAATGGTTTAATTCTTAAATGACGAGATATTCTAATCACCTCATGTGAATTAGGCTCCTCTTATTGTTACTAGGACTTTTTTCATGCAATAACCTTGAAATTAAATTTTGCTTCATCCTTAACGACTATATTCTTTATGAAAAACATGCCCATGGACCATCTATAACATGAATTCATTCAATTTATCAACCAATGGAGTCCTTGTTGTTGAAATTCATTTTTTTTATTGATATTAATTGTTCAATTCAAAATTAGAGAGTGCCTCAAACGATTTCACATTTGCAATGCTCCTCTTTTGACTCCAAAAACAATTTTTGACACATTGATCATAAAATTAACACATGTAGCTAAACAACCTATTATATTGATTGAATCAAACAAGTATAAAAACCATGAAAACTCTAGATCCATTTAAATCCGTCAGTCAAAGGAGTCATTCATCATGGTTTGCATTCTGTACAAATGTGAACTGATTTAATTCTTAAATCAGGAGACATTCTCATCGCCTCATGTGAATTAGGCTCCCCTTATTGTTACCAGGACTTTTTTCATGCAATAACTTTGAAATTAAATTTTGCTTCATCCTTAACGACTATATCCGTTATGAAAAAAATGCCCATGGACCATCTATAACATGAATTCATTCAATTTAACAACCAATGGAGTCCTTGATGTTGAAATTCATTTTTTATTGATATTAATTGTTCAATTCAAAATTAGAGAGTGGCTCAATTGATTTCACATTAGCAATGCTCCTCTTTTGACTCCAAACACACTTTTTGACACATTGATCATAAAATTAACACATGTAGCTAAACAACCTATTATATTGATTGAATCAAACAAGTATAAAAACCATTAAAACTCTAGATCCATTTAAATCCGTCAGTCAAAGGAGTCATTCATCATGGTTTGCATTCTGTACAAATGTGAACTGATTTAATTCTTAAATCAAGAGACATTCTCATCGCCTCATGTGAATTAGGCTCCCCTTATTGTTACCAGGACTTTTTTCATGCAATAACTTTGAAATTAAATTTTGCTTCATCCTTAACGACTATATCTGTTATGAAAAAAACGCCCATGGACCATCTATAACATGAATTCATTCAATTTAACAACCAATGGAGTCCTTGATGTTGAAATTCATTTTTTATTGATATTAATTGTTCAATTCAAAATTAGAGAGTGGCTCAATTGATTTCACATTAGCAATGCTCCTCTTTTGACTCCAAACACACTTTTTGACACATTGATCATAAAATTAACACATGTAGCTAAACAACCTATTATATTGATTGAATCAAACAAGTATAAAAACCATTAAAACTCTAGATCCATTTAAATCCGTCAGTCAAAGGAGTCATTCATCATGGTTTGCATTCTGTACAAATGTGAACTGATTTAATTCTTAAATCACGAGACTTTCTAATCGCCTCATGTGAATTAGGCTCATCTTATTGTTACCAGGACATTTTTCATGCAATAACCTTGAAATTAAATTTTGCTTCATCCTTAATGACTATATTTGTTATGAAAAAAATTGCCCATGGACCATCTATAGCATGAATTCATTCAATTTAACAACCAATGGAGTCCTTTATGTTGAAATTCATTTTGTATTGGAATTAATTGTTCAATTAAAATTAGAGAGTGCCTCAATTGATTTCACGTTAGCAATGCTCCTCTTTTGACTCCAAACACACTTTTTTTCACATTGATCATAAAATTAACACATGTAGCTAAACAAACCTAATATATTGATTGAATCAAATAATTATAAAAACTTTTAAAACTCTAAATCCATTTAAATCCGTCAGTCAAAGGAGTCATTCATCGTGATTTGCATTCTATACAAATGTCAACTGGTTTAATTCTTAAATCACGAGACATTCTAATCGCCTCATGTGAATTAGGCTCCTTTTATTGTTATCAGGACTTTTTTCATGCAATAACCTTGAAATGAAATTTTGCTTCATTCTTAATGACTATATTCGTTATGAAAGAAATGCCCATGGACGATCTATAACAAGAATTCATTCAATTTAACAACCAATGAGTCCTTGATCTTGAAATTCATTTCTTATTGATATTAATTGTGGAATTAAAAATTAAAGGTAGCCTCCCATCATTTCTCATTAGCAATGCTCCTCTTTTGACTCCAAACACACTATTTGGCACATTGATTAGGAAAGTAACACATGTGGCTAAACAACCTAGTGTATCGATTGAATCAAACAAGTTTAAACACCATTACAGCTCGCAATCTATTTAAATTCGTCAATCAAGGGAGACATTCATTATCATTTGCATTCCGTACAAATGTGAAATGGTTTAATTCTTAAAATGACGAGATATTCTAATCACCTCATGTGAATTAGGCTCCTCTTATTGTTACTAGGACTTTTTTCATGCAATAACCTTGAAATTAAATTTTGCTTCATCCTTAACGACTATATTCTTTATGAAAAAAAAATGCCCATGGACCATCTATAACATGAATTCATTCAATTTATCAACCAATGGAGTCCTTGTTGTTGAAATTCATTTTTTATTGATATTAATTGTTCAATTCAAAATTAGAGAGTGCCTCAAACGATTTCACATTTGCAATGCTCCTCTTTTGACTCAAAAAAACAATTTTTGACACATTGATCATAAAATTAACACATGTAGCTAAACAACCTATTATATTGATGATTGAATCAAACAAGTATAAAAACCATGAAAACTCTAGATCCATTTAAATCCGTCAGTCAAAGGAGTCATTCATCATGGTTTGCATTCTGTACAAAATGTGAATTGATTTAATTCTTAAATCAGGAGACATTCTCATCGCCTCATGTGAATTAGGCTCCCCTTATTGTTACCAGGACTTTTTTCATGCAATAACTTTGAAATTAAATTTTGCTTCATCCTTAACGACTATATCCGTTATGAAAAAAATGCCCATGGACCATCTATAACATGAATTCATTCAATTTAACAACCAATGGAGTCCTTGATGTTGAAATTCATTTTTTATTGATATTAATTGTTCAATTCAAAATTAGAGAGTGGCTCAATTGATTTCACATTAGCAATGCTCCTCTTTTGACTCCAAACACACTTTTTGACACATTGATCATAAAATTAACACATGTAGCTAAACAACCTATTATATTGATTGAATCAAACAAGTATAAAAACCATTAAAACTCTAGATCCATTTAAATCCGTCAGTCAAAGGAGTCATTCATCATGGTTTGCATTCTGTACAAATGTGAACTGATTTAATTCTTAAATCAGAAGACATTCTAATCGCCTCATGTGAATTAGGCTCCCCTTATTGTTACCAGGACTTTTTTCATGCAATAACTTTGAAATTAAATTTTGCTTCATCCTTAACGACTATATCCGTTATGAAAAAAATGCCCATGGACCATCTATAACATGAATTCATTCATTTTAACAACCAATGGAGTCCTTGATGTTGAAATTCATTTTTTATTGATATTAATTGTTCAATTCAAAATTAGAGAGTGCCTCAATTGATTTCACATTTGCAATGCTCCTCTTTTGACTCCAAACACACTTTTTGACACATTGATCATAAAATTAACACATATAGCTAAACAACCTATTATATTGATTGAATCAAGCAAGTATAAAAACCATTAAAACTCTAAATCCATTTAAATCTGTCAGTCAAAGGAGTCATTCATAATGGTTTGCATTCTGTACAAATGTGAACTGATTTAATTCTTAAATCACGAGACTTTCTAATCGCCTCATGTGAATTAGGCTCATCTTATTGTTACCAGGGACATTTTTCATGCAATAACCTTGAAATTAAATTTTGCTTCATCCTTAATGACTATATTTGTTATGAAAAAAATTGCCCATGGACCATCTATAGCATGAATTCATTCAATTTAACAACCAATGGAGTCCTTTATGTTGAAATTCATTTTTTATTGGAATTAATTGTTCAATTAAAATTAGAGAGTGCCTCAATTGATTTCACGTTAGCAATGCTCCTCTTTTGACTCCAAACACACTTTTTTTCACATTGATCATAAAATTAACACATGTAGCTAAACAACCTAATATATTGATTGAATCAAATAATTATAAAAACTTTTAAAACTCTAAATCCATTTAAATCCGTCAGTCAAAGGAGTCATTCATCGTGATTTGCATTCTATACAAATGTCAACTGGTTTAATTCTTAAATCACGAGACATTCTAATCGCCTCATGTGAATTAGGCTCCTCTTATTGTTATCAGGACTTTTTTCATGCAATAACCTTGAAATGAAATTTTGCTTCATTCTTAATGACTTTATTCGTTATGAAAAAAATGCCCATGGACCATCTATAACAAGAATTCATTCAATTTAACAACCAATGAGTCCTTGATCTTGAAATTCATTTCTTATTGATATTAATTATGGAATTAAAAATTAAAGGCAGCCTCCCATCATTTCTCATTAGCAATGCTCCTCTTTTGACTCCAAACACACTATTTGGCACATTGATTAGGAAAGTAACACATGTGGCTAAACAACCTAGTATATCGATTGAATCAAACAAGTATAAACACCATTACAGCTCTTAATCTATTTAAATTCGTCAATCAAGGGGAACATTCTTTATCGTTTGCATTCCGTACAAATGTGAACTGGTTTAATTCTTAAATGACGAGATATTCTAATCACTTCATGTGAATTAGGCTCCTCTTATTGTTCCTAGGACTTTTTTCATGCAATAACCTTGAAATTAAATTTTGCTTCATCCTTAACGACTATATTCTTTATGAAAAAAATGCCCATGGACCATCTATAACATGAATTCATTCAATTTATCAACCAATGGAGTCCTTGTTGTTGAAATTCATTTTTTATTGATATTAATTGTTCAATTCAAAATTAGAGAGTGCCTCAATTGATTTCACATTAGCAATGCTCCTCTTTTGACTCCAAACACACTTTATGACACATTGATCATAAAATTAACACATGTAGCTAAACATCCTATTATATTGATTGAATCAAACAAGTATAAAAACCATTAAAACTCTAAATCCATTTAAATCCGTCAGTCAAAGGAGTCTTTCATCATGGTTTGCATTGTCTACAAATGTGAACTGATTTAATTCTTAAATCACGAGACTTTCTAATCGCCTCATGTGAATTAGGCTCCTCTTATTGTTACCAGGACTTTTTTCATGTAATAACCTTGAAATTAAATTTTGCTTCATCCTTAATGACTATATTTGTTATGAAAAAAATTGCCCATGGACCATCGATAACATGAATTCATTCAATTTAACAACCAATGGAGTCCTTGATGTTGAAATTCATTTTTTATTGGAATTAATTGTTCAATTCAAAATTAGAAAGTGCCTCAATTGATTTCACATTAGCAATGCTCCTCTTTTGACACCAAACACACTTTTTTTCACATTGATCATAAAATTAACACATGTAGATAAACAACCTAATATATTGATTGAATCAAATAAGTATAAAAACTTTTAAAACACTAAATCCATTTAAATCCGTCAGTCAAAGGTGTCTTTCATCATGATTTGCATTTTGTACAAATGCCAACTAGTTTAATTCTTAAATCACGAGACATTCTATTCGCCTCATGTGAATTAGGCTCCTCTTATTCTTATCAGGACTTTTTTCATGCAATAACCTTGAAATGAAATTTTGCTTCATCCTTAATTACTATATTCGTTATGAAAAAAATGCCCATGGACCATCTATAACATGAATTCATTCAATTTAACAACCAATGGAGTCCTTGATCTTGAAATTCATTTCTAATTGATATTAATTGTGGAATTAAAAATTAAAGGCAGCCTCCCATCATTTCTCATTAGCAATGCTCCTCTTTTGACTCCAAAAACACTATTTGGCACATTGATCAGGAAAGTAACACATGTGGCTAAACAACCTAGTATATTGATTGAATCAAACAAGTATAAACACCATTACAGCTCTCAATCTATTTAAATCCGTCTATCAAGGGAGACATTCATTATGGTTTGCATTCCGTACAAATGTGAACTAGTTTAATTCTTAAATGACGAGATATTCTAATCACCTCATGTGAATTAGGCTCTGCTTATTGTTACTAGGACTTTTTTCATGCAATAACCTTGAAATTAAATTTTGCTTCATCCTTAATGACTATATTCTTTATGAAAAAAATGACCATGGACCATCTATAACATGAATTCATTCAATTTATCAACCAATGGAGTCCTTGATGTTGAAATTCATTTTTTATTGATATTAATTGTTCAATTCAAAATTAGAGAGTGCCTCAAACGATTTCACATTTGCAATGCTCCTCTTTTGACTCCAAAAACACTTTTTGACACATTGATCATAAAATTAACACATGTAGCTAAACAACCTATTATATTGATTGAATCAAACAAGTATAAAAACCATGAAAACTCTAGATCCATTTAAATCCGTCAGTCAAAGGAGTCATTCATCATGGTTTGCATTCTGTACAAATGTGAACTGATTTAAGTCTTAAATCAGGAGACATTCTAATCGCCTCATGTGAATTAGGCTCCCCATATTGTTACCAGGACTTTTTTCATGCAATAACTTTGAAATTAAATTTTGCTTCATCCTTAACGACTATATCCGTTATGAAAAAAAATGGCCATGGACCATCTATAACATGAATTCATTCAATTTAACAACCAATGGAGTCCTTGAACTTGAAATTCATTTTTTATTGATATTAAATGTTAAATTTAAAATTAGAAAATGCCTCAATTGATTTCACATTAGCAATGCTCCTATTTTGACTCCAAACACACTTTATGACACATTGATCATAAAATTAACACATGTAGCTAAACATCCTATTATATTGATTGAATCAAACAAGTATAAAAACCATTAAAACTCTAAATCCATTTAAATCCGTCAGCCAAAGGAGTCATTCATCATGGTTGGCATTGTCTACAAATGTGAACTGATTTAATTCTTAAATCACGAGACTTTCTAATCGCCTCATGTGAATTAGGCTCATCTTATTGTTACCAAGACTTTTCTCATGCAATAACCTTGAAATTAAATTGTGCTTCATCCTTAATGACTATATTTCTTATGAAAAAAATTGCCCATGGACCATCTATAACATGAATTCATTCAATTTAACAACCAATGGAGTCCTTTATGTTGAAATTCATTTTTTATTGGAATTAATTGTTCAATTAAAATTAGAGAGTGGTTCAATTGATTTCACGTTAGCAATGCTCCTCTTTTGACTCAAAACACACTTTTTTTCACATTGATCATAAAATTAACACATGTAGCTAAACAACCTAATAGATTGAATCAAATAATTATAAAAACTTTTAAAACTCTAAATCCATTTAAATCCGTCAGTCAAAGGAGTCATTCATCGTGATTTGCATTCCGTACAAATGTCAACTGGTTTAATTCTTAAATCACAAGACATTCTAATCGCCTCATGTGAATTAGGCTCCTCTTATTGTTATCAGGACTTTTTCATGCAATAACCTTGAAATGAAATTTTGCTTCATTCTTAATGACTATATTCGTTATGAAAAAAATGCCCATGGACGATCTATAACATGAATTCATTCAATTTAACAACCAATGGAGTCCTTGATCTTGAAATTCATTTCTTATTGATATTAATTGTGGAATTAAAAATTAAAGGCAGCCTCCCATCATTTCTCATTAGCAATGCTCCTCTTTTGACTCCAAACACACTATTTGGCACATTGATTAGGAAAGTAACACATGTGGCTAAACAACCTAGTATATTGATTGAATCAAACAAGTATAAACACCATTACAGCTCTCAATCTATTTAAATCCGTCAATCAAGGGAGACATTCATTATGGTTTGCATTCTGTACAAATGTGAACTGGTTTAATTCTTAAATGACGAGATATTCTAATCACCTCATGTGAATTAGGCTCCGCTAATTGTTACTAGGACTTTTTTCATGCAATAATCTTGAAATTAAATTTTGCTTCATCCTTAATGACTATATTCTTTATGAAAAAAATGACCATGGACCATCTATAACATGAATTCATTCAATTTATCAACCAATGGAGTCCTTGATGTTGAAATTCATTTTTTATTGATATTAATTGTTCAATTCAAAATTAGAGAGTGCCTCAAACGATTTCACATTTGCAATGCTCCTCTTTTGACTCCAAAACACTTTTTGACACATTGATCATAAAATTAACACATGTAGCTAAACAACCTATTATATTGATTGAATCAAACAAGTATAAAAACCATTAAAACTCTAGATCCATTTAAATCCGTCAGTCAAAGAAGTCATTCATCATGGTTTGCATTCTGCACAAATGTGAACTGATTTAATTCTTAAATTAGGAGACATTCTAATCGCCTCATGTGAATTAGGCTCCCCTTATTGTTACCAGGACTTTTTTCATGCAATAACTTTGAAATTAAATTTTGCTTCATCCTTAACGACTATATCCGTTATGAAAAAAATGCCCATGGACCATCTATAACATGAATTCATTCAATTTAACAACCAATGGAGTCCTTGATGTTGAAATTCATTTTTTATTGATATTAATTGTTCAATTCAAAATTAGAGAGTGCCTCAATTGATTTCACATTAGCAATGCTCCTCTTTTGACTCCAAACACACTTTTTGACACATTGATCATAAAATTAACACATATAGCTAAACAACCTATTATATTGATTGAATCAAACAAGTATAAAAACCATTAAAACTCTAAATCCATTTAAATTCGTCAGTCAAATGAGTCATTCATAATGGTTTGCATTCTGTACAAATGTGAATTGATTTAATTCTTAAATCAAGAGACTTTCTAATCGCCTCATGTGAATTAGGCTCATCTTATTGTTACCAGGACTGTTTTCATGCAATAACCTTGAAATTAAATTTTGCTTCATCCTTAATGACTATATTTGTTATGAAAAAAATTGCCCATGGACCATCTATAACATGAATTCATTCAATTTAACAACCAATGGAGTCCTTTATGTTGAAATTCATTTTTTATTGGAATTAATTGTTCAATTAAAATTAGAGAGTGGCTCAATTGATTTCACGTTAGCAATGCTCCTCTTTTGACTCCAAACATACTTTTTTTCACATTGATCATAAAATTAACACATGTAGCTAAACAACCTAATATATTGATTGAATCAAATAATTATAAAAACTTTTAAAACTCTAAATCCATTTAAATCCGTCAGTCAAAGGAGTCATTCATCGTGATTTGCATTCCGTACAAATGTCAACTGGTTTAATTCTTAAATCACGAGACATTCTAATCGCCTCATGTGAATTAGTCTCCTTTTATTGTTATCAGGACTTTTTTCATGCAATAACCTTGAAATGAAATTTTGCTTCATTCTTAATGACTATATTCGTTAGGAAAAAAATGCCCATGGACGATCTATAACAAGAATTCATTCAATTTAACAGCCAATGAGTCCTTGATCTTGAAATTCATTTCTTATTGATATTAATTGTGGAATTAAAAATTAAAGGCAGCCTCCCATCATTTCTCATTAGCAATGCTCCTCTTTTGACTCCAAACACACTATTTGGCACATTGATTAGGAAAGTAACACATGTGGCTAAACAACCTAATATATCGATTGAATCAAACAAGTATAAACACCATTACAGCTCTCAATCTATTTAAATTCGTCAATCAAGGGAGACATTCATTTTCGTTTGCATTACGTACAAATGTGAACTGGTTTAATTCTTAAATGACGACATATTCTAATCACCTCATGTGAATTAGGCTCCTCTTATTGTTACTAGGACTTTTTTCATGCAATAACCTTGAAATTAAATTTTGCTTCATCCTTAACGACTATATTCTTTATGAAAAAAATGCCCATGGATCATCTATAACATGAATTCATTCAATTTATCAACGAATGGAGTCCTTGTTGTTGAAATTCATTTTTTATTGATATTAATTGTTCAATTCAAAATTAGAGAGTGCCTCAATTGATTTCACATTAGCAATGCTCATCTTTTGACTCCAAACACACTTTTTGACACATTGATCATAAAATTAACACATGTAGCTAAACAACCTATTATATTGATTGAATCAAACAAGTATAAAAACCATTAAAACTCTAAATCCATTTAAATCCGTCAGTCAAAGGAGTCATTCATCATGGTTTGCATTCTGTACAAATGTGAACCGATTTAATTCTTAAATCACGAGACATTCTAATCGCCTTATGTGAATTAGGCTCCCCTTATTGTTACCAGGACTTTTTTCATGCAATAACCTTGAAATTAAATTTTTCTTCATCCTTAACAACTATATTCGTTATGAAAAAAATGCTCATGGACCATTTATAACATGAATTCATTCAATTTAACAACCAATGGAGTCCTTGATGTTGAAATTCATTTTTTATTGATATTAATTGTTCAATTCAAAATTAGAGAGTGCCTCAATTGATTTCCCATTAGCAATGCTCCTTTTTTGACTCCAAACACACTTTTTGACACATTGATCATAAAATTAACACATGTAGCTAAACAACCTATTATATTGATTGAATCAAACAAGTGTAAAAACCATTAAAACTCTAGATCCATTTAAATCCGTCAGTCAAAGGAGTCATTCATCATGGTTTGCATTCTGTGCAAATGTGAACTAATTTAATTCTTAAATCACGAGACATTCTAATCGCCTCATGTGAATTAGGCTCCCCTTATTGATACCAGGACTTTTTTCATGCAATAACATTGAAATGAAATTTTGCTTCATCCTTAATGACTATATTCGTTATGAAAAAATTCCCATGGACAATCTGTAAATGAATTCATTCAATTTAACAACCAATGGAGTCCTTGATCTTGAAATTGATTTCTTATTAATATTAATTGTGGAATTAACAATTAAAGACAGCCTCCCATCATTTCTCATTAGCAATGCTCCTCTTTTGACTCCATACACACTTTTTGACACATTGATCAGGAAAGTAACACATGTGGCTAAACAACCTAGTATATTGATTGAATCAAACAAGTATAAACACCATTACAGCTCTCAATCTATTTAAATCCGTCAATCAAGGGAGTCATTCATTATGGTTTGCATTCCGTACAAATGTAAACTGGTTTAATTCTTAAATCACGAGACATTCTAATCACCTCATGTGAATTAGGCTCGTCTTATTGTTATTAGGACTTTTTTCATGCAATAACCTTGAAATTAAATTTTGCTTCATCCTTAATGACTATACTCTTTATGAAAAAAATGCCCATGGAATATGTATAACATGAATTCATTCAATTTAACAACCAATGGAGTCCTTAATGTTGAAATTCATTTTTTTATTGAAATTAATTTTTCAATTGAAAATTAGAGAGTGCCTCAAATGATTTCACATTAGCAATTGTCCTCTTTTGACTCCAAACACACTTTTTGACACATTGATTATAAAATTAACACATGTAGCCAAACAACCTATTATATTGATTGAATTAAAAAAGTATAAAAACCATTAAAACTCTAAATCCATTTAGATCCGCCAGTCAAAGGGGTCATTCATCATGGTTTGCATTCTGTACAAATATGAACTGATTTAATTCTTAAATCATGAGACATTCTAATCTCCTCATGTGAATTAGCCTCCTCTTATTGTTACCAGGACTTTTTTAATGTAATAACCTTGAAATTAAATTTTGCTTCATCCTTAATGACTGTAGTCGTTATGAAAAAAATGCCGATGGACCACCTATAACATGAATTCATTCAATTTAACAACCAATGGAGTCCTTGATGTTGAAATTCATTTTTTATTGATATTAATTGTTCAATTCAAAATTAGAGAGTGCCTTAATTGATTTCACATTAGCAATGCCCCTCTTTTGACTCCAAACACTCTTTTTGACACATTGATCATAAAATTAACACATGTAGCTAAACAACCTATTATATTGATTGAATCAAACAAGTATAAAAACCTTTAAAAATCTAAATCCATTTAAATCCGTCAGTCAAAGGAGTCATTCATCATGATTTGCAATCTGTACAAATGTGAACTGATTTAATTCTTAAATCACGAGACATTCTAATCTCTTCATATGAATTAGGCTCCTCTTATTGTTACCAGGACATTTTTCATGCAATAACCTTGAAATGAAATTTTGCTTCATCCTTAATGACTATATTCGTTATGAAAAAAATGCCCATGGACGATTTATAACATGAATTCATTCAATTTAACAACCAATGGAGTCCTTGATCTTGAAATTCATTTCTTATTGATATTAATTGTGGAATTAAAAATTAAAGACAGCCTCCCATCATTTCTCATTAGCAATGCTCCTCTTTTGACTCCAAACACAATTTTTGACACATTGATCATGAAAGTAACACATGTGGCTAAACAACCTAGTATATTGATTGATTCAAACAAGTATAAACACCATTACAGCTCTCAAACTATTTAAATCCATCAATCAAGGGAGTCATTCATTGTGGATTGCATTCAGTAAAAATGTGAACTGGATTAATTCTGAAATAATGAGATATTCTAATCATCTCATGTGAATTAGGCTCCTCTTATTGTTACTAGGACTATTTTCATGCAATAACCTTGAAATTAAATTTTGCTTCATCCTTAATGCCTATATTCCTTATGATAAAAATGCCCATGGACCATCTATAGCATGAATTCATTCAATTTAACAAGCAATGGAGTCCTTGATGTTGAAATTCATTTTTTATTGATATTAATTGTTCAATTCAAAATTAGAGAGTGCCTCAAATGATTTCACATTAGCAATGCTCCTCTTTTGACTCCAAACACACTTTTTGACACATTGATCATAAAATTAACACATGTAGCTAAAAAACCTATTATATTGATTGAATCAAACAAGTATAAAAACCTTTAAAACTCTAAATCCATTTAAATCCGTCAGTCAAAGGAGTCATTCATCATGATTTGCATTCTGTACAAATGTGAACTGGTTTAATTCTTAAATCACGAGACATTCTAATCGCCTCATGTGAATTAGGCTCCTCTTATTGTTACCAGGACATTTTTCATGCAATAACCTTGAAATGAAATTTTGCTTCATCCTTAATGACTATATTCGTCATGAAAAAAATGCCCATGGACCATCATCCATAACATGAATTCATTCAATTTAACAACCAATGGAGTCCTTGATGTTGAAATTCATTTTTTATTTGAATTAATTGTTCAATTAAAAATTAGAGAGTGCCTCAATTGATTTCACATTAGCAATGCTCCTCTTTTGACTCCAAACACACTTTTTGACACATTGATCATAAAATTAACACATGTAGCTAAACAACCTATTATATTGATTGAATCAAACAAGTATAAAAACCTTTAAAACTGTGAACTGCGTTAATTCTTAAATCACGAGATATTCTAATCACCTCATGTGAATTAGGCTCCTCTTATTGTTACTAGGACATTTTTCATGCAATAACCTAGAAATTAAATTTTGTTTCATCCTTAATGACTATATTCTTTATGAAAAAAATGCCCATCGACCATCTATAACATGAATTCATTCAATTTATCAACCAATGGAGTCCTTGATGTTGAAATTCATTTTTTATTGATATTAATTGTTCAATTCAAAATTAGAGAGTGCCTTAATTGATTTCACATTAGCAATGCCCCTCTTTTGACTCCAAACACTCTTTTTGACATATTGATCATAAAATTAACACATGTAGCAAAACAACCTATTATATTGATTGAATCAAACAAGTATAAAAACCTTTAAAACTCTAAATCCATTTAAATCCGTCAGTCAAAGGAGACATTCATCATGGTTTGCATTCTGCACAAATGTGAACTGATTTAATTCCTAAATCACGAGACATTCCAATCGCCTCATGTGAATTAGGCTCCCGTTATTATTTTCAGGACTTTTTCATGCAATAACCTTGAAATTAAATTTTTCTTCATCCTTAACGAGTATATTCGTGATGAGAGAAATGCCCATGGACCATCTATAACATGAATTCATTCAATTTAACAACCAATGGAGTCCTTGATGTTGAAATTCATTTTTTATTGATATTAATAGTTCAATTCAAGATTAGAGAGTGCCTCAATTGATTTCGCCTTAGCAATGCTCCTCTTTTGACTCTAAACACACTTTTTGACACATTGTTCATAAAATTAACACATGTAGCTAAACAACCTATTATATCGATTGAATCAAACAAGTATAAAAACCATTAAAACTCTAGATCCATTTAAATCCGTTAGTCAAAGGAGACATTCATCATGGTTTGCATTCTGCACAAATGTGAACTGATTTAATTCTTAAATCACGAGACATTCTAATCACCTCATGTGAATTAGGCTCCTCTTATTGTTACCAGGACATTTTTCATGCAATAACCTTGAAATGAAATTTTGCTTCATCCTTAATGACTATATTCGTTATGAAAAAAATGCCCATGGACCATCTATAACATGAATTCATTCAATTTAACAACCAATGGAGTCCTTGATGTTGAAATTCATTTTTTATTGGAATTAATTGTTCAATTAAAAATTAGAGAGTGCCTCAATTGATTTCACATTAGCAATGCTCCTCTTTTGACTCCAAACACACTTTTTGACACATTGATCATAAAATTAACACATGTAGCTAAACAACCTATTATATTGATTGAATCAAACAAGTATAAAAACCTTTAAAACTGTAAATCCATTTAAATCCGTTTGTCAAAGGAATCATTCATCATGATTTGCATTCTGTACAAATGTGAACTGGTTTAATTCTTAAATCACGAGACATTCTAATCGCCTCATGTGAATTAGTCTCCTCTTATTGTTACTAGGACATTTTTCATGCAATAACCATGAAATGAAATTTTGCTTCAACCTTAATGACTATATTCGTTATGAAAAAAATGCCCATGGACGATCTATAACATGAATTCATTCAATCTAACAACCAATAAAGTCCTTGATCTTGAAATTCATTACTTATTGATATTAATTGTGGAATTAAAAATTAAAGACAGCCTCCCATCAGTTCTCATAAGCAATGCTCCTCTTTTGACTCTAAACACAATTTTTGACACATTGATCATGAAAGTAACACATGTGGCTAAACAACCTAGTATATTGACTGATTCAAACAAGTATAAACACCATTACAGCCCTTAATCTATTTAAATCCATCAATCAAGGGAGTCATTCATTATGGATTGCATTCCGTACAAATGTGAACTGCATTAATTCTTAAATCACGAGATATTCTGATCACCTCATGTGAATTAGGCTCCTCTTACTCTTACTAGGACTTTTTTCATGCAATAACCTTGAAATTAAATTTTGCTTCATCCTTAATGACTATATTCTTTATGAAAAAAATGCCCACCGACCATCTATAACATGAATTCATTCAATTTATCAACCAATGGAGTCCTTGATGTTGAAATTCATGTTTTATTGATATTAATTGTTCAATTCAAAATTAGAGAGTGCCTTAATTGATTTCGCATTAGCAATGCTCCTCTTTTGACTCCAAACACTCTTTTTGACATATTGATCATAAAATTAACACATGTAGCAAAACAACCTATTATATTGATTGAATCAAACAAGTATAAAAACCTTTAAAACTCTAAATCCATTTAAATCCGTCAGTCAAAGGAGACATTCATCATGGTTTGCATTCTGCACAAATGTGAACTGATTTAATTCCTAAATCACGAGATATTCCAATCGCCTCATGTGAATTAGGCTCCCGTTATTGTTTCCAGGACTTTTTCATGCAATAACCTTGAAATTAAATTTTTCTTCATCCTTAACGAGTATATTCGTGATGAGAAAAATGCCCATGGACCATCTATAACATGAATTCATTCAATTTAACAACCAATGGAGTCCTTGATGTTGAAATTCATTTTTTATTGATATTAATAGTTCAATTCAAGATTAGAGAGTGCCTCAATTGATTTCGCCTTCGCAATGCTCCTCTTTTGACTCCAAACACATTTTTTGACACATTGATCATAAAATTAACACATGTAGCTAAACAACCTATTATATCGATTGAATCAAACAAGTATAAAAACCATTAAAACTCTAGATCCATTTAAATCCGTTAGTCAAAGGAGACATTCATCATGGTTTGCATTCTGCACAAATGTGAACTGATTTAATTCTTAAATCACGAGACATTCTAATCGCCTCATGTGAATTAGGCTCCTCTTATTGTTACCAGGACATTTTTCATGCAATAACCTTGAAATGAAATTTTGCTTCATCCTTAATGACTATATTCGTTATGAAAAAAATGCCCATGGACCATCTATAACATGAATTCATTCAATTTAACAACCAATGGAGTCCTTGATGTTGAAATTCATTTTTTATTGGAATTAATTGTTCAATTAAAAATTAGAGAGTGCCTCAATTGATTTCACATTAGCAATGCTCCTCTTTTGACTCCAAACACACTTTTTGACACATTGATCATAAAATTAACACATGTAGCTAAACAACCTATTATATTGATTGAATCAAACAAGTATAAAAACCTTTAAAACTGTAAATCCATTAAAATCCGTTTGTCAAAGGAATCATTCATCATGATTTTCATTCTGTACAAATGTGAACTGGTTTAATTCTTAAATCACGAGACATTCTAATCGCCTCATGTGAATTAGGCTCCTCTTATTGTTACTAGGACATTTTTCATGCAATAACCATGAAATGAAAGTTTTCTTCAACCTTAATGACTATATTCGTTATGAAAAAAATGCCCATGGACGATCTATAACATGAATTCATTCAATCTAACAACCAATAAAGTCCTTGATCTTGAAATTCATTACTTATTGATATTAATTGTGGAATTAAAAATTAAAGGCAGCCTCCCATCATTTCTCATTAGCAATGCTCCTCTTTTGACTCCAAACACACTATTTGGCACATTGATTAGGAAAGTAACACATGTGGCTAAACAACCTAGTATATTGACTGATTCAAAAAAGTATAAACACCATTACAGCCCTTAATCTATTTAAATCCATCAATCAAGGGAGTCATTCATTATGGATTGCATTCCGTACAAATGTGAATTGCATTAATTCTTAAATCATGAGATATTCTAATCACCTCATGTGAATTAGGCTCCTCTTATTGTTACTAGGAATTTTTTCATGCAATAACCTTGAAATTAAATTTTGCTTCATCCTTAACGACTATATTCTTTATGAAAAAAATGCCCATCGACCATCTATAACATGAATTCATTCAATTTATCAACCAATGGAGTCCTTGATGTTGAAATTCATTTTTTATTGATATTAATTGTTCAATTCAAAATTAGAGAGTGCCTTAATTGATTTCACATTAGCAATGCTCCTCTTTTGACTCCAAACACTCTTTTTGACATATTGATCATAAAATTAACACATGTAGCAAAATAACCTATTATATTGATTGAATCAAACAAGTATAAAAACCTTTAAAACTCTGAATCCATTTAAATCCCTCAGTCAAAGGAGACATTCATCATGGTTTGCATTCTGCACAAATGTGAACTGATTTAATTCCTAAATCACGAGACATTCCAATCGCCTCATGTGAATTAGGCTCCCGTTATTGTTTCCAGGACTTTTTCATGCAATAACCTTGAAATTAAATTTTTCTTCATCCTTAACGAGTATATTCGTGATGAGAAAAATGCCCATGGACCATCTATAACATGAATTCATTCAATTTAACAACCAATGGAGTCCTTGATGTTGAAATTCATTTTTTATTGATATTAATAGTTCAATTCAAGATTAGAGAGTGCCTCAATTGATTTCGCCTTAGCAATGCTCCTCTTTTGACTCCAAACACACTTTTTGACACATTGATCATAAAATTAACACATGTAGCTAAACAACCTATTATATCGATTGAATCAAACAAGTATAAAAACCATTAAAACTCTAGATCCATTTAAATCCGTTAGTCAAAGGAGACATTCATCATGGTTTGCATTCTGCACAAATGTGAACTGATTTAATTCCTAAATCACGAGACATTCCAATCGCCTCATGTGAATTAGGCTCCCGTTATTGTTTCCAGGACTTTTTCATGCAATAACCTTGAAATTAAATTTTTCTTCATCCTTAACGAGTATATTCGTGATGAGAAAAATGCCCATGGACCATCTATAACATGAATTCATTCAATTTAACAACCAATGGAGTCCTTGATGTTGAAATTCATTTTTTATTGATATTAATAGTTCAATTCAAGATTAGAGAGTGCCTCAATTGCTTTCGCCTTAGCAATGCTCCTCTTTTGACTCCAAACACACTTTTTGACACATTGATCATAAAATTAACACATGTAGCTAAACAACCTATTATATTGATTGAATCAAACAAGTATAAAAACCATTAAAACTCTAGATCCATTTAAATCCGTTAGTCAAAGGAGACATTCATCATGGTTTGCATTCTGCACAAATGTGAACTGATTTAATTCTTAAATCACGAGACATTCTAATCGCCTCATGTGAATTAGGCTCCTCTTATTGTTACCAGGACTTTTTTCATGCAATAACCTTGAAATTAAATTTTGCTTCATCCTTAACGACTATATTCATTATGAAAAAAATGCCCATGGACCATCTATAATATGAATTCATTCAATTTAAAAACCAATGGAGTCCTTGATCTTGAAATTCATTTCTTATTGATATTAATTGTGGAATTAAAAATTAGAGACAGCCTCCCATCATTTCTCATTAGCAATGCTTCTCTTTTGATATCAAACACACTTTTTGACACATTGATCATGAAAGTAACACATGTGGCTAAACAACCTAGTATATTGATTGAATCAAACAAGTATAAACACCATTACAGCTCCCAATCTATTTAAATCCATCAATCAAGGGAGTCATTCATTATGGTTTTCATTCCGTACAAATGTGCACTGGTTTAATTCTTAAATCACGAGATATTCTAATGAACTCATGTGAATTAGGCTCCTCTTATTGTTACTAGCACTTTTTTCATGCAATAACCTTGAAATTAAATTTTGCTTCATCCTTAATGCCTATATTCTTTATGAAAACAATGCCCATGGACCATCTATAACATGAATTCATTCAATTTAACAACCAATGCAGTCCTTGATGTTGAAATTCATTTTTTATTGATATTAATAGTTCAATTCAAAATTAGAGAGTGCCTTAATTGATTTCACATTAGCAATGCTCCTCTTTTGACTCCAAACACACTTTTTGACACATTGATCATAAAATTAACACATGTAGCTAAACAACCTATTATATCGATTGAATCAAACAAGTATAAAAACCATTAAAACTCTAGATCCATTTAAATCCGTCAGGCAATGGAGACATTCATCATGGATTGCATTCTGTACAAATGTGAACTGATTTAATTCTTAAATCACGAGACATTCTAATCGCTTCATGTGAATTAGGCTCCCGTTATTGTTACCAGGACTTTTTCATGCAATAACCTTGAAATTAAATTTTTCTTCATCCTTAACGACTATATTCGTTATGAAAAAAATGCCCATGGACCATCTATAACATGAATTCATTCAATTTAACAACCAATGGAGTCATTGATGCTGAAATTCATTTTTTGTTGATATTAATAGTTCAATTCAAGATTCGAGAGTGCCTCAATTGATTTCGCATTAGCAATGCTCCTCTTTTGACTCCAAACACACTTCTTGACACATTGATCATAAAATTAACAAATGTAGCTAAGCAACCTATCATATCGATTGAATCAAAGAAGTATAAAAACCATTAAAACTCTAGATCCATTTAAATCCGTTAGTCAAAGGAGACATTCATCATGGTTTGCATTCTGCACAAATGTGAACTGATTTAATTCTTAAATCACGAGACATTCTAATCGCCTCATGTGAATTAGGCTCCCCTTATTGTTACCAGGACTTTTTCATGCAATAACCTTGAAATTAAATTTTGCTTCATCCTTAACGACTAGATTCGTTATGAAAAAAATGCCCATGGACCATTTATAACATGAATTCATTCAATTTAACAACCAATGGAGTCCTTGATGTCGAAACTCATTTTTTATTGATATTAATTGTTCAATTCAAAATTAGAGAGTGCCTCAATTGATTTCACATTAGCAATGCTCAACTTTTGACTCCAAACACACTTTTTGACACATTGATCATAAAATTAACACATTTAGCTAAACAACCTATTATATTGATTGAATCAAATAAGTATAAAACCCATTAAAACTCTAGATCCATTTAAATCTGTCAGTCAAAGGAGACATTCATCATGGTTTGCATTCCGTACAAATGTGAATTAGGCTCCTCTTATTGTTACTAGGACATTTTTCATGCAATAACCATGAAATGAAATTTTGCTTCAACCTTAATGACTATATTCGTTATGAAAAAAATGCCCATGGACGATCTATAACATGAATTCATTCAATTTAACAACCAATAAAGTCCTTGATCTTGAAATTCATTACTTATTGATATTAATTGTGGAATTAAAAATTAAAGACAGCCTCCCATCAGTTCTCATTAGCAATGCTCCTCTTTTGACTCTAAACAAAATTTTTGACACATTGATCGTGAAAGTAACACATGTGGCTAAACAACCTAGTATATTGATTGATTCAAACAAGTATAAACACCATTACAGCCCTTAATCTATTTAAATCCATCAATCAAGGGAGTCATTCATTATGGATTGCATTCCGTACAAATGTGAACTGCATTAATTCTTAAATCAACTTTTTTCATGCAATAACCTTGAAATTAAATTTTACTTCATCCTTAATGACTATATTCTTTATGAAAAAAATGCCCATCGACCATCTATAACATGAATTCATTCAATTTATCAACCAATGGAGTCCTTGATGTTGAAATTCATTTTTTATTGATATTATTTGTTCTATTCAAAATTAAAGAGTAACTCAAATGATTTGACATTAGCAATGCTCCTCTTTTGACTCCAAACACACTTTTTGACACATTGATCATTAAAGTAAAACATGTGGCTAAACAACCTAGTATATTGATTGATTCAAACAAGTATAAACACCATTAAAACTCTAGATCCATTTAAATCCGTCAGTCAAAGGAGACATTCATCATGGTTTGCATTCTGCACAAATGTGAACTGATTTAATTCTTAAATCACGAGACATTCTAATCGCCTCATGTGAATTAGGCTCCCGTTATTGTTTCCAGCACTTTTTCATACAATAACCTTGAAATTAAATTTTTCTTCATCCTTAACGAGTATATTCGTTATGAGAAAAATGCCCATGGACCATCTATAAAATGAATTCATTCAATTTAACAACCAATGGAGTCCTTGATGTGGAAATTCATTTTTTATTGATATTAATTGTTCAATTCAAAATTAGAAAGTGCCTTAATTGATTTCACATTATCAATGCTCCTCTTTTGACTCCAAACACACTTTTTGACAAATTGATCATAAAATTAACAAATGTAGCTAAACAACCTATTATATTGATTGAATCAAACAAGTATAAAAACCATTAAAACGATAAATCCATTTAAATCCGTCAATCAAAGGAGTCATTCATCATGGTTTGCATTCTGTACAAATGTGAAATGATTTAATTCTTAAATCACGAGATTTTCTAATTGCCTCATGTGAATTAGGCTCCTCTTATTGTTACCAGGACAGTTTTCATGCAATAACCTTGAAATTAAATTTTGCTTCATCCTTAACGACTATATTCGTTATGAAAAAAATGCCAATGGACCATCTATAACATGAATTCATTCAATTTAACAACCAATGGAGTGCTTGATCTTGAAATTCATATCTTATTGATATTAATTGTGGAATTAAAAATTAGAGACAACCTCCCATCATTTCTCATTAGCAATGCTTCTCTTTTGATATCAAACACACTTTTTGACACATTGATCATGAAAGTAACACATGTGGCTAAACAACATAGTATATTGATTGAATCAAACAAGTATAAACACCATTACAGCTCTCAATCTATTTAAATCCATCAATCAAGGGAGTCATTCATTATGGTTTTCATTCCGTACAAATGTGAACTGGTTTAATTCTTAAATCACGAGATATTCTAATGACCTCATGTGAATTAGGCTCCTCTTATTGTTACTAGCACTTTTTTCATGCAATAACCTTGAAATTAAATTTTGCTTCATCCTTAATGCCTATATTCTTTATGAAAACAATGCCCATGGACCATCTATAACATGAATTCATTCAATTTAACAACCAATGAAGTCCTTGATGTTGAAATTCATTTTTTATTGATATTAATAGTTCAATTCAAAATTAGAGAGTGCCTTAATTGATTTCACATTAGCAATGCTCCTCTTTTGACTGCAAACACACTTTTTGACACATTGATCATAAAATTAGCACATGTAGCTAAACAAACTATTATATCGATTCAATCAAACAAGTATAAAAACCATTAAAACTCTAGATCCATTTAAATCTGTCAGCCAATGGAGACATTCATCATGGATTGCATTCTGTACAAATGTGAACTGATTTAATTCTTAAATCACGAGACATTCTAATCGCTTCATGTGAATTAGGCTCCCGTTATTGTTACCAGGACTTTTTCATGCAATAACCTTGAAATTAAATTTTTCTTCATCCTTAACGACTATATTTGTTATGAAAAAAATGCCCATGGACCATCTATAACATGAATTCATTCAATTTAACAACCAATGGAGTCCTTGATGTTGAAATTCATTTTTTATTGATATTAATAGTTCAATTCAAGATTAGAGAGTGCCTCAATTGATTTCGCATTAGCAATGCTCCTCTTTTGACTCCAAACACACTTCTTGACACATTGATCATAAAATTAACAAATGTAGCTAGACAACCTATTATATCGATTGAATCAAACAAGTATAAAAACCATTAAAACTCTAGATCCATTTAAATCCGTTAGTCAAAGGAGACATTCATAATGGTTTGCATTCTGCACAAATGTGAACTGATTTAATTCTTAAATCACGAGACATTCTAATCGCCTCATGTGAATTAGGCTCCCCTTATTGTTACCAGGACTTTTTCATGTAATAACCTTGAAATTAAATTTTGCTTCATCCTTAACGACTATATTCGTTATGAAAAAAATGCCCATGGACCATCTATAACATGAATTCATTCAATTTAACAACCAATGGAGTCCTTGATGTTGAAATTCATTTTTTATTGATATTAATTGTTCAATTCAAAATTAGAAAGTGTCTGAATTGATTTCACATTATCAATGCTCCTCTTTTGACTCCAAACACACTTTTTGACAAATTGATCATAAAATTAACACATTTAGCTAAACAACCTATTATATTGATTGAATCAAATAAGTATAAAAACCATTAAAACTCTAGATCCATTTAAATCCGTCAGTCAAAGGAGACATTCATCATGGTTTGCATTCAGTACAAATGTGAACTGATTTAATTCTTAAATCATGAGACATTCTAATCGCCACATGTGAATTAGGCTCTCCTTATTGTTACCAGGACTTTTTCATGCAACAACCTTCAAATTAAATTTTGCTTCATCTTTAACGACTATATTCGTTATGAAAAAAATGCCCATGGACCATCTATAACATGAATTCATTCAATTTAACAGCCAATGGAGTCCTTGATGTTGAAATTCAATTTTTATTGATATTAATTGTTCAATTCAAAATTAGAAAGTGTCTTAATTGATTTCACATTATCAATGCTCCTCTTTTGACTCCAAACACACTTTTTGACAAATTGATCATAAAATTAACACATGTAGCTAAACAACCTATTATATTGATTGAATCAAACAAGTATAAAAACCATTAAAACGCTAAATCCATTTAAATCCGTCAGTCAAAGGAGTCATTCATCATGGTTTGCATTCTGTACAAATGTGAACTGATTTAATTCTTAAATCACGAGACTTTCTAATCGCCTCATGTGAATTAGGCTCCTCTTATTGTTACCAGGTCATTTTTCATGCAATAACCTTGAAATTAAATTTTGCTTCATCCTTAACGATTATATTCGTTATGAAAAAAATGCCCATGGACCATCTATAACATGAATTCATTCAATTTAACAACCAATGGAGTGCTTGATCTTGAAATTCATTTCTTATTGCTATTAATTGTGGAATTAAAAATTAGAGACAACCTCCCATCATTTCTCATTAGCAATGCTTCTCTTTTGATATCAAACACACTTTTTGACACATTGATCATGAAAGTAACACATGTGGCTAAACAACCTAGTATATTGATTGAATCAAACCACTATAAACACCATTACAGCTCTCAATCTATTTAAATCCATCAATCAAGGGAGTCATTCATTATGGTTTTCATTCCGTACAAATGTGAACTGGTTTAATTCTTAAATCACGAGATATTCTAATGACCTCATGTGAATTAGGCTCCTCTTATTGTTACTAGCACTTTTTTCATGCAATAACCTTGAAATTAAATTTTTCTTCATCCTTAATGCCTATATTCTTTATGAAAACAATGCCCATGCACCATCTATAACATGAATTCATTCAATTTAACAACCAATGAAGTCCTTGATGTTGAAATTCATTTTTTATTGATATTAATAGTTCAATTCAAAATTAGAGAGTGCCTTAATTGATTTCACATTAGCAATGCTCCTCTTTTGACTGCAAACACACTTTTTGACACATTGATCATAAAATTAACACATGTAGCTAAACAACCTATTATATCGATTGAATCAAATAAGTATAAAAACCATTAAAACTCTAGATCCATTTAAATCCGTCAGTGAAAGGAGACATTCATCATGGTTTGCATTCTGCACAAATGTGAACTGATTTAATTCTTAAATCACGAGACATTCTAATCGCCTCATGTGAATTAGGCTCCCGTTATTGTTTCCAGGACTTTTTCATGCAATAACCTTGAAATTAAAATTTTCTTCATCCTTAACAAGTATATTCGTTATGAGAAAAATGCCCATGGACCATCTATAACATGAATTCATTCAATTTAACAACCAATGGAGTCCTTGATGCTGAAATTTATTTTTTATTGATATTAATAGTTCAATTCAAGATTAGAGAGTGCCTCAATTAATTTCGCATTAGCAATGCTCCTCTTTTGACTCCAAACACACTTTTTGACACATTGATCATAAAATTAACACATGTAGCTAAACAACCCATAAAGCTTAAAAACCTTTAAAACTCTAAATCCATTTAAATCCCTCTGTCAAAGGAGTCATTCATCATGGTTTGCATTGTGTACAAATGCGAACTGATTTAATTCTCAAATGACGAGCCTTTGTAATCGCCTCATGTGAATTAGGCTCCTCTTATTGTTACCAGGACTTTTTTCATGCAATAACCTCGAAATTAAATTTTGCTTCATCCTTAACGACAATATTCGTTATGAAAAAAATGCCCAAGGACCATCTATAACATGAAGTCGTTCAATTTAACAACCAATGGAGTCCTTGATCTTGAAATTCATTTCTTGTTGATATTAATTGTAGAATTAAAAATTAGAGACAGCCTCCCATCATTTCTCATTAGCAATGCTCCTCTTTTGATTCAAAACACACTTTTTGACACATTGATCATGAAAGTAACACATGTGGCTAAACAACCTAGTATATTGATTGAATCAAACAAGTATAAACACCATTACAGCTCTCAATCTATTTAAATCCATCAATCAAGGGAGTCATTCATTATGGTTTGCATTGTGTACAACTGTGAACTGGTTTAATTCTTAAATCACGAGATATTCTAATCACCTCATGTGAATTAGGCTCCTCTTATTGTTACTAGGACTTTTTTCATGCAATAACCTTGAAATTAAATTTTGCTCCATCCTTAATGACTATATTCTTTATGAAAAAAATGCCCATGGACCATCTATAACATGAATTCATTCAATTTAACAACCAATGGAGTCCTTGATGTTGAAATTCATTTTTTATTGATATTAATTGTTTAATTAAAATTAGAGAGTGCCTCAAATGATTTCACATTAGCAATGCTCCACTTTTGACTCCAAACACACTTTTTGACACATTGATCATAAAATTAACACATGTAGCTAAACAACCTATTATATTGATTGAATGAAACATGCTTAAAAACCATTAAAACTCTAAATCCATTTAAATCCGTCAGTCAAAGGAGTGATTCATCATGATTTGCATGATGTACAATTGTGAACTGGTTTAATTCTTAAATCACGAGACATTCTAATCGCCAAATGTGAATTAGGTTCCTCTAATTGTTACCAGGACGTTTTTCATGCAATAACCTTGAAATGAATTTTTGCTTCATCCTTAATGACTATAGTCGTTATGAAAAAAATGCCCATGGACGATCTATAACATGAATTCATTCAATTGAACAACCAATGAAGTCCGTGATCTTGAAATTGATTTCTTATTGATATTAATTGTGGAATTAAAATTAAAGACAGCCTCCCATCATTTCTCATTAGCAATGCTCCTCTTTTGACTACAAACACACTTTTTGACACATTGATCATGAAAGTAACACATGTGGCTAAACAACCTAGTATATTGATTGAATCAAACAAGCATAAACACCATTACAGCTCTCAATCTATTTAAATCCATCAATCATGGGAGTCATTCATTATGGTTTGCATTGCGTACAAATGCGAACTGATTTAATTCTCAAATCACGAGCCTTTCTAATCTCCTCAAGTTAATTAGGCTCCTCTTATTGTTACTAGGACTTTTTTCATGCAATAACCTTGAAATTAAATTTTGCTTCATCCTTTACGACTATATTCGTTATGAAAAAAATGCCCATGGACCATCTATAACATGAATTCATTCAATTTAAAAACCAATGGAGTCCTTGATCTTGAAATTCATTTCTTATTGATATTAATTGTGGAATTAAAAATTAGAGACAGCCTCTCATCATTTCTCATTAGCAATGCTCCTCTTTTGACTCCAAACACACTTTTTGACACATTGATCATGAAAGTAACACATGTGGCTAAACAACCTAGTATATTGATTGAATCAAACAAGTATAAACACCATTACAGCTCCCAATCTATTTAAATCCATCAATCAAGGGAGTGATTCATTATGGTTTGCATTGCGTACAAATGTGAACTGGTTTAATTCTTAAATCACGAGAAATTCTAATCACCTTATGTGAATTAGGCTCCTCTTATTGTTACTAGGACTTTTTTCATGCAATAAACTTGAAATTAAATTTTGCTTCACCCTTAATGACTATATTCTTTATGAAAAAAATGCCCATGAACCATCTATAACATGAATTCATTCAATTTAACAACCAATGGAGTCCTTGATGTTGAAATTCATTTTTTATTGATATTAATTGTCCAATTCAAAATTAGAGAGTGCCTCAAATGATTTCACATTAGCAATGCTCCTCTTTTGACTCCAAACACACTTTTTGACACATTGATCATAAAATTAACACATGTACTTAAACAACCTATTATATTGATTGAATCAAACAAGTATAAAAACCATTAAAACGCTAAATCCATTTAAATCCCTCTGTCAAAGGAGTCATTCATCATGGTTTGCATTGTGTACAAATGCGAACTGATTTAATTCTCAAATGACGAGCCTTTGTAATCGCCTCATGTGAATTAGGCTCCTCTTATTGTTACCAGGACTTTTTTCATGCAATAACCTCGAAATTAAATTTTGCTTCATCCTTAACGACAATATTCGTTATGAAAAAAATGCCCAAGGACCATCTATAACATGAAGTCGTTCAATTTAACAACCAATGGAGTCCTTGATCTTGAAATTCATTTCTTATTGATATTAATTGTAGAATGAAAAATTAGAGACAGCCTCCCATCATTTCTCATTAGCAATGCTCCTCTTTTGATTCAAAACACACTTTTTGACACATTGATCATGAAAGTAACACATGTGGCTAAACAACCTAGAATATTGATTGAATCAAACAAGTATAAACACCATTACAGCTCTCAATCTATTTAAATCCATCAATCAAGGGAGTCATTCATTATGGTTTGCATTGCGTACAACTGTGAACTGGTTTAATTCTTAAATCACGAGATATTCTAATCACCTCATGTGAATTAGGCTCCTCTTATTGTTACTAGGACTTTTTTTCATGCAATAACTTTGAAATTAAATTTTGCTCCATCCTTAATGACTATATTCTTTATGAAAAAAATGCCCGTGGACCATCTATAACATGAATTCATTCAATTTAACAACCAATGGAGTCCTTGATGTTGAAATTCATTTTTTATTGATATTAATTGTTTAATTAAAATTAGAGAGTGCCTCAAATGATTTCACATTAGCAATGCTCCACTCTTGACTCCAAACACACTTTTTGACACATTGATCATAAAATTAACACATGTAGCTAAACAACCTATTATATTGATTGAATGAAACATGCTTAAAAACGTTTAAAACTCTAAATCCATTTAAATCCGTCAGTCAAAGGAGTCATTCATCATGATTTGCATTATGTACAATTGTGAACTGGTTTAATTCTTAAATCACGAGACATTCTAATCGCCTCATGTGAATTAGGTTCCTCTAATTGTTACCAGGACGTTTTTCATGCAATAACCTTGAAATGAAATTTTGCTTCATCCTTAATGACTATATTCGTTATGAAAAAAATGCCCATGGACGATCTATAACATGAATTCATTCAATTGAACAACCAATGGAGTCCGTGATCTTGAAATTGATTTCTTATTGATATTAATTGTGGAATTAAAATTAAAGACAGCCTCCCATCATTTCTCATTAGCAATGCTCCTCTTTTGACTCCAAACACACTTTTTGACACATTGATCATGAAAGTAACACATGTGGCTAAACAACCTAGTATATTGATTGAATCAAACAAGCATAAACACCATTACAGCTCTCAATCTATTTAAATCCATCAATCATGGGAGTCATTCATTATGGTTTGCATTGCGTACAAATGCAAACTGATTTAATTCTCAAATCACGAGCCTTTCTAATCTCCTCATGTTAATTAGGCTCCACTTATTGTTACTAGGACTTTTTTCATGCAATAACCTTGAAATTAAATTTTGCTTCATCCTTTACGACTATATTCGTTATGAAAAAAATGCCCATGGACCATCTATAACATGAATTCATTCAATTTAAAAACCAATGGAGTCCTTGATCTTGAAATTCATTTCTTATTGATATTAATTGTGGAATTAAAAATTAGAGATAGCCTCTCATCATTTCTCATTAGCAATGCTCCTCTTTTGACTCCAAACACACTTTTTGACACATTGATCATGAAAGTAACACATGTGGCTAAACAACCTAGTATATTGATTGAATCAAACAAGTATAAACACCATTACAGCTCCCAATCTATTTAAATCCATCAATCAAGGGAGTGATTCATTATGGTTTGCAATGCGTACAAATGTGAACTGGTTTAATTCTTAAATCACGAGACATTCTAATCGCCTCATGTGAATTAGGCTCCTCTTATTGTTACTAGGACTTTTTTCATGCAATAACCTTGAAATGAAATTTTGCTTCATCCTTAATGACTATATTCGTTATGAAAAAAATGCCCATGGACGATCTATAACATGAATTCATTCAATTGAACAACCAATGGAGTCCATGATCTTGAAATTGATTTCTTATTGATATTATTTGTGGAATTAAAATTAAAGACAGCCTCCCATCATTTCTCATTAGCAATGCTCCTCTTTTGACTCCAAACACACTTTTTGACACATTGATCATAAAATTAACACATGTACTTAAACAACCTAGTATATTGATTGAATCAAACAAGTATAAAAACCATTAAAACGCTAAATCCATTTAAATCCCTCTGTCAAAGGAGTCATTCATCATGGTTTGCATTGTGTACAAATGCGAACTGATTTAATTCTCAAATGACGAGCCTTTGTAATCGCCTCATGTGAATTAGGCTCCTCTTATTGTTACCAGGACTTTTTTCATGCAATAACCTCGAAATTAAATTTTGCTTCATCCTTAACGACAATATTCGTTATGAAAAAAATGCCCAAGGACCATCTATAACATGAAGTCGTTCAATTTAACAACCAATGGAGTCCTTGATCTTGAAATTCATTTCTTGTTGATATTAATTGTAGAATTAAAAATTAGAGACAGCCTCCCATCGTTTCTCATTAGCAATGCTCCTCTTTTGATTCAAAACACACTTTTTGACACATTGATCATGAAAGTAACACATGTGGCTAAACAACCTAGTATATTGATTGAATCAAACAAGTATAAACACCATTACAGCTCTCAATCTATTTAAATCCATCAATCAAGGGAGTCATTCATTATGGTTTGCATTGCGTACAACTGTGAACTGGTTTAATTCTTAAATCACGAGATATTCTAATCACCTCATGTGAATTAGGCTCCTCTTATTGTTACTAGGACTTTTTTCATGCAATAAACTTGAAATTAAATTTTGCTTCATTCTTAATGACTATATTCGTTATGAAAAAATCCCCGTGGACGATCTATAACATGAATTCATTCAATTCAACAACCAATGGAGTCCTTGATCATGAAATTCATTTTTTATTGATATTAATTATTTAATTAAAATTAGAGAGTGCCTCAAATGATTTCACATTAGCAATGCTCCTCTTTTGATTCCAAACACACTTTTTGACACATTGATCATAAAATTAACACATGTAGCTAAACAACCTATTATATTGATTGAATGAAACAAGTTTAAAAACCTTTAAAACTCTAAATCCATTTAAATCCGTCAGTCAAAGGAGTCATTCATCATGATTTGCATTCTGTACAATTGTGAACTGGTTTAATTCTTAAATCACGAGACATTCTAATCGCCTCATGTGAATTAGGTTCCTCTAATTGTTACCAGGACGTTTTCCATGCAATAACCTTGAAATGAAATTTTGCTTCATCCTTAATGACTATATTCGTTATGAAAAAAATGCCCATGGACGATCTATGACATGAATTCATTCAATTTAACAACCAATGGAGGCCTTGATCTTGAAATTGATTTCTTATTGATATTAATTGTGGAATTAAAATTAAAGACAGCCTCCCATAATTTCTCATTAGCAATGCTCCTCTTTTGACTCCAAACACACTTTTTGACACATTGATCATGAAAGTAACACATGTGGCTAAACAACCTAGTATATTGATTGAATCAAACAAGCATAAACACCATTACAGCTCTCAATCTATTTAAATCCATCAATCATGGGAGTCATTCATTATGGTTTGCATTGCGTACAAATGCGAATTGATTTAATTCTCAAATCACGAGCCTTTCTAATCTCCTCATGTTAATTAGGCTCCTCTTATTGTTACAAGGACTTTTTTCATGCAATAACATTGAAATTAAATTTTGCTTCATCCTTAACGACTATATTCGTTATGAAAAAAATGCCCATGGACCATCTATAACATGAATTCATTCAATTTAAAAAACAATGGAGTCCTTGATCTTGAAATTCATTTCTTATTGATGTTAATTGTGGAATTAAAAATTAGAGACAGCCTCTCATCATTTCTCATTAGCAATGCTCCTCTTTTGACTCCAAACACACTTTTTGACACATTGATCATGAAAGTAACACATGTGGCTAAACAACCTAGTATATTGATTGAATCAAACAAGCATAAACACCATTACAGCTCTCAATCTATTTAAATCCATCAATCATGGGAGTCATTCATTATGGTTTGCATTGCGTACAAATGCGAACTGATTTAATTCTCAAATCACGAGCCTTTCTAATCTCCTCAAGTTAATTAGGCTCCTCTTATTGTTACTAGGACTTTTTTCATGCAATAACCTTGAAATTAAATTTTGCTTCATCCTTAACGACTATATTCGTTATGAAAAAAATGCCCATGGACCATCTATAACATAAATTCATTCAATTTAAAAACCAATGGAGTCCTTGATCTTGAAATTCATTTCTTATTGATATTAATTGTGGAATTAAAAATTAGAGACAGCCTCCAATCATTTCTCATTAGCAATGCTCCTCTTTTGACTCCAAACACACTTTTTGACACATTGATCATGAAAGTAACACATGTGGCTAAACAACCTAGTATATTGATTGAATCAAACAAGTATAAACACCATTACAGCTCCCAATCTATTTAAATCCATCAATCAATGGAGTGATTCATTATGGTTTGCATTGCGTACAAATGTGAACTGGTTTAATTCTTAAATCACGAGAAATTCTAATCACCTCATGTGAATTAGGCTCCTCTTATTGTTACTAGGACTTTTTTCATGGAATAAACTTGAAATTAAATTTTGCTTCACCCTTAATGACTATATTCTTTATGAAAAAAATGCCCATGAACCATCTATAACATGAATTCATTCAATTTAACAACCAATGGAGTCCTTGATGTTGAAATTCGTTTTTTATTGATATTAATTTTTCAATTCAAATTTAAAGAGTGCCTCAAATGATTTCACATTAGCAACGTTCCTCTTTTGACTCCAAACACACTTTTTGACACATTGATCATGAAAGTAACACATGTGGCTAAACAACCTAGTATATTGATTGAATCAAACAAGCATAAACACCATTACAGCTCTCAATCTATTTAAATCCATCAATCATGCGAGTCATTCATTATGGTTTGCATTGCGTACAAATGTGAACTGGTTTAATTCTTAAATCACGACACATTTTAATCGCCTGATGTGAATTAGGCTCCTCTTATTGTTACAAGGACTTTTTTCATGCAATAACCTTGAAATGAAATTTTGCTTCATCCTTAATGACTATATTCGTTATGAAAAAAATGCCCATGGACGATCTACAACATGAATTCATTCAATTGAACAACCAATGGAGTCCGTGATCTTGAAATTGATTTCTTATTGATATTAATTGTGGAATTAAAATTAAAGACAGCCTCCCATCATTTCTCATTAGCAATGCTCCTCTTTTGACTCCAAACACACTTTTTGACACATTGATCATAAAATTAACACATGTGGCTAAACAACCTATTATATTGATTGAATCAAACTAGTATAAAAACCATTAAAATGCTAAATCCATTTAAATCCGTCAGTTAAAGGAGTCATTCATCATTGTTTGCATTGTGTACAAATGCGAACTGATTTAATTCTCAAATCACAAGCCTTTCTAATCGCCTCATGAGAATTAGGCTCCTCTTATTGTTACCAGGACTTTTTTCATGCAATAACCTTGAAATTAAATTTTGCTTCATCCTTAACGACTATATTCGTTATGAAAAAAATGCCCATGGACCATCTATAACATGCATTCATTCAATTTAACAACCAATGGAGTCCTTGATCTTGAAATTCATTTCTTATTGATATTAATTATGGAATTAAAAATTAGAGACAGCCTCCCATCATTTCTCATTAGCAATGCTCCTCTTTTGACTCCAAACACACTTTTTGACACATTGATCATGAAAGTAACACATGTGGCTAAACAACCTAGTATATTGATTGAATCAAACAAGCATAAACACCATTACAGCTCTCAATCTATTTAAATCCATCAATCATGCGAGTCATTCATTATGGTTTGCATTGTGTACAAATGTGAACTGGTTTAATTCTTAAATCACGACACATTTTAATCGCCTCATGTGAATTAGGCTCCTCTTATTGTTACCAGGACTTTTTTCATGCAATAACCTTGAAATGAAATTTTGCTTCATCCTTAATGACTATATTCGTTATGAAAAAAATGCCCATGGACGATCTACAACATGAATTCATTCAATTGAACAACCAATGGAGTCCGTGATCTTGAAATTGATTTCTTATTGATATTAATTGTGGAATTAAAATTAAAGACAGCCTCCCATCATTTCTCATTAGCAATGCTCCTCTTTTGACTCCAAACACACTTTTTGACACATTGATCATAAAATTAACACATGTGGCTAAACAACCTATTATATTGATTGAATCAAACTAGTATAAAAACCATTAAAATGCTAAATCCATTTAAATCCGTCAGTTAAAGGAGTCATTCATCATTGTTTGCATTGTGCACAAATGCGAACTGATTTAATTCTCAAATCACAAGCCTTTCTAATCGCCTCATGAGAATTAGGCTCCTCTTATTGTTACCAGGACTTTTTTCATGCAATAACCTTGAAATTAAATTTTGCTTCATCCTTAACGACTATATTCGTTATGAAAAAAATGCCCATGGACCATCTATAACATGCATTCATTCAATTTAACAACCAATGGAGTCCTTGATCTTGAAATTCATTTCTTATTGATATTAATTATGGAATTAAAAATTAGAGACAGCCTCCCATCATTTCTCATTAACAATGCTCCTCTTTTGACTCCAAACACACTTTTTGACACATTGATCATGAAAGTAACACATGTGGCTAAACAACCTAGTATATTGATTGAATCAAACAAGCATAAACACCATTACAGCTCTCAATCTATTTAAATCCATCAATCATGCGAGTCATTCATTATGGTTTGCATTGCGTACAAATGTGAACTGGTTTAATTCTTAAATCACGACACATTTTAATCGCCTCATGTGAATTAGGCTCCTCTTATTGTTACCAGGACTTTTTTCATGCAATAACCTTGAAATGAAATTTTGCTTCATCCTTAATGACTATATTCGTTATGAAAAAAATGCCCATGGACGATCTACAACATGAATTCATTCAATTGAACAACCAATGGAGTCCGTGATCTTGAAATTGATTTCTTATTGATATTAATTGTGGAATTAAAATTAAAGACAGCCTCCCATCATTTCTCATTAGCAATGCTCCTCTTTTGACTCCAAACACACTTTTTGACACATTGATCATAAAATTAACACATGTGGCTAAACAACCTATTATATTGATTGAATCAAACTAGTATAAAAACCATTAAAATGCTAAATCCATTTAAATCCGTCTGTTAAAGGAGTCATTCATCATGGTTTGCATTGTGTACAAATGCGAACTGATTTAATTCTCAAATCACAAGCCTTTCTAATCGCCTCATGAGAATTAGGCTCCTCTTATTGTTACCAGGACTTTTTTCTTGCAATAACCTTGAAATTAAATTTTGCTTCATCCTTAACGACTATATTCGTTATGAAAAAAATGCCCATGGACCATCTATAACATGAATTCATTCAATTTAACAACCAATGGAGTCCTTGATCTTGAAATTCATTTCTTATTGATATTAATTATGGAATTAAACATTAGAGACAGCCTCCCATCATTTCTCATTAGCAATGGTCCTCTTTTGACTCAAAACACACTTTTTGACACATTGATCATGAAAGTAACACATGTGGCTAAACAACCTAGTATATTGATTGAATCAAAAAATTTTAAACACCATTACAGCTCTCAAACTATTTAAATCCATCAATCAAGGGAGTGATTCATTATGGTTTGCATTCCGTAGAAATGTGAACTGGTTTAATTCTTAAATCACGAGACATTCATCTCATGTGAATTAGGCTCCTCTTAATGTTACCAGGACTTTTTTCATGCAATAATCTTGAAATTAAATTTTGCTTCATCCTTAATGACTATATTCTTTATGAAAAAATGCCCATGGACCATCTATAACATGAATTCATTCAATTTAACAACCAATGGAGTCCTTGATGTTGAAATTCATTTTTTATTGATATTAATTTTTCAATTCAAAATTAGAGAGTGCCTCAAATGATTTCACATTACCAATGCTCCTCTTTTGACTCCAAACACACTTTTTGACACATTGATCATAAAATTAACACATGTAGCTAAACAACCTATTATATTGATTCAATCAAACAAGTATAAAAACCTTTAAAACTCTAAATCCATTTAAATCCGTCAGTTGAAGGAGTCATTCATCATGATTTGCATTCTGTACAAATGTGAACTGGTTTAATTCTTAAATCACGAGACATTCTAATCGCCTCATGTGAATTAGGCTCCTCTTATTGTTACCAGGACTTTTTTCATGCAATAACCTTGAAATGAAATTTTGCTTCATCCTTAATGACTATATTCGTTATGAAAAAATGCCCATGGATGATCTATAACATGAATTCATTCAATTTAACAACCAATGGAGTCCTTGATCTTGAAATTCATTTCTTATTGATATTAATTGTGGAATTAAAAATTAAAGACAGCCTCGCATCATTTCTCATTAGCAATGCTCCTCTTTTGACTCCAAACAAACTTTTTGACACATTGATCATGAAAGTAACACATGTGGCTAAACAACCTAGTATATTGATTGAATCAAACAAGTATAAACACCATTACAGCTCTCAAACTATTTAAATCCATCAATCAAGGGAGTGATTCATTATGGTTTGCATTCCGTAGAAATGTGAACTGGTTTAATTCTTAAATCACGAGACATTCTAATCACCTCATGTGAATTAGGCTCCTCTTATTGTTACTAGGACTTTTTTCATGCAATAACCTTGAAATTAAATTTTGCTCCATCCTTAATGCCTATTTTCTTTATGAAAAAAATGCCCATGGACCATCTATAACATGAATTTATTCAATTTAACAACCAATGGAGTCCTTGATGTTGAAATTCATTTTTTATTGATATTAATTGTCCAATTCAAAATTAGAGAGTGCCTCAAATGATTTCACATTAGCAATGCTCCTCTTTTGACTCCAAACACACTTTTTGACACATTGATCATAAAATTAACACATGTAGCTAAACAACCTATTATATAGATTGAATCAAACAAGTATAAAAACCATTAAAACTCTAAATCCATTTAAATCCGTCAGTCAAAGGAGTCATTCATCATGCTTTGCATTGTGTACAAATGCGAACTGATTTAATTCTCAAATCACAAGCCTTTCTAATCGCATCATGTGAATTAGGCTCCTCTTATTGTTACCTGGACTTTTTTCATGCAATAACCTTGAAATTAAATTTTTCTTCATCCTTAACGACAATATTCGTTATGAAAAAAATGCCCATGGACCATCTATAACATGAATTCATTCAATTTAACAACCAATGGAGTCCTTGATCTTAAAATTCATTTCTTATTGATATTAATTGTGGAATTAAAAATTAGAGACAGCCTCCCATCATTTCTCATTAGAAATGCTCCTCTTTTGACTCCAAACACACTTTTTGACACATTGATATAGATTGAATCAAACAAGTATAAAAACCATTAAAACTCTAAATCCATTTAAATCCGTCAGTCAAAGGAGTCATTCATCATGGTTTACATTGTGTACAAATGCGAACTGATTTAATTCTCAAATCACAAGCCTTTCTAATCGCCTCATGTGAATTAGGCTCCTCTTATTGTTACCAGGACTTTTTTCATGCAATAACCTTGAAATTAAATTTTTCTTCATCCTTAACGACAATATTCGTTATGAAAAAAATGCCAATGGTCCATCTATAACATGAATTCATTCAATTTAACAACCAATGGAGTCCTTGATCTTAAAATTCATTTCTTATTGATATTAATTGTGGAATTAAAAATTAGAGACAGCCTCCCATCATTTCTCATTAGCAATGCTCCTCTTTTGACTCCAAACACACTTTTTGACACATTGATCATGAAAGTTACACATGTGGCTAAACAACCTAGTATATTGATTGAATCAAACAAGTATAAACACCATTACAGCTCTCAATCTATTTAAATCCATCAATCAAGGGACTCATTCATTATGGTTTGCATTGCGTACAAATGTAAACTAGTTTAATTCTTAAATCGCGAGATATTCTAATCACCTCATGTGAATTATGCTCCTCTTATTGTTAGTAGGACTTTTTTCATGCAATAACCTTGAAATTAACTTTTCCTTCACCCTTAATGACTATATTCTTTATGAAAAAAATGCCCATGGACCATCTATAACATGAATTCATTGAATTTAACAACCAATGGAGTCCTTGATGTTGAAATTCATTTTTTATTGATATTAATTGTTTAATTAAAATTAGAGAGTGCCTCAAATGATTCCACATTAGCAATGCTCCTCTTTTGACTCCAAAAACACTTTTTGACACATTGATCATAAAATTAACACATGCAGCTAAACAACCTATTATATTGATTGAATGAAACAAGTATAAAAACCGTTCAAACTCTAAATCCATTTAAATCCATCAGGCAAAGGAGTCATTCATCATGATTTGCATTCTGTACAAATGTGAACTGGTTTAATGCTTAAATCACGAGACATTCTAATCGCCTCATGTGAATTAGGCTCCTCTTATTGTTACCAAGACTTTTTTCATGCAATAACCTTGAAATGAAATTTTGCTTCATCCTTAATGACTATATTCATTTTGAAAAAAATGCCCATGGACCATCTATAACATGAATTCATTCAATTTAACAACCAATGGAGTCCATGATCTTGAAATTCATTTCTTATTGATATTAATTGTTTAATTAAAATTAGAGAGTGCCTCAAATGATTTCACATTAGCAATGCTCCTCTTTTGACTCCAAACACACTTTTTGACACATTGATCATAAAATTAAAATTAAAGATAGCCTCCCATCATTTCTCATTAGCAATGCTCCTCTTTTGACTCCAAACACACTTTTTGACACATTGATCATGAAAGTAACACATGTGGCTAAACAACTTAGTATATTGATTGAATCAAACTAGTATAAACACCATTACAGCTCTTAATCTATTTAAATCCATCAATCAAGGGAGTCAGTCATTATGGTTTGCATTCCGTGCAAATGTGAATTGGTTTAATTCTTAAATGACATGATATTCTAATCACCTCATGTGAATTAGGCTCCTCTTATTGTTACTAGGACTTTTTTCATGCAATAACCTTGAAATTAAATTTTTCTTCATCCTTAATGACTATATTCTTTATAAAACAAATGCCCATAGACCATCTATAACATGAATTCATTCAATTTAACAACCAATGGAGTCCTTGATGTTGAAATTCATTTTTTATTGATATTAATTTTTCAATTTGAAAATTAAAGAGTGCCTCAAATGATTTCACATTATTATTGCCCCTCTTTTGACTCCAAACACACATTTTGACACATTGATCGTAAAATTAACACATGTAGCTAAACAACCTATGATTGAAGCAAATAAGTATAAAAACCATTAAAATGCTAAATCCATTTAAATCCGTCAGTCAAAGGAGTCATTCATCATGGTTTGCATTTTGTACAAATGTGAACTGATTTAATTCTTAAATCACGAGACATTCTAATCTCCTCATTTGAATTAGGTGCCTCTTATTGTTATCAGGACTTTTTTCATGCAATAAACTTGAAATTAAAATTTGCTTCATCCTTAATGACTATATTCGTTAAGAAAAAAATGCCCATGGATGATCTATAAAATGAATTCATTCAATTTAACAACTAATGGAGTCCTTGATCTTGAAATTCATTTCTTATTGATATTAATTGTGGAATTAAAAATTAAAGACAGCCTCCCATCATTTCTCATTAGCAATGCTCCTCTTTTGACTCGAAACATACTTTTTGACACATTGATCATAAAATTAACACATGTAGCTAAACAACCTATTATATTGATTGAATCAAACTAGTATAAAAACCATTAAAACACTAAATCCATTTAAATCCGTTAGTCAAAGGAGTCATTCATCATGGTTTGCATTATGTACAAATGCGAACTGATTTAATTCTCAAATCACGAGCCTTTCTAATCTCCTCATGTTAATTAGGCACCTCTTATTGTTACTAGGACTTTTTTCATGCAATAACCTTGAAATGAAATTTTGCTTCATCCTTAATGACTATATTCGTTATGAAAAAAATGCCCATGGACGATCTACAACATGAATTCATTCAATTGAACAACCAATGGAGTCCGTGATCTTGAAATTGATTTCTTATTGATATTAATTGTGGAATTAAAAAAGAAAGACAGCCTCCCATCATTTCTCATTAGCAATGCTCCTCTTTTGACTCCAAACACACTTTTTGACACATTGATCATAAAATTAACACATGTGGCTAAACAACCTATTATATTGATTGAATCAAACTAGTATAAAAACCATTAAAATGCTAAATCCATTTAAATCCGTCAGTTAAAGGAGTCATTCATCATTGTTTGCATTGTGCACAAATGCAAACTGATTTAATTCTCAAATCACAAGCCTTTCTAATCGCCTCATGAGAATTAGGCTCCTCTTATTGTTACCAGGGACTTTTTTCATGCAATAACCTTGAAATTAAATTTTGCTTCATCCTTAACGACTATATTCGTTATGAAAAAAAATGCCCATGGACCATCTATAACATGCATTCATTCAATTTAACAACCAATGGAGTCCTTGATCTTGAAATTCATTTCTTATTGATATTAATTATGGAATTAAAAATTAGAGACAGCCTCCCATCATTTCTCATTAACAATGCTCCTCTTTTGACTCCAAACACACTTTTTGACACATTGATCATGAAAGTAACACATGTGGCTAAACAACCTAGTATATTGATTGAATCAAACAAGCATAAACACCATTACAGCTCTCAATCTATTTAAATCCATCAATCATGCGAGTCATTCATTATGGTTTGCATTGCGTACAAATGTGAACTGGTTTAATTCTTAAATCACGACACATTTTAATCGCCTCATGTGAATTAGGCTCCTCTTATTGTTACCAGGACTTTTTTCATGCAATAACCTTGAAATGAAATTTTGCTTCATCCTTAATGACTATATTCGTTATGAAAACAATGCCCATGGACGATCTACAACATGAATTCATTCAATTGAACAACCAATGGAGTCCGTGATCTTGAAATTGATTTCTTATTGATATTAATTGTGGAATTAAAATTAAAGACAGCCTCCCATCATTTCTCATTAGCAATGCTCCTCTTTTGACTCCAAACACACTTTTTGACACATTGATCATAAAATTAACACATGTGGCTAAACAACCTATTATATTGATTGAATCAAACTAGTATAAAAACCATTAAAATGCTAAATCCATTTAAATCCGTCAGTTAAAGGAGTCATTCATCATGGTTTGCATTGTGTACAAATGCGAACTGATTTAATTCTCAAATCACAAGCCTTTCTAATCGCTTCGTGAGAATTAGGCTCCTCTTATTGTTACCAGGACTTTTTTCATGCAATAACCTTGAAATTAAATTTTGCTTCATCCTTAACGACTATATTCGTTATGAAAAAAATGCCCATGGACCATCTATAACATGAATTCATTCAATTTAACAACCAATGGAGTCCTTGATCTTGAAATTCATTTCTTATTGATATTAATTGTGGAATTAAAAATTAGAGACAGCCTCCCATCATTTCTCATTAGCAATGCTCCTCTTTTGACTCCAAACACACTTTTTGACACATTGATCATGAAAGTAACACATGTGGCTAAACAACCTAGTATATTGATTGAATCAAAAAATTTTAAACACCATTACAGCTCTCAAACTATTTAAATCCATCAATCAAGGGAGTGATTCATTATGGATTGCATTCCGTAGAAATGTGAACTGGTTTAATTCTTAAATCACGAGATATTCTAATCACCTCATGTGAATTAGGCTCCTCTTATTGTTACCAGGACTTTTTTCATGCAATAACCTTGAAATTAAATTTTGCTCCATCCTTAAAGACTATATTCTTTATCAAAAAAATGCACATGGACCATCTATAACATGAATTCATTCAATTTAACAATCAATGGACTCCTTGATGTTGAAATTTATTTTTTATCGATATTAATTGTTCAATTCAAAATTAAAGAGTGCCTCAAATGATTTCACATTAGCAATGCTCCTCTTTTGACTCCAAACACACTTTTTGACACATTGATCATAAAATTAACACATTTAGCTAAACAACCTATTGTATTGATTGAATCAAACAAGTATAAATACTATTAAAACTCTAAATCCATTTAAATCCGTCAGTAAAAGGAGTCATTCATAATGGTTTGCATTCTGTACAAATGTAAACAGATTTAATTCTTAAATCACGAGACATTCTAATCTCTTCATGTGAATTAGGCGCATCTTATTGTTATCAGGACTTTTTTCATGCAATAAACTTAAATTTTGCTTCATCCTTAATGACTATATTCTTTATGAAAAAATGCCCATGGAAGATCTATAACAAGAATTCATTCAACTTAACAACCAATGGAGTCCTTGATCTTGAAATTCATTTCTTATTGATATTAATTGTGGAATTAAAAATTAAAGACAGCCTCCCATCATTTCTCATTAGCAATGCTCCTCTTTAGACTCCAAATACACTTTTTGACACATTGATAATGAAAGTAACACATGTGGCTAAACAACCTAGTATATTGATTGAATCAAACAAGTATAAACACCATTACAGCTCTCAATCTATTTAAATCCGTCAATCAAGGGCGTCATTAATTATGGTTTGCATTCCGTACAAACGTAAACTGGTTTAATTCTTAAATCACGAGACATTCTAATCACCTCATGTGAATTAGGCTCCTCTTATTGTTACTAGGACTTTTTTCATGCAATAACCTTGAAATTAAATTTTGCTCCATCCTTAATGCCTATTTTCTTTATGAAAAAAATGCCCATGGACCATCTATAACATGAATTTATTCAATTTAACAACCAATGGAGTCCTTGATCTTGAAATTCATTTCTTATTGATATTAATTGTAGAATTAAAAATTAGAGACAGCCTCCCATCATTTCTCATTAGCAATGCTCCTCTTTTGATTCAAAACACACTTTTTGACACATTGATCATGAAAGTAACACATGTGGCTAAACAACCTAGTATATTGATTGAATCAAACAAGTATAAACACCATTACAGCTCTCAATCTCTTTAAATCCGTCAATCAAGGGCGTCATTAATTATGGTTTGCATTCCGTACAAACGTAAACTGGTTTAATTCTTAAATCACGAGACATTCTAATCACCTCATGTGAATGAGGCTCCTCTTATTGTTACTAGGACTTTTTTCATGCAATAACCTTGAAATTAAATTTTGCTCCATCCTTAATGCCTATTTTCTTTATGAAAAAAATGCCCATGGACCATCTATAACATGAATTCATTCAATTTAACAACCAATGGAGTCCTTGATGCTAAAATTCATTTTTTATTGATATTAATTGTCCAATTCAAAATTAGAGAGTGCCTCAAATGATTTCACATTAGCAATGCTCCTCTTTTGACTCCAAACACACTTTTTGACACATTGATCATAAAATTAACACATGTAGCTAAACAACCTATTATATAGATTGAATCAAACAAGTATAAAAACCATTAAAACTCTAAATCCATTTAAATCCGTCAGTCAAAGGAGTCATTCATCATGCTTTGCATTGTGTACAAATGCGAACTGATTTAATTCTCAAATCACAAGCCTTTCTAATCGCCTCATGTGACTTAGGCTCCTCTTATTGTTACCAGGACTTTTTTCATGCAAAAACCTTGAAATTAAATTTTTCTTCATCCTTAACGACAATATTCGTTATGAAAAAAATGCCCATGGACCATCTATAACATGAATTCATTCAATTTAACAACCAATGGAGTCCTTGATCTTAAAATTCATTTCTTATTGAAATTAATTGTGGAATTAAAAATTAGAGACAGCCTCCCATCATTTCTCATTAGCAATGCTCCTCTTTTGACTCCAAACACACTTTTTGACACATTGATCATGAAAGTTACACATGTGGCTAAACAACCTAGTATATTGATTGAATCAAACAAGTATAAACACCATTACAGCTCTCAATCTATTTAAATCCATCAATCAAGGGAGACATTCATTATGGTTTGCATTGCGTACAAATGTAAACTGGTTTAATTCTTAAATCGCGAGATATTCTAATCACCTCATGTGAATTAGGCTCCTCTTATTGTTAGTAGGACTTTTTTCATGCAATAACCTTGAAATTAAATTTTCCTTCACCCTTAATGACTATATTCTTTATGAAAAAAATGCCCATGGACCATCTATAACATGAATTCATTGAATTTAACAACCAATGGAGTCCTTGATGTTGAAATTCATTTTTTATTGATATTAATTGTTTAATTAAAATTAGAGAGTGCCTCAAATGATTCCACATTAGCAATGCTCCTCTTTTGACTCCAAAACACACGCTTTTGACACATTGATCATAAAATTAAACACATGTAGCTAAACAACCTATTATATTGATTGAATGAAACAAGTATAAAAAACTGTTTCAAACTCTAAATCCATTTAAATCCATCAGGCAAAGGAGTCATTCATCATGATTTGCATTCTGTACAAATGTGAACTGGTTTAATGCTTAAATCACGAGACATTCTAATCGCCTCATGTGAATTAGGCTCCTCTTATTGTTACCAGGACTTTTTTCATGCAATAACCTTGAAATGAAATTTTGCTTCATCCTTAATGACTATATTCATTTTGAAAAAAATGCCCATGGACCATCTATAACATCAATTCATTCAATTTAACAACCAATGGAGTCCATGATCTTGAAATTCATTTCTTATTGATATTAATTGTTTAATTAAAATTAGAGAGTGCCTCAAATGATTTCACATTAGCAATGCTCCTCTTTTGACTCCAAACACACTTTTTGACACATTGATCATAAAATTAAAATTAAAGATAGCCTCCCATCATTTCTCATTAGCAATGCTCCTCTTTTGACTCCAAACACACTTTTTGACACATTGATCATGAAAGTAACACATGTGGCTAAACAACTTAGTATATTGATTGAATCAAACTAGTATAAACACCATTACAGCTCTTAATCTATTTAAATCCATCAATCAAGGGAGTCAGTCATTATGGTTTGCATTCCGTGCAAATGTGAATTGGTTTAATTCTTAAATGACGTGATATTCTAATCACCTCATGTGAATTAGGCTCCTCTTATTGTTACTAGGACTTTTTTCATGCAATAACCTTGAAATTAAATTTTTCTTCATCCTTAATGACTATATTCTTTATAAAACAAATGCCCATAGACCATCTATAACATGAATTCATTCAATTTAACAACCAATGGAGTCCTTGATGTTGAAATTCTTTTTTTATTGATATTAATTTTTCAATTTGAAAATTAAAGAGTGCCTCAAATGATTTCACATTATTATTGCCCCTCTTTTGACTCCAAACACACATTTTGACACATTGATCGTAAAATTAACACATGTAGCTAAACAACCTATTGTATTGATTGAAGCAAACAAGTATAAAAACCATTAAAACGCTAAATCCATTTAAATCCGTCAGTCAAAGGAGTCATTCATCATGGTTTGCATTCTGTACAAATGTGAACTGATTTAATTCTTAAATCACGAGACATTCTAATCTCCTCATTTGAATTAGGCGCCTCTTATTGTTATCAGGACTTTTTTCAGGCAATAAACTTGAAATTAAAATTTGCTTCATCCTTAATGACTATATTCGTTAAGAAAAAAATGCCCATGGATGATCTATAACATGAATTCATTCAATTTAACAACTAATGGAGTCCTTGATCTTGAAATTCATTTCTTATTGATATTAATTGTGGAATTAAAAATTAAAGACAGCCTCCCATCATTTCTCATTAGCAATGCTCCTCTTTTGACTCGAAACATACTTTTTGACACATTGATCATAAAATTAACACATGTAGCTAAACAACCTATTATATTGATTGAATCAAACTAGTATAAAAACCATTAAAACACTAAATCCATTTAAATCCGTTAGTCAAAGGAGTCATTCATCATGGTTTGCATTGTGTAAAAATGCGAACTGATTTAATTCTCAAATCACGAGCCATTCTAATCGCCTCATGTGAATTAGGCTCCTCTTATTGTTACCAGGACTTTTTTCTTGCAATAACCTTGAAATTAAATTTTGCTCCATCCTTAACGACTATATTCGTTATAAAAAAATGCCCATGGACCATCTATAACATGAATTCATTCAATTTAACAACCAATGGAGTCCTTGATCTTGAAATTCATTTCTTATTGATATTAATTGTGGAATTAAAAATTAGAGACAGCCTCCCATCATTTCTCATTAGCAATGCTCCTCTTTTCACTCCAAACACACTTTTTGACACATTGATCATGAAAGTAACACATGTGGCTAAACAACTTAGTATATTGATTGAATCAAACAAGTATAAACACTATTACAGCTCTCAATCTATTTAAATCCATCAATCAAGGGAGTCATTCGTTATGGTTTGCATTGCGTACAAATGTGAACTGGTTTAATTCTTAAATCACGAGATATTCTAATCACCTCATGTGAATTAGGCTCCTCTTATTGTTACTAGGACTTTTTTCATGCAATAACCTTGAAATTAAATTTTGCTCCATCCTTATTGACTATATTCTTTATGAAAAAAATGCCGATGGACGATCTATAACATGAATTCGTTCAATTTAACAACCAATGCAGTCCTTGATGTTGAAATTCATTTTTTATTGATATTAAATGTTCAATTCAAAATTAAAGAGTGCCTCAAATGATTTCACATTAGCAATGCTCCTCTTTTGACTCCAAACACACTTTTTGACACATTGATCATAAAATTAACACATGTAGCTAAACAACCTATTGTATTGATTGAATCAAAGAAGTATAAAAACCATTAAAACTCTAAATCCATTTAAATCCGTCAATCAAAGGAGTCATTCATAATGGTTTGCATTCAGTACAGATGTGAACTGATTTAATTCTTAAATGAGGAGACATTCTAATCTCCTCATGTGACTTAGGCGCCTCTTATTGTTATCAGGACTTTTTTCATGCAATTAACTTGAAATTAAATTTTGCTTCATCCTTAATGACTATATTCGTTATGAAAAAATGCCCATGGACGATCTATAACATGAATTCATTCAATTGAACAACCAATGGAGTCCTTGATCTTGAAATTTGATTTCTTATTGATATTAATTGTGGAATTAAAAATTAAAGCCAGCCTCCCATCATTTCTCATTAGCAATGCTCATCTTTTGACTCCGAAGACACATTTTGACACATTGATAATGAAAGTAACACATGTGGCTAAACAACCTAGTATATTGATTGAATCAAACCAGTATAAACACCATTATAGCTCTTAATCTATTTAAATCCACCAATCAAGGGAGTCATTCATTATGGTTTGCATTCCGTACAAATGTGAACTGGTTTAATTCTTAAATCACGAGACATTCTAATCGCCTCATGTGAATTAGGCTCCTCTTATTGTTACCAAGGAGTTTTTCATGCAATAACCTTGAAATTAAATTTTGCTTCATCCTTAATGACTATATTCGTTATGAAAAAAATGCCCATGGACCATCTATAATATTAATTCATTCAATTTAACAATCAATGGAGTCCTTGATGTTGAAATTCATTTTTTATTGATATTAATTGTCCAATTCAAAATTAGAGAGTGCCTCAAATGATTACACATTAGTAATGCTCGTCTTTTGACTCCAAACACACTTTTTGACACATTGATCATAAAATTAACACATGTAGCTAAACAAACTATTATAGAGATTGAATTAAACAAGTATAAAAACCATTAAAACTCTAAATCCATTTAAATACGTCAGTCAAAGGAGTCATTCATCATGGTTTGCATTCTGTACAAATGTGAACTGATTTAATTCTTAAATCACGAGACATTCAAATCTCCTCATTTGAATTAGGCGCCTCTTATTGTTATCAGGACGTTTTTCATGCAATTAACTTGAAATTAAATTTTGCTTCATCCTTAATGACTATATTCGTTATGAAAAAATGCCCATGGACGATCTATAACATGAATTCATTCAATTGAACAACCAATGGAGTCCTTGATCTTGAAATTTGATTTCTTATTGATATTAATTGTGGAATTAAAAATTAAAGACAGCCTCCCATCATTTCTCAGTAGCAATGCTCCTCTTTTGACTCCAAACACACTTTTTGACACATTGATAATGAAAGTAACACATGTGGCTAAACAACCTAGTATATTGATTGAATCAAACTAGTATAAACACCATTACAGCTCTTAATCTATTTAAATCCATCAATCACGGGAGTCATTCATTAAGGTTTGCATTCCGTACAAATGTGAACTGGTTTAATTCTTAAATCACGAGACATTCTAATCGCCTCATGTGAATTACGCTCCTCTTATTGTTACCAAGACTTTTTTCATGCAATAACCTTGAAATTAAATGTTGCTTCATCCTTAATGACTATATTCGTTCTGAAAAAAATGCCCATGGACCATCTATAACATGAATTCATTCAATTTAACAACCAATGGAGTCCTTGATGTTGAAATTTGTTTTTTATTGATATTAATTGTTCAATTCAAAATTAGAGTGTGCCTCAATTGATTTCACATTAGCAATGCTCCTCTTTTGACTCCAAACACACTTTTTGACACATTGATCATAAAATTAACACATGTAGCTAAACAACCTATTATATTGATTCAATGAAACAAGTATAAAAACCTTTAAAAATTTAAATCTATTTAAATCCGTCAGTCAAAGGAGTCATTCATCATTATTTGCATTCTGTACAAATGTGAACTGGTTTAATTCTTAAATCACGAGACATTCTAATCACCTCATGTGAATTAGGCTCCTCTTATTGTTAGCAGGACTTTTTTCATGCAATAACCTTGAAATTAAATTTTGCTTCATCCTTAATGACTCTATTCTTTATGAAAAAAAATTCCCATGGACCATCTATAACATGAATTCATTCAATTTAACAACCAATGGAGTCCTTGATGTTGAAATTCATTTTTTATTGACATTAATTTTTCAATTCAAAATTAAAGAGTGCCTCAAATGATTTCACATTAGCAATGCTCCTCATTTGACTCCAAACACACTTTTGACACATTGATCATAAAATTAACAAAGGTAGCTAAACAACCCATTATATTGATTGAATCAAAGAAGTATAAAAACCATTAAAACTCTAAATCCATTTAAATCTGTCAGTCAAAGGAGTCATTCATCATGGTTTGCATTGTGTACAAATGTGAACTGATATAATTCTTAAATCACGAGACATTCTAATCTCCTCATGTGAATTAGGCGCCTCTTATTGTTATCAGGACTTTTTTCATGCAATAAACTTGAAATTAAATTTTGCTTCATCCTTAATGACTATATTCGTTATGAAAAAATGCCCACGGACGATCTATAACATGAATTCACTCAATTTAACAACGAATGGAGTCCTTGATCTTGAAATTCATTTCTTATTGATATTAATTGTGGAATTAAAAATTAGAGACAGCCTCCTATCATTTCTCATTAGCAATGCTCCTCTTTTGACTCCAAGCACACTTTTTGACACATTGATCATGAAAGTAACACATGTGGCTAAACAACCTAGTATATTGATTGAATAAACAAGTATAAACACAATTACAGCTCTCAATCTATTTAAATCCGTCAATCAAGGGAGTCATTAATTATGGTTTGCATTCTGTACTAATGTAAACTGGTTTAATTCTTAAATCACGAGACATTCTAATCACCACATGTGAATTAGGCTCCTCTTATTGTTACTAGGACTTTTTTCATGCAATAACCTTGAAATTAAATTTTGCTCCATCCTTAATGCTTATATTCTTTATGAAAAAAATGCCCATGGACCATCTATAACAAGATTTCATTCAATTTAACAACCAATGGAGTCCTTGATGTTGAAATTCATTTTTTATTGATATTAATTTTCCAATTCAAAATTAGAGAGTGCCTCAAATGATTTCACATTAGCAATGCTCCTCTTTTGACTCCAAACACACTTTTTGACACATTGATCATAAAATTAACACATGTAGCTAAACAACCTATTATATTGATTGAATCAAACAAGTATAAAAACCATTAAATCTCAAAATCCATTTAAATCCTCCAGTCAAAGGAGTCATTCATCATGGTTTGCATTCTGTGCAAATGTGAACTGATTTAATTCTTAAATCACGAGACTTTCTAATCGCCTCGTGTGAATTAGGCTCCTCTTATTGTTACCAGGACTTTTTTCATGCAATAACCTTGAAATTAAATTTTACTTCATCCTTAACGACTATATTCGTTATGAAAAAAATGCCCATGGACGATCTATAACATGAATTCATTCAATTTAACAACCAATGGAGTCCTTGATCTTGAAATTCATTTCTTATTGATATTAATTGTGGAATTAAAAATTAGAGACAGCCTCCCATCATTTCTCATTAGCAATGCTCCTCTTTTGACTCCAAACACACTTTTTGACACATTGATAATGAAAATAACACATGTGGCTAAACAACCTAGTATATTGATTGAATCAAACAAGTATAAACACCATTACAGCTCTCAATCTATTTAAATCCATCAATCAAGGGAGTCATTAATTATGGTTTGCATTCCGTACAAATGTAAACTAGTTTAATTCTTAAATCACGAGACATTCTAATCACCTCATGTGAATTAGGCTCCTCTTATTGTTACTGGGACTTTTTTCATGCAATAACCTTGAAATTAAATTTTGCACCATCCTTAATGCCTATATTTTTTATGAAAAAAATGCCCATGGACCATCTATAACATGAATTCATTTAATTTAACAACCAATGGAGTCCTTGATGTTAAAATTCATTTTTTATTGATATTAATTGTCCAATTCAAAATTAGACACTGCCTCAAATGATTTCACATTAGCAATGCTCCTCTTTTGACTCCAAACACACTTTTTGACACATTGATCAAAAAATTAACACATGTAGCTAAAGAACCTATTATATTGATTGAATCAAACAAGTATAAAACCCATTAAAACTCTAAATCCATTTAAATCCGTCAGTCAAAGGAGTCATTCATCATGGTTTGCCTTATATACAAATGTGAACTGATTTAATTCTTAAATCACGAGACATTCTAATCTCCTCATGTGAATTAGGCGCCTCTTATTGTTATCAGGACTTTTTTCATGCAATAAACTTGAAATGCTTCATCCTTAACGACTATATTCGTTATGAAAAAATGCCCACGGACGATCTATAACATGAATTCATTCAATTTAAAAACCAATGGAGTCCTTGATCTTAAAATTCATTTCTTATTGATATTAATTGTAGAATTAAAAATTAGAGACAGCTTCCCATCATTTCTCATTAGCAATGCTCCTCTTTTGTCTCCAAACACACTTTTTGACACATTGATCATGAAAGTAACATATGTGGCTAAACAACCTAGTATATTGATTCAATCAAACAAGTATAAACACCATTATAGCTCTCCATATATTTAAATCCGTCAAACAAGGGAGTCAATAATTATGGTTTGCATTCTGTACAAATGTAAACTGGTTTAATTCTTAAATCACGAGACATTCTAATCACCTCATGTGAATTAGGCTCCTCTTATTGTTACTAGGACTTTTTTCATGCAATAACCTTGAAATTAAATTTTGCTCCATCCTTAATGCCTATATTCTTTATGAAAAAAATGCCCATGGAACATCTATAACATGAATTCATTCAATTTAACAACCAATGGAGTCCTTGATGTTGAAATTCATTTTTTATTGATATTAATTGTCCAATTCAAAATTAGAGAGTTCCTCAAATGATTTCACATTGGCAATGCTCCTCTTTTGACTCCAAACACACTTTTTGACAGATTGATCATAAAATTAACACATGTAGCTAAACAACCTATTATATTGATTTAATGAAACATGAATAAAAACCTTTAAAACTCTAAATCCATTTAAATCCGTCAGTCAAAGGAGTCATTCATCATGATTTGCATTCTGTACAAATGTGAACTGGTTTAATTCTTAAATCACGAGACATTCTAATCGCCTCATGTGAATTAGGCTCCTCTTATTGTTACCAGGACATTTTTCATGCAATAACCTTGAAATACAATTTTGCTTCATCCTTAATGACTATATTCGTTATGAAAAAAATGCCCATGGACCATCTACAACATGAATTCATTCAATTTAACAACCACTGGAGTCCTTGATCTTGAAAATCATTTCTTATTGATATTAATTGTGGAATTAAAAATTAAAGACAGCCTCCCATCATTTCTCATTAGCAATGCTCCTCTTTTGACTCCAAACACACTTTTTGACACATTGATAATGAAAGTAACACATGTGGCTAAACAACTTAGTATATTGATTGAATCAAACCAGTATAAACACCATTACAGCTCTTAATCTATTTAAATCCATCAATCAAGGGAGTCATTCATTATGGTTTGCATTCCGTACAAATGTGAACTGGTTTAATTCTTAAATCACGAGACATTCTAATCGCCTCATGTGAATTAGGCTCCTCTTATTGTTACCAAGACTTTTTTCATGCAATAACCTTGAAATTAAATTTTGCTTCATCCTTAATGACTATATTCGTTATGAAAAAAATGCCCATGGACCATCTATAACATGAATTCATTCTATTTAACAACCAATGGAGTCCTTGATGTTGAAATTCATTTTTTATTGATATTAATTGTTCAATTCAAAATTAGAGAGTGCCTCAATTGATTTCACATTAGCAATGCTCCTCTTTTGACTCCAAACACACTTTTTGACACATTGATCATGAAAGTAACACATGTGGCTAAACAACCTAGTATATTGATTGAATCAAACCAGTATAAACACCATTACAGCTCTTAATCTATTTAAATCCATCAATCGAGGGAGTGATTCATTATGGTTTGCATTCCGTACAAATGTGAATTGGTTTAATTCTTAAATCACGAGATATTCTAATCACCTCATGTGAATTAGGCTCCTCTTATTGTTACTTGGACTTTTATCATGCAATAACCTTGAAATTAAATTTTGCTTCATCCTTAATGACAGTATTCGTTATGAAAAAAATGCCCATGGACCATCTATAACATGAATTGATTCAATTTAACAACCCATGGAGTCCTTGATGTTGAAATCCATTTTTTCTTGATATTAATTGTTCAATTAAAATTAGAGAGTGCCTCAAATGATTTCACATTAGCAATGCTCCTCTTTTGACTCCAAACACACTTTTTGACATATTGATCATAAAATTAGCACATGTAGCTAAACAACCTAAATATATTGATTGAATCAAACAAGTATAAAAACCATTAAAACTCTAAATCCATTTAAATCCGTCAGTCAAAGGAGTCATTCATCATGGTTTGCATTCTGTACAAATGTGAACTGATTTAATTCTTAAATCACGAGACATTCTAATCTCCTCATGTGAATTAGGCGCCTCTTATTGTTATCAGGACTTTTTTCATGCAATAAACTTGAAATTAAATTTTGCTTCATCCTTAATGACTATATTCGTTATGAAAAAATGCCCATGGACGATCTATAACATGAATAAATTCAATTTAACAACCAATGGAGTCCTTGATCTTGAAATTCATTTCTTACTGATATTAATTGTATTCAAAATTAGATACGACCTCCCATCATTTCTCATTAGCAATGCTCCTCTTTTGACTCCAAACCCACCTTTTGACACATTGATCATGGAATTAATATATGTGGCTAAACAACCTACTATATTGATTGAATCCAACAAGTATAAACATCACGAAAACACTAAATCCATTTAAATCCGCCAGTCAAAGTAGTCATTCATCTTGTTTTGCATTCCGTACAAATGGGAACTGGTTTAATTCTTAAATCACGAGACATTCTAATCGCCTCATGTGAATTAGGCTCTTCTTATTGTTACCAAGACTTTTTTCATGCAATAACCTTGAAATTAAATTTTGCTTCATCCTTAATTACGATATTCCTTATGAAAAAAATGCCCATTGAGCATCAATAATATGAATTCATTCAATGTAACAAACAATGGAGTCCTTGAACTTGAATTTCATTTCTTATTGATATTAATTGTTGAATTCAAAATTAGAGATTGCCTCCCATCATTTGTCGTTAGCAAGGCTCGTCTTTTGACTCGACGAACACTGTTTGACAAATTGATCATGAAATTAACACATGTGGCTAAACAACCTAGTATATTGATTGAATCAAACAAGTATAAACTCCATTACAACTCTAAATCTATTTAAATCCCTCAATCAAAGCAATCATTCACCATGGTTTGCAATCTGTACAAATGTGAACTGGTTTAATTCTTACATCATGAGACATTCTAATCACCTCATCTAAATTAGGCTCCTCTTATTGTTACCAGGACTATTTTTCATGCAATAACCTTGAAATTAAATTTTGCTTCATCTTTAATGACTATATTCGTTATGAAAAAAATGCCCATGGACCATCTATAACATGAATTCATTCAATTTAACAACCAATGGAGCCCTTGATCTTGAAATTCATTTCTTATTGGTATTAATTGTAGAATTCAAAATTAGAGACAGCCTCTCATCATTTCTCATAAGCAATGCTCCTCTTTTGACTCCAAACACACTTTTTGACACATTGATCATGAAATTAACAGATGTGGCTAAACAACCTAGTATATTGATTGAATCAAACAAGTATAAACACCATAACAACTCTAAATCTATTTAAATCCATCAATCAAGGGAGTCATTCATCATGGTTTGCATTCCGTACAAATGTGAATTGGTTAAATGCTTAAATCACCAGACATTATAATCACCTCATGTGAATTAGGCTCCTCTTATTGTTACCGGGACTTTTTTCATTCACAAACCTTGAAATTAAATTTTGCTTCATACTTAATGACTATATTTGTTATGAAGAAATTGCCCATGGACCATCTATAACATGAATTCATTCAATGTAACAAACAATGGAGTCCTTTATCTTGAAATTCATTTCTTATTGATATTAATTGTGGATTTCAAAATTAGAGAGAGCCTCCCATCATTTCTCACTAGCAATGCTCCTCTTTTGACTTCAAACATATTTTCTGACACATTGATCATGAAATTAACACATGTGGCTAAACAACTTAGTATATTGATTGAATCAAACAAGTATAAACACCATTACAACTCTAAATCTATTTAAATCCGTCAATCAAGGGAGTCATTCTTAATCACCTCATGTGAATTAGGTTCCTCTTATGGTTACCTGGACTTTTTTCATGCAATAACCTGGAAATTAAATTTTGCTTCATCCTCAATGACTATATTCGTTATGAAAAAAATGCCCATGCACCATCTATAACATGAATTCATTCAATTTAACAACCAATGGAGTCCTTGATCTTGAAATTAATTTCTTATTGATATTAATTGTAGAATTCAAAATTAGAGACAGCCTCTCATCATTTCTCACTAGCAATGCTCCTCTTTTGACTCCAAACACACTTTTTGACACATTGATCATGAAATTAACAAATGTGGCTAAACAACCTAGTATATTGAATGAATCAAACAAGTATAAACGCCATTACAACTTTGAATCTATTTAAATCTGTCAATCAAGGGAGTCATTCATCATCGTTTGCATTCCGTACAAATGTGAACTGGTTTAATGCTTAAATCATGAGATATTCTAATCACCTCTTGCGAATTAGGTTCCTCTTATTGTTGCCAGGAATTTTTTATGCAATAACCTTGAAATTAAATTTTGCTTCATCCTTAATGACTATATTCGTTATGAAAAAAATGCCCATGGACCATATATAACATGAATTCATTCAATTTAACAACCAATGGAGTCCTTGATCTTGAAATTCATTTCTTATTGATATTAATTGTGGAATTCAAAATTAGAGACAGCCTCTCATCATTTCTCATTAGCAATACTCCTCTTTTGACTCGAAACACACTTTTTGACACATTGATCATGAAATTAGCACTTGTGGCTAAACAACCTAGTATATTGATTGAATCAAACAAGTATAAACTCCATTACACCTCTAAATCTATTTAAATCCGTCAATCAAAGGACTCCTTCATCATGGTTTGCAATCTGTACAAATGTGAACTGGTTTAATTCTTAAATCAAGAGACATTCTAATCACCTCATGTAAATTAGGCTCCTCTTATTGTTACCAGGACTATTTTCATCAATAACCTTGAAATTAAATTTTGCTTGATCCTTAATGACTATATTCGTTATGAAAAAATGCCCATGGACCATCTATCACATGAATTCATTCAATTTAACAAACAATGGAGTACTTGATCTTGAATTTCATTTCTTATTGATCTTAATTGTTGAATTCATAAATAGAGATTGCCTCCCATCATTTGTCGTTAGCAAGGGACCTCATTTGACTCCACACACAATTTTTGACACATTGATCATGAAGTTAACACATATGGCTAAGCAACCTAGTATATTGATTAAATCAAACAAGTATGAACACCATTACAACTCTAAATATTTTTAAATCCGTCAATCAAGGGAGTCATTCATCATGGTTTGCATTCCGTACAAATGTGAACTGGATTAATTCTTAAAACACGAGACATTATAATCACCTCATGTGAATTAAGCTCCTCTTATTGTTACCGGGACTTTTTTCATTCACAAACCCTAAAATTAAATTTTCTTCATACTTAATGACTATATTTGTTATCAAGAAAATGCCCATGGATGATCTATAACATGAATTCATTCAATGTAACAAACAATGGCGTCCTTTAACTTGAATTTCATTTCTTATTGATATTAATTATGGAATTCAAAATTAGAGACAGCCTCCCATCATTTCTCACTAGCAATGCTCCTCTTTTGACTCCAAATACACCTTTTGACACATTGATTATGAAATTAAAACATGTGGCTAAACAACCTAGTATATTGATTGAATCAAACAAGTATAAACACCATTACAACTCTAAATCTATTTAAATCCGTCAATCAAGGGAGTCATTCATCATGGTTTGCATTCCGTACAAATGTGAACTGGTTTAATGCTTAAATCAAGAGACATTCTAATCACCTCATGTGAATTAGGTTCCTCTTATTGTTACGAGGAATTTTTTATGCAATAACCTTGAAATTAAATTTTGCTTCATCCTTAATGACTATATTCGTTATGAAAAAAATGCCCATGGACCATCTATAACATGAATTCATTCAATTTAACAAACAATGGAGTACTGGATCTGGAATTTCATTTCTTTTTGATATTAATTGTTGAATTCAAAATTAGAGATAGTCTCAAATCATTTCTCATTAGCAATGCTCCTCTTTTGACTCCAAACACACTTTTTAACACATTGATCATGAAATTAACACATGTGACTAAACAACCTAGTATATTGATTGAATCAATCAAGTATAAACACCATTATAACTCTAAATCTATTTAAATCCGTCAATCAAGGGAGTTATTCATCATGGTTTGCATTCCGTACAAATTTGAACTGGTTTAATTCTTAAATCACGAGACATTCTAATCACCTTATGTGAATTAGGTTCCTCTTATTGTTACCAGGAATTCTTTATGCAATAACCTTGAAATTAAATTTTGCTTCATCCTTAATGACTATATTCGTTATGAAAAAAAAGCCCATGCACCATCTATCAAGGGAGTCATTCATCATGGTTTGCATTCCATACAAATGTGAACTGGTTTAATTCTTTAATCACGAGACATTATAATCACCTCATGCGAATTAGGCTCCACTTATTATTACCAGGACTTTTTTCATTCACTAACCTTGAAATTAAATTTTGCTTCATCCTTAATGAGTATATCTGTTATGAAGAAAATGCCCATGGACCATCTATAACATGAATTCATTCAATTTAACAAACAATGGAGTCCTTGATCTTGAATTTCATTTCTTATTGATATTAATTGTTGAATTCAAAATTAGAGATTGCCTCCCACCATTTGTCGTTAGCAAGGCTCCTCTTTTGACTCCACACACACTTTTTGACACATTGATCATGAAATTAACACATATGGCTAAACAACCTAGTATATGGATTGAATCAAACAAGTATAAACACTATTACAACTCTAAATCTTTTTAAATCCGTCAATCAAGGGAGTCATTCATCATGGTTTGCATTCCGTACAAATGTGAACTGGTTTAATTCTTAAATCACAAGACATTCTAATCACCTCATGCGAATTAGGCTCGACTTATTGTTACCAGGACTTTTTTCATTCACTAACCTTGAAATTAAATTTTGCTTCATCATTAATGACTATATTTGTTATGAAGAAAATGCCCATGGACCATCTATAACATGAATTCATTCAATTTAACAAACAATGGAGTCCTTGATCTTGAATTTCATTTCTTATTGATATTAATTGTTGAATTCAAAATTAGAGATTGCCTCCCACCATTTGTCGTTAGCAAGGCTCCTCTTTTGACTCAACACACACTTTTTGACACATTGATCATGAAATTAACACATGTGGCTAAACAACTTAGCATATTGATTAAATCAATGAAGTATAAACAAAATTACAACTCAAAATCTATTTAAATCCGTCAATCAAAGGAGTCATTCATCATGGTTTCCATTTCGTACAAATGCGAACTGGTTTAATTCTTAAATCACGAGACATTCTAATCATCTCAAGTGAATTGGGCTCTTCTTATTGTTACCAGGACTTTTTTCATGCAATAACCTTGAATTTAAATGTTGCTTCATCCTTAATGACTATATTCGTTATGAAAAAAATGCCCATGGACCATCTATGAGATGAATTCATTCAATTTAACAACAAATGGAGTCCTTGATCTTGAAATTCATTTCTTATTGATATTAATTGTCGAATGCAAAATTAGAAATAGCCTCCCATCATTTCTCATTACCAATGCTCCTCCTTTGACTCCAAACACACTTTTTAACACATTAATCATGAAATTAACACATGTGGCTAAACAACCGAGTATATTGATTGAATCAAACAAGTATAAACACCATTACAACGCTAAATCTATTTAAACCCATCAATCAAGGGAGTCATTCATAATGGTTTGCATTCCATACAAATGTGAACTGGTTTAATGCTTAAATCACGAGACATTCTAATCACCTCATGTGAATTAGGTTCCTCTTATTGTTACCAGGAATTTTTTATGCAATAACCTTGAAATTAAATTTTGCTTCATCCTTAATGACTATATTCGTTATGAAAAAATGCCCATGGACCATCTATCATATGAATTCATTCAATTTAACAAACAATGGAGTACTTGATCTTGAATTTCATTTCTTATTGATCTTAATTGTTGAATTCATAAATAGAGATTGCCTCCCATCATTTGTCGTTAGCAAGGGACCTCATTTGACTCCACACACAGTTTTTGACACATTGATCATGAAATTAACACATATGGCTAAACAACCTAGTATATTGATTGAATCAAACAAGTATAAACACCATTACAACTCTAAATCATTTTAAATCCGTCAATCAAGGGAGTCATTCATCATGGTTTGCATTCCGTACAAATGTGAACTGATTTAATTCTTAAATCACGAGACATTCTAATCGTCTCAAATGAATTGGGCTCTTCTTATTGTTACCAGGACTTTTTTCATGCAATAACCTTGAATTTAAATGTTGCTTCATCCTTAATGACTATATTCGTTATGAAAAAAATGCCCATGGACCATCTATGAGATGAATTCATTCAATTTAACAACAAATGGAGTCCTTGATCTTGAAATTCATTTCTTATTGATATTAATTGTGGAATGCAAAATTAGAAATAGCCTCCCATCATTTCTCATTACCAATGCTCCTCCTTTGACTCCAAACACACTTTTTAACACATTAATCATGAAATTAACACATGTGGCTAAACAACCTAGTATATTGATTGAATCAAACAAGTATAAACACCATTACAACGCTAAATCTATTTAAATCGGTCAATCAAGGGAGTCATTCATAATGGTTTGCATTCCATACAAATGTGAACTGGTTTAATGCTTAAATCACGAGACATTCTAATCACCTCATGTGAATTAGGTTCCTCTTATTGTTACCAGGAATTTTTTATGCAATAACCTTGAAATTAAATTTTGCTTCATCCTTAATGACTATATTCTTTATGAAAAAATGCCCATGGACCATCTATCACATGAATTCATTCAATTTAACAAACAATGGAGTACTTGATCTTGAATTTCATTTCTTATTGATCTTAATTGTTGAATTCATAAATAGAGATTGCCTCCCATCATTTGTCGTTAGCAAGGGACCTCATTTGACTCCACACACAGTTTTTGACACATTGATCATGAAATTAACACATATGGCTAAACAACCTAGTATATTGATTGAATCAAACAAGTATAAACACCATTACAACTCTAAATCATTTTAAATCCATCAATCAAGGGAGTCATTCATCATGGTTTGCATTCCGTACAAATGTGAACTGGTTTAATTCTTAAATCACGAGACATTATAATCACCTCATGTGAATTAGGCTCCTATTATTGTTACCAGGACGTTTTTCATTCACTAACCTTGAAATTAAATTTTGCTTCATCCTTAATGACTATATTTGTTATGAGGCAAATGCCCATGGACCATCTATAAAATGAATTCATTCAATTTAACAAACAATGGAGTCCTAGATCTTGAATTTCATTTCTTATTGATATTAATTGTTGAATTCAAAATTAGAGATTGCCTCCCACCATTTGTTGTTAGCAAGGATCCTCTTTTGTCACCACTCACACTTTTTGACACATTGATAATGAAATTAACATATGTGGCTAAACAACCTAGTATATTGGTTAAATCAATCAAGTACAAACACCATTACAACTCTAAATCTATTTAAATCTGTCAATCAAGGGAGTCATTCATCATGGTTTGCATTCTGTACAAATGTGAACTGGTTTAACGCTTAAATCACGAGACATTCTAATCACCTCATGTGAATTAGGTTCCTCTTATTGTTACCAGGAATTTTTTGTGCAATAACCTTGAAATTAAATTTTGCTTCATCCTTAATGACTATATTCGTTATGAAAAAAATGCCCATGGACCATCTATAACATGAATTCATTGAATTTAACATCCAATGGAGTCCTTGATCTTGAAATTCATTTCTTATTGATATTAATTGTAGAATTCAAAATTAGAGACAGCCTCTCATCATTTCTCACTAGCAATGCTCCTCTTTTGACTCCAAACACACTTTTTGACACATTGATCATGAAATTAACACATGTGACTAAACAATCTAGTATATTGATTGAATCAAACAAGTATAAACACCATTACAACTCTAAATCTATTTAAATCCGTCAATCAAGGGAGTCATTCATCATGGTTTGCATTCCGTACAAATGTGAACTGGATTAATGCTTAAATCACGAGACATTCTAATCACCACATTTGAATTAGGTTCCTCTTATTGTTACCAGGAATTTTTTATGCAATAACCTTGAAATTAAATTTTGCTTCATCCTTAATGACTATATTCGTTATGAAAAAAAATGCCCATGGACCATCTATAACATGAATTCATTCAATTCAACAACCAATGGAGTCCTTGATCTTGAAATTCATTTCTTATTGATATTAATTGTAGAATTCAAACTTAGAGACAGCCTCTCATCATTTCTCATTAGCAATGCTCCACTTTTGACTCGAAACACACTTTTGGACACATTGATCATGAAATTAGCACTTGTGGCTAAACAACCTAGTATATTGATTGTATCAAACAAGTATAAACTCTATTACAACTCTAAATCTATTTAAATCTGTCAATCAAAGGAGTCATTCATCATGGTTTGCAATCTGTACAAATGTGAACTGGTTTAATTCTTAAATCATGAGACATTCTAATCACCTCATGTAAATTAGGCTCCTCTTATTGTTACCAAGACTATTTTTCATGCAATAACCTTGAAATTAAATTTTGCTTCATCTTTAATGACTATATTCGTTATGAAAAAAATGCCCATGGACCATCTATAACATGAATTCATTCAATTTAACAAACAATGGAGTCATGGATCTTGAATTTCATTTCTTATTGATATTAATTGTTGAATTCAAAATTAGAGATAGCCTCAAATCATTTCTCATTAGCAATGCTCCACTTTTGACTCCAAACACACTTTTTGACACATTGATCATGAAATTAACAGATGTGGCTAAACAACCTAGTATATTGATTGAATCAAACAAGTATAAAGACCATTAAAACTCTAAATCTAGTTGAATTCGTCAATCAAAGGACTCCTCATCATGGTTTGCATTCTGTACAAACGTGAACAGGTTTAATTTTTAAATCACGAGACATACTAACCACCTCATGTAAATTAGGCTCCTCTTATTGTTACTAGAACTATTTTTCATGCAATAACCTTGAAATTAAATTTTGTTTCAACCTTAATGACTATATTCGTTATGAAAAAATGCCCAAGGGCGATCTATCACATGAATTCATTCAATTTAACAAACAATGGAGTACTTGATCTTAAATTTCATTTCTTATTGATCTTAATTGTTGAATTCATAAATAAAGATTGCCTCCCATCATTTCTCGTTAGCAAGGAACCTCATTTGACTCCACACACACTTTTTGACACATTGATCATGAAATTGACACATATGGCTAAACAACCTAGTATATTGATTGAATCAAACAAGTATAAACAGCATTACAACTCCAAATCTTTTTAAATCTGTCAATCAAGGGAGTCATTCATCATGGTTTGCATTCCGTACAAATGTGAACTGGTTTAATTCTTAAAACACGTGACATTCTAATCGCCTCATGTGAATTAGGTTCCTCTTATTGTTACCAGGACTTTTTTCATGCAATAACCTTGAATTTAAACTTTGCTTCATCATTAATGACTATATTCGTTATGAAAAAAATGCCCATGGACCATCTATAACATGAATTCATTCAATTTAACAAACAATGGAGTCCTGGATCTGGAATTTCATTTCTTATTGATATTAATTTTTGAATTGAAAATTAGAGATTGCCTCCCACCATTTGTTGTTAGCAAGGCTCCTCTTTTGACTCCACACACACTTTTTGACACATTGATCATGAAATTAACACATATGGCTAAACAACCTAGTATATTGATTGAATCAAACAAGTATAAACAGCATTACAACTCCAAATCTTTTTAAATCTGTCAATCAAGGGAGTCATTCATCATGGTTTGCATTCCGTACAAATGTGAACTGGTTTAATTCTTAAAACACGAGACATTCTAATCGCCTCATGTGAATTAGGTTCCTCTTATTGTTACCAGGACTTTTTTTCATGCAATAACCTTGAATTTAAACTTTGCTTCATCATTAATGACTATATTCGTTATGAAAAAAATGCCCATGGACCATCTATAACATGAATTCATTCAATTTAACAAACAATGGAGTCCTGGATCTGGAATTTCATTTCTTATTGATATTAATTGTTGAATTCAAAATTAGAGATAGCCTCAAATCATTTCTCATTAGCAATGCTCCACTTTTGACTCCAAACACACTTTTTGACACATTGATCATTAAATTAACAGATGTAGCTAAACAACCAAGTATATTGATTGAATCAAACAAGTATAAAGACCATTAAACTCTAAATCTAGTTGAATTCGTCAATCAAAGGGCTCCTTCATCATGGTTTGCATTCTGTACAAATGTGAACAGGTTTAATTCTTAAATCACGAGACATACTAATCACCTTATGTAAATTTGGCTCCTCTTATTGTTACCAGAACTATTTTTCATGCAATAACCTTGAAATTAAATTTTGCTTCAACCTTGATGACTATATTCGTTATGAAAAAATGCCCATGGACCATCTATCACATGAATTCATTCAATTTAACAAACAATGGAGTACTTGATCTTGAATTTCATTTCTTATTGATCTTAATTGTTGAATTCATAAATAGAGATTGCCTCCCATCATTTGTCGTTAGCAAGGGACCTCATTTGACTCCACACACAGTTTTTGACACATTGATCATGAAATTAACACATATGGCTAAACAACCTAGTATATTGATTGAATCAAACAAGTATAAACACCATTACAACTCTAAATATTTTTAAATCCGTCAATCAAGGGAGTCATTCATCATGGTTTGCATTCCGTACAAATGTGAACTGGTTTAATTCTTAAATCACGAGACATTATAATCACCTCATGTGAATTAGGCTCCTCTTATTGTTATCGGGACTTTTTTCATTCACAAACCTTGAAATTAAATTTTGCTTCATACTTAATGACTATATTTGTTATCAAGAAAATGCCCATGGATCATCTATAACACGAATTCATTCAATGTAACAAACAATGGCGTCCTCCGATCATTTCTCACTAGCAATGCTCCTCTTTTGACTCCAAACACACCTTTTGACACATTGATTATGAAATTAAAACATGTGGCTAAACAACCTAGTATATTGATTGAATCAAACAAGTATAAACACCATTACAACTCTAAATCTATTTAAATCCGTCAATCAAGGGAGTCATTCATCATGGTTTGCATTTTGCACAAATGTGAACTGGTTTAATGCTTAAATCAAGAGACATTCTAATCACCTCATGTGAATTAGGTTCCTCTTATTGTTACAAGGAATTTTTTATGCAATAACCATGAAATTAAATTTTGCTTCAACCTTAATGACTATATTCGTTATGAAAAAAATGCCCATGGACCATCTATAACATAAATTCATTCAATTTAACAAACAATGGAGTCCTGGATCTTGAATTTCATTTCTTTTTGAAATTAACTGTTGAATTCAAAATTAGAGATAGCCTCAAATCATTTCTCATTAGCAATGCTCCTCTTTTGACTTCAAACACTCTTTTTGACACATTGATGATGAAATTAACACATGTGGCTAAACAACCTAGTATATTGATTGAATCAAACAAGTATAAACACCATTACAACTCTAAATCTATTTAAATCCGTCAATCAAAGGAGTCATTCATCATGGTTTGCATTCCGTACAAATGTGAAATGGTTTAATGCTTAAATCACGAGACATTCTAATCACCTTAATTGAATTAGGTTCCTCTTATTGTTACCAGGAATTTATTATGCAATAACCTTGAAATTAAATTTTGCTTCATCCTTAATGACTATATTCGTTATGAAAAAAATGCCCATGGACCATCTATAACATGAATTCATTCAATTTAACAACCAATGGAGTCCTTAATCTTGAAATTCATTTCTTATTGATATTATTTGTGGAATTCAATATTAGAGACAGCCTCCCATCATTTCTCACTAGCAGTGCTCCTCTTTTGACTCCAAACACACCTTTTGACACATTGATCATGAAATTAACACATGTGGCTAAACAACCTAGTATATTGATTGAATCAAACAAGTATAAACACCATTACAACTCTAAATCTATTTAAATCCGTCAATCAAGGGAGTCATTCATCATGGTTTGCATTCCGTACAAATGTGAACTGGTTTAATGCTTCAATCACGAGACATTCTAATCACCACATGTGAATTAGGTTCCTCTTATTGTTACCAAGAATTTTTTATGCAATAACCTTGAAAATAAATTTTTCTTCATCCTTAATGACTATATTCGTTATGAAAAAAATGCCCATGGACCATCTATAACATGAATTGATTCAATTTAACAACCAATGGAGTCCTTGATCTTGAAATTCATTTCTTATTGATGTTAATTGTAGAATTCAAAATTAGAGACAGCCTCTCATCATTTCTCATTAGCAATGCTCCTCTTTTGACTCGAAACACACTTTTTGACACATTGATCATGAAATTAGCACTTGTGGCTAAACAACCTAGTATATTGATTGAATCAAACAAGTATAAACTACATTACAACTCTAAATCTATTTAAATCTGTCAATCAAAGGAGTCATTCATCATGGTTTGTAATCTATACATATGTGAACTGGTTTAATTCTTAAATCATGAGACATTCTAATCACCTCATGTAAATTAGGCTCCTCTTATTGTTACCAGGACTATTTTTCATCAATAACCTTGAAATTAAATTTTGCTTCATCTTTAAGGACTATATTCGTTATGAAAAAAATGCCCATGGACCATCTATAACATGAATTCATTCAATTTAACAAACAATGGAGTCCTGGATCTGGAATTTCATTTCTTATTGATATTAATTGTTGAATTCAAATTAGAGATAGCCTCAAATCATTTCTCATTAGCAATGCTCCTCTTTTGACTCCAAACACACTTTTTGACACATTGATCATGAAATTAACAGATGTGGCTAAACAACCTAGTATATTGTTTGAATCAAACAAGTATAAAGACCATTAAAACTCTAAATCTAGTTGAATTCGTCAATCAAAGGACTCCTTCATCATGGTTTGCATTCTGTACAAACGTGAACAAGTTTAATTCTTAAATCACGAGACATACTAATCACCTCATGTAAATTACGCTCCTTTTATTGTTACCAGAACTATTTTTCATGCAATAACCTTGAAATTAAATTTTGGTTCAACCTTAATGACTATGTTCGTTATGAAAATAATGCCCATGGACCATCTATAACATGAATACATTCAATTAAAGAAACAATGGAGTCCTTGATCTTGAATTTCTTTTCTTATTGATATTAATTGTTAAATACAAAATTAGAGATTGCCTCCCATTATTTCTCGTTAGCAAGGCTCCTCCACTTTTGACTGCAAACACACTTTTTGACATATTGATCATGAAATTAACTCATGTTTCAAAACAACCTAGTATATTGATTGAATCAAACAAGTATAAACACCATTGAAACTCTAAATCTATTTAATTCAGTCAATCAAAGGAGTCATTAATCATGGTTTGCAATCTATACAAATGTGAACTGGCTTAACTATTAAATCACGAGACATTCTAATCACCTCATGTAAATTAGGCTCCTCTTATTATTACCAGGACTATTTTTCATACAATAACCTTGAAATTAAATTTTGCTTCATCCTTAATGACTATATTTGTTATGAAGAAAATGCCTATGGACCATCTATAACATGAATTCATTCAATTTAACAAACAATGGATTCCTTGATCTTGAATTTCATTTCTTATTGATATTAATTGTTGAATTCAAAATTGGAGAATGCCTGCCATCATTTCTGATTAGCAATGCTCCTCTTTTGACTCCAAACACTTTTTGACATATTGATCATGCAATTAACACATGTGGCTGAACAACCTGACATATTGATAGAATCAAACAAGTATAAACACCATTACAACTCTAAATCTATTTAAATCCGTCAATCAAGGGAGTCATTCATCATGGTTTGCATTCCGTACAAATGTGAACTGGTTTAATTCTTATATCACGAGACATTATAATCACCTCATGTGAATTAGGCTCCTCTTATTGTTACCGGGACTTTTTTCATTCACAAACCTTGAAATTAAATTTTGCTTCATACTTAATGACTATATTTGTTATCAAGAAAATGCCCATGGATCATCTATAACATGAATTCATTCAATGTAACAAACAATGGAGTCCTTTATCTTGAATTTCATTTCTTATTGATATTAATTGTGGAATTCAATATTAGAGACAGCCTCCCATCATTTCTCACTAGCAATGCTCCTCTTTTGACACATTGATCATGAAATTAACACATGTGGCTAAACAACCTAGTATATTGATTGAATTAAACAAGTATAAACACCATTGCAACTCTAAATCTATTTAAATCCGTCAATCAAGGGAGTCATTCATCATGGTTTGCATTTCGTACAAATGTGAACTGGTTTAATGCTTCAATCACGAGACATTCTAATCACCACATGTGAATTAGGTTCCTTTTATTGTTACCAAGAATTTTTTATGCAATAACCTTGAAATTAAATTTTGCTTCATCCTTAATGACGATATTCGTTATGAAAAAAATGCCCATGGACCATCTATAACATGAATTGATTCTATTTAACAACCAATGGAGTCCTTGATCTTGAAATTCATTTCTTATTGATGTTAATTGTAGAATTCAAAATTAGAGACAGCCTCTCATCATTTCTCATTAGCAATGCTCCTCTTTTGACTCGAAACACACTTTTTGACACATTGATCATGAAATTAGCACTTGTGGCTAAACAACCTAGTATATTGATTGAATCAAACAAGTATAAACTACATTACAACTCTAAATCTATTTAAATCTGTCAATCAAAGGAGTCATTCATCATGGTTTGCAATCTATACATATGTGAACTGGTTTAATTCTTAAATCATGAGACATTCTAATCACCTCATGTAAATTAGGCTCCTCTTATTGTTACCAGGACTATTTTCCATCAATAACCTTGAAATTAAATTTTGCTTCATCTTTATGGACTATATTCGTTATGAAAAAAATGCCCATGGACCATCTATAACATGAATTCATTCAATTTAACAAACAATGGAGTCCTGGATCTGGAATTTCATTTCTTATTGATATTAATTGTTGAATACAAAATTAGAGATTGCCTCCCATTATTTCTCGTTAGCAAGGCTCCTCCACTTTTGACTGCAAACACACTTTTTGACATATTGATCATGAAATTAACTCATGTTTCAAAACAACCTAATATATTGATTGAATCAAACAAGTATAAATACCATTACAACTCTAAATCTATTTAAATCCGTCAATCAAGGGAGTCATTCATCATGGTTTGCATTCCGTACAAATGTGAACTGGTTTAATGCTTAAATCACGAGACATTCTAATCTCCTCATGTGAATTAGGTTCCTCTTATTGTTTCTAGGAATTTTTTATGCAATAACCTTGAAATTAAATTTTGCTTCATCCTTAATGACTATATTCGTTATGAAAAAAATGCCCATGGACCATCTATAACATGAATTCATTCACTTTAACAACCAATGGAGTCCTTGATCTTGAAATTCATTTCTTATTGAAAGTAATTGTCGAATTCAAAATTAGAGACAACCTCTCATCATTTCTCATTAGCAATGCTCCTCTTTTGACTCGAAACACACTTTTTGACACATTGATCATGAAATTAGCACATGTGGCTAAACAACCTAGCATATTGATAGAATCAAACAAGTATAAACTCCATTAAAGAGTCATTCATCATGGTTTGCAATCTATAAAAATGTGAACTGGTTTAATTCTTAAATCATGAGACATTCTAATCACCTCATGTAAATTAGGCTCCTCTTATTGTTACCAGGATTATTTTTCATGCAATAACCTTGAAATTAAATTTTCCTTCATCTTTAATGACTATATTCGTTATGAAAAAAATGCCCATGGACCATCTATAACATGAATTCATTCAATTTAACAAACAATGGAGTCATGGATCTTGAATTTCATTTCTTATTGATATTAATTGTTGAATTCAAAATTAGAGATAGCCTCAAATCATTTCTCATTAGCAATGCTCCGCTTTTGACTCCAAACACACTTTTTGACACATTGATCATGAAATTAACAGATGTGGCTAAAAAACCTAGTATATTGATTGAATCAAACAAGTATAAAGACCATTAAAACTCTAAATCTAGTTGAATTCGTTAATCAAAGGACTCCTTCATCATGGTTTGCATTCTGTACAAACGTGAACAGGTTTAATTCTTAAATCACGAGACATACTAATCACCTCATGTAAATTAGGCTCCTCCTATTGTTACCAGAACTATTTTTCATGCAATAACCTTGAAATTAAACTTTGCTTCAACCTTAATGACTATATTCCTTATGAAAAAATGCCCATGGACAATCTATCACATGAATTCATTCAATTTAACAAACAATGGAGTACTTGATCTTGAATTTCATTTCTTATTGATCTTAATTGTTGAATTCATAAATAGAGATTGCCTCCCATCATTTGTCGTTAGCAAGGAACCTAATTTGACTCCACACACACTTGTTGACACATTGATCATGAAATTGACACATATGGCTAAACAACCTAGTATATTGATTGAATCAAACAAGTATAAACACCATTACAACTCTAAATCTTTTTAAATCCGTCAATCATGGGAGTCATTCATCATGGTTTGCATTCCGTACAAATGTGAACTGGTTTAATTCTTAAATCACGAGACATTCTAATCACCTCATGTGAATTAGGCTCCTCTTATGGTTACCAGGACTTTTTTCATTCACTAACCTTGAAATTAAATTTTGCTTCATCCTTAATGACTATATTTGTTATGAAGCAAATGCCCATGGACCATCTATAACATGAATTCATTCAATTTAACAAACAATGGAGTCCTTGATCTTGAATTTCATTTCTTATTGATATTAATTATTGAATTCAAAATTAGAAATTGCCTCCTACCATTTGTCGTTAGCAAGGCTCCTCTTTTGACTCCACACACACTTTTTGACACATTGATCATGAAATTAACACATGTGGCTAAACAACCTAATATATTGGTTAAATCAATCAAGTATAAGCAACATTACAACTCAAAATCTATTTAAATCTGTCAATCAAAGGAGTCATTCATCATGGTTTCCATTTCGTACAAATGTGAATTGGTTTAATTCTTAAATCACGAGACATTCTAATCGCCTCATGTGAATTAGGCTCCTCTTATTGTTACCAGGACTTTTTTCATGCAATAACCTTGAATTTAAATTTTACGTCATCCTTAATGACTATATTCGTTATGAAAAAAATGGCCATGGACCATCTATAACATGAATTCATTCAATTAAACATCCAATGGAGTCCTTGATCTTGAAATTTATTTCTTATTGATATTAATTGTGGAATGCAAAATTAGAGACAGCCTCCCATCATTTCTCATTAGCAATGCTCCTCTTTTGACTCCAAACACACTTTTTAACACATTGATCATGAAATTAACACATGTGACTAAACAAGCTAGTATATTGATTGAATCAATCAAGTATAAACACCATTACAACTCAAAATCTATTTAAATCCGTCAATCAAGGGAGTTATTCATCATGGTTTGCATTCTATTCAAATGTGAACTGGTTTAATTCTTAAATCACGAGACATTCTAATCACCTCATATGAATTAGGTTCCTCTTATTGTTACCAGGAATTTTTTATGCAATAATTAAATTTTGCTTCATCCTTAATGACTATATTCGTTATGAAGAAAAAGCCCATGCACCATCTATCACACGAATTCATTCAATTTAACAAACAATGTAGTACTTGATCTTGAATTTCATTTCTTATTGATCTTAATTGTTGAATTCATAAATAGATATTGCCTACCATCATTTGTCGTTAGCAAGGAACCTCATTTGACTCCACACACACTTTTTGACACATTGATCATGAAATTAACACATATGGGTAAACAACCTAGTATATTGATTGAATCAAACAAGTATAAACACCTAAATCTTTTTAAATCCGTCAATCAAGGGAGTCATTCATCATGGTTTGCATTCCGTACAAATGTGAACTGGTTTAATTCTTTAATCACGAGACATTCTAATCACCTCATGTGAATTAGGCTCCACTTATTGTTATCAGGACTTTTTTCATTCACTAACTTTGAAATTAAATTTTACTTCATCCTTAATGACTATATTTGTTATGAAGAAATTTCCCATGGACCATCTGTAACATGAATTCATTCAATTTAACAAACAATGGAGTCCTTGATCTTGAATTTCATTTCTTATTGATATTAATTGTTGAATTCAAAATTAGAGATTGCCTCCCACCATTTGTCGTTAGCAAGGCTCCTCTTTTGACTCCACAGACACTTTTTGACACATTGATCATGAAATTAACACATGTGGCTAAACAACCTAGTATATTGATTAAATCAATCATGTATAAACAACATTACAACTCAAAATCTATTTAAATCCGTCAATCAAAGGAGTCATTCATCATGGTTTCCATTTCGTACAAATGTGAACTGGTTTAATTCTTAAATCACGAGACATTCTAATCGCCTCATGTGAATTGGGCTCCTCTTATTATTACCAGGACTTTTTTCATGCAATAACCTTGAATTTAAATTTTGCTTCATCCTTAATGACTATATTCGTTATGAAAAAAATTCCCATGGACCATCTATAACATGAATTCATTCAATTTAACAACCAATGGAGTCCTTGATCTTGAAATTCATTTCTTATTGATATTAATTGTGGAATGCAAAATTAGAGACAGCCTCCCATCATTTCTCAGTAGCAATACTCCTCTTTTGACTCCAAAAACACTTTTTAACACATTGATCATGAAATTAACACATGTGGCTAAACAACCTAGCATATTGATTGAATCAAACAAGTATAAACACCATTACAACTCTAAATCTACTTAAATCCGTCAATCAAGAGAGTCATTCATCATGGTTTGCATTTCGTACAAATGTCAACTAGTTTAATTCTTTAATCACGAGACATTCTAATCACCTCATGTGAATTAGGCTCCACTTATTGTTACCAGGACTTTTTTCATTCACTAACTTTGAAATTAAATTTTGCTTCATCCTTAATGACTATATTTGTTATGAAGAAATTGCCCATGGACCATCTGTAACATGAATCCATTCAATTTAACAAACAAAGGAGTCCTTGATCTTGAATTTCATTTCTTATTGATATTAATTGTTGAATTCAAAATTAGAGATTGCCTCCCACCATTTGTCATTAGCAAGGCTCCTCTTTTGACTCCACACACACTCTTTGACACATTGATCATGAAATTAACACATGTGGCTAAACAACCTAGTATATTGATTAAATCAATCATGTATAAACAACATTACAACTCAAAATCTATTTAAATCCGTCAATCAAAGGAGTCATTCATCATGGTTTCCATTTCGTACAAATGTGAACTGGTTTAATTCTTAAATCACGAGACATTCTAATCGCCTCATGTGAATTGGGCTCCTCTTATTATTACCAGGACTTTTTTCATGCAATAACCTTGAATTTAAATTTTGCTTCATCCTTAATGACTATATTCGTTATGAAAAAAATTCCCATGGACCATCTATAACATGAATTCATTCAATTTAACAACCAATGGAGTCCTTGATCTTGAAATTCATTTCTTATTGATATTAATTGTGGAATGCAAAATTAGAGACAGCCTCCCATCATTTCTCAGTAGCAATACTCCTCTTTTGACTCCAAAAACACTTTTTAACACATTGATCATGAAATTAACACATGTGGCTAAACAACCTAGCATATTGATTGAATCAAACAAGTATAAACACCATTACAACTCTAAATCTACTTAAATCTGTCAATCAAGGGAGTCATTCATCATGGTTTGCATTCCGTACAAATGTCAACTGGTTTAATTCTTTAATCACGAGACATTCTAATCACCTCATGTGAATTAGGCTCCACTTATTGTTACCAGGACTTTTTTCATTCACTAACTTTGAAATTAAATTTTGCTTCATCCTTAATGACTATATTTGTTATGAAGAAATTGCCCATGGACCATCTGTAACATGAATCCCTTCAATTTAACAAACAATGGAGTCCTTAATCTTGAATTTCATTTCCTATTGATATTAATTGTTGCATTAAAATTAGAGATTGCCTCCCACCATTTGTCATTAGCAAGGCTCCTCTTTTGACTCCACAGACACTTTTTGACACATTGATCATGAAATTAATACATGTGGCTAAACAACCTATTATATTGATTAAATTAATCAAGTATAAACAACATTACAACTCAAAATCTATTTAAATCCGTTAATCAAAGGAGTCATTCATCATGGTTTCCATTTCGTACAAATGTGAACTGGTTTAATTCTTAAATCACGAGACATTCTAATCGCCTCAAGTGAATTGGGCTCGTCTTATTGTTACCAGGACATTTTTCATGCAATAACCTTGAATTTAAATTTTGCTTCATCCTTAATGACTATATTCGTTATGAAAAAAATGCCCATGGACCATCTATAACATGAATTCATTCAATTTAACAACCAATGGAGTCCTTGATCTTGAAATTCATTTCTTATTGATATTAATTGTGGAATGCAAAATTAGAGACAGCCTCCCATCATTTCTCATTAGCAATGCTCCTCTTTTTACTCCGAACACACTTTTTAACACATTGATCATGAAATTAACACATGTGGCTAAACAACCTATTATATTGATTAAATCAATCAAGTATAAACAACATTACAACTCAAAATCTATTTAAATCCGTCAATCAAGGGAGTCATTCATCATGGTTTGCATTCCGTACAAATGTGAACTGGTTTAATTCTTTAATCACGAGACATTCTAATCACCTCATGTGAATTAGGCTCCACTTATTGTTACCAGGACTTTTTTCATTCACTAACTTTGAAATTAAATTTTGCTTCATCCTTAATGACTATATTTGTTATGAAGAAAATGCCCATGGACCATCTATAACATGAATTCATTCAATTTAACAAATAATGGAGTCCTTGATCTTGAATTTCATTTCTTATTGATATTAATTGTTGAATTCAAAATTAGAGATTGCCTCCCACCATTTGTCGTTAGCAAGGCTCCTCTTTTGACTCCACACACACTTTTTGACACATTGATCATGAAATTAACACATGTGGCTAAACAACCTAGTATATTGATTAAATCAATCAAGTATAAACAACATTACAACTTAAAATCTATTTAAATCCGTCAATCAAAGGAGTCATTCATCATGGTTTCCATTTCGTACAAATGTGAACTGGTTTAATTCTTAAATCACGAGACATTCTAATCGCCTCAAGTGAATTGGGCTCCTCTTATTGTTACCAGGACTTTTTTCATGCAATAACCTTGAATTTAAATTTTGCTTCATCCTTAATGACTATATTCGTTATGAAAAAAATTCCCATGGACCATCTATAACATGAATTCATTCAATTTAACAACCAATGGAGTCCTTGATCTTGAAATTCATTTCTTATTGATATTAATTGTGGAATGCAAAATTAGAGACAGCCTCCCATCATTTCTCATTAGCAATACTCCTCTTTTGACTCCAAAAACACTTTTTAACACATTGATCATGAAATTAACACATGTGGCTAAACAACCTAGCATATTCATTGAATCAAACAAGTATAAACACCATTACAACTCTAAATCTACTTAAATCCGTCAATCAAGAGAGTCATTCATCATGGTTTGCATTCCGTACAAATGTCAACTAGTTTAATTCTTTAATCACGAGACATTCTAATCACCTCATGTGAATTAGGCTCCACTTATTGTTACCAGGACTTTTTTCATTCACTAACTTTGAAATTAAATTTTGCTTCATCCTTAATGACTATATTTGTTATGAAGAAATTGCCCATGGACCATCTGTAACATGAATCCCTTCAATTTAACAAACAATGGAGTCCTTGATCTTGAATTTCATTTCTTATTGATATTAATTGTTGCATTAAAATTAGAGATTGCCTCCCACCATTTGTCATTAGCAAGGCTCCTCTATTGACTCCACAGACACTTTTTGACACATTGATCATGAAATTAACACATGTGGCTAAACAACCTATTATATTGATTAAATCAATCAAGTATAAACAACATTACAACTCAAAATCTATTTAAATCCGTTAATCAAAGGAGTCATTCATCATGGTTTCCATTTCGTACAAATGTGAACTGGTTTAATTCTTAAATCACGAGACATTCTAATCGCCTCAAGTGAATTGGGCTCGTCTTATTGTTACCAGGACATTTTTCATGCAATAACCTTGAATTTAAATTTTGCTTCATCCTTAATGACTATATTCGTTATGAAAAAAATGCCCATGGACCATCTATAACATGAATTCATTCAATTTAACAACCAATGGAGTCCTTGATCTTGAAATTCATTTCTTATTGATATTAATTGTGGAATGCAAAATTAGAGACAGCCTCCCATCATTTCTCATTAGCAATGGTCCTCTTTCGACTCCAAAAACACTTTTTAACACATTGATCATGAAATTAACACATGTGGCTAAACAACCTAGCATATTCATTGAATCAAACAAGTATAAACACCATTACAACTCTAAATCTACTTAAATCCGTCAATCAAGGGAGTCATTCATCATGGTTTGCATTCCGTACAAATGTCAACTGGTTTAATTCTTTAATCACGAGACATTCTAATCACCTCATGTGAATTAGGCTCCACTTATTGTTACCAGGACTTTTTTCATTCACTAACTTTGAAATTAAATTTTGCTTCATCCTTAATGACTATATTTGTTATGAAGAAATTGCCCATGGACCATCTGTAACATGAATCCCTTCAATTTAACAAACAATGGAGTCCTTGATCTTGAATTTCATTTCTTATTGATATTAATTGTTGCATTAAAATTAGAGATTGCCTCCCACCATTTGTCATTAGCAAGGCTCCTCTTTTGACTCCACAGACACTTTTTGACACATTGATCATGAAATTAACACATGTGGCTAAACAACCTATTATATTGATTAAATCAATCAAGTATAAACAACATTACAACTCAAAATCTATTTAAATCCGTTAATCAAAGGAGTCATTCATCATGGTTTCCATTTCGTACAAGTGTGAACTGGTTTAATTCTTAAATCACGAGACATTCTAATCGCCTCAAGTGAATTGGGCTCGTCTTATTGTTACCAGGACATTTTTCATGCAATAACCTTGAATTTAAATTTTGCTTCATCCTTAATGACTATATTCGTTATGAAAAAAATGCCCATGGACCATCTATAACATGAATTCATTCAATTTAACAACCAATGGAGTCCTTGATCTTGAAATTCATTTCTTATTGATATTAATTGTGGAATGCAAAATTAGAGACAGCCTCCCATCATTTCTCATTAGCAATGCTCCTCTTTTTACTCCGAACACACTTTTTAACACATTGATCATGAAATTAACACATGTGGCTAAACAACCTATTATATTGATTAAATCAATCAAGTATAAACAACATTACAACTCAAAATCTATTTAAATCCGTCAATCAAGGGAGTCATTCATCATGGTTTGCATTCCGTACAAATGTGAACTGGTTTAATTCTTTAATCACGAGACATTCTAATCACCTCATGTGAATTAGGCTCCACTTATTGTTACCAGGACTTTTTTCATTCACTAACTTTGAAATTAAATTTTGCTTCATCCTTAATGACTATATTTGTTATGAAGAAAATGCCCATGGACCATCTATAACATGAATTCATTCAATTTAACAAATAATGGAGTCCTTGATCTTGAATTTCATTTCTTATTGATATTAATTGTTGAATTCAAAATTAGAGATTGCCTCCCACCATTTGTCGTTAGCAAGGCTCCTCTTTTGACTCCACACACACTTTTTGACACATTGATCATGAAATTAACACATGTGGCTAAACAACCTAGTATATTGATTAAATCAATCAAGTATAAACAACATTACAACTTAAAATCTATTTAAATCCGTCAATCAAAGGAGTCATTCATCATGGTTTCCATTTCGTACAAATGTGAACTGGTTTAATTCTTAAATCACGAGACATTCTAATCGCCTCAAGTGAATTGGGCTCCTCTTATTGTTACCAGGACTTTTTTCATGCAATAACCTTGAATTTAAATTTTGCTTCATCCTTAATGACTATATTCGTTATGAAAAAAATTCCCATGGACCATCTATAACATGAATTCATTCAATTTAACAACCAATGAAGTCCTTGATCTTGAAATTCATTTCTTATTGATATTAATTGTGGAATGCAAAATTAGAGACAGCCTCCCATCATTTCTCATTAGCAATACTCCTCTTTTGACTCCAAAAACACTTTTTAACACATTGATCATGAAATTAACACATGTGGCTAAACAACCTAGCATATTGATTGAATCAAACAAGTATAAACACCATTACAACTCTAAATCTACTTAAATCCGTCAATCAAGAGAGTCATTCATCATGGTTTGCATTCCGTACAAATGTCAACTAGTTTAATTCTTTAATCACGAGACATTCTAATCACCTCATGTGAATTAGGCTCCACTTATTGTTACCAGGACTTTTTTTCATTCACTAACTTTGAAATTAAATTTTGCTTCATCCTTAATGACTATATTTGTTATGAAGAAATTGCCCATGGACCATCTGTAACATGAATCCATTCAATTTAACAAACAAAGGAGTCCTTGATCTTGAATTTCATTTCTTATTGATATTAATTGTTGAATTCAAAATTAGAGATTGCCTCCCACCATTTTTCATTAGCAAGGCTCCTCTTTTGACTCCACACACACTCTTTGACACATGGATCATGAAATTAACACATGTGGCTAAACAACCTAGTATATTGATTAAATCAATCAAGTATAAACAATATTACAACTCAAAATCCATTGAAATCCGTCAATCAAAGGAGTCATTCATCATGGTTTCCATTTCGTACAAATGTGAACTGGTTTAATTCTTAAATCACGAGACATTCTAATCCCCACAAGTGAAATGGACTCCTCTTATTGTTACCAGGACTTTTTTCATGCAATAACCTTGAATTTAAATTTTGCTTCATCCTTAATGACTATATTCGTTATGAAAAAAATTCCCATGGACCATCTATAACATGAATTCATTCAATTTAACAACCAATGGAGTCCTTGATCTTGAAATTCATTTCTTATTGATATTAATTGTGGAATGCAAAATTAGAGATAGCCTCCCATCATTTCTCATTAGCAATACTCCTCTTTTGACTCCAAAAACACTTTTTAACACATTGATCATGAAATTAACACATGTGGCTAAACAACCTAGCATATTGATTGAATCAAACAAGTATAAACACCATTACAACTCTAAATCTACTTAAATCCGTCAATCAAGAGAGTCATTCATCATGGTTTGCATTCCGTACAAATGTCAACTAGTTTAATTCTTTAATCACGAGACATTCTAATCACCTCATGTGAATTAGGCTCCACTTATTGTTACCAGGACTTTTTTCATTCACTAACTTTGAAATTAAATTTTGCTTCATCCTTAATGACTATATTTTGTTATGAAGAAATTGCCCATGGACCATCTGTAACATGAATCCATTCAATTTAACAAACAAAGGAGTCCTTGATCTTGAATTTCATTTCTTATTGATATTAATTGTTGAATTCAAAATTAGAGATTGCCTCCCACCATTTTTCATTAGCAAGGCTCCTCTTTTGACTCCACACACACTCTTTGACACATGGATCATGAAATTAACACATGTGGCTAAACAACCTAGTATATTGATTAAATCAATCAAGTATAAACAATATTACAACTCAAAATCCATTGAAATCCGTCAATCAAAGGAGTCATTCATCATGGTTTCCATTTCGTACAAATGTGAACTGGTTTAATTCTTAAATCACGAGACATTCTAATCCCCACAAGTGAAATGGGCTCCTCTTATTGTTACCAGGACTTTTTTCATGCAATAACCTTGAATTTAAATTTTGCTTCATCCTTAATGACTATATTCGTTATGAAAAAAATTCCCATGGACCATCTATAACATGAATTCATTCAATTTAACAACCAATGGAGTCCTTGATCTTGAAATTCATTTCTTATTGATATTAATTGTGGAATGCAAAATTAGAGACAGCCTCCCATCATTTCTCATTAGCAATACTCCTCTTTTGACTCCAAAAACACTTTTTAACACATTGATCATGAAATTAACACATGTGGCTAAACAACCTAGCATATTCATTGAATCAAACAAGTATAAACACCATTACAACTCTAAATCTACTTAAATCCGTCAATCAAGAGAGTCATTCAACATGGTTTGCATTCCGTACAAATGTCAACTAGTTTAATTCTTTAATCACGAGACATTCTAATCACCTCATGTGAATTAGGCTCCACTTATTGTTACCAGGACTTTTTTCATTCACTAACTTTGAAATTAAATTTTGCTTCATCCTTAATGACTATATTTGTTATGAAGAAATTGCCCATGGACCATCTGTAACATGAATCCCTTCAATTTAACAAACAATGGAGTCCTTGATCTTGAATTTCATTTCTTATTGATATTAATTGTTGCATTAAAATTAGAGATTGCCTCCCACCATTTGTCATTAGCAAGGCTCCTCTTTTGACTCCACAGACACTTTTTGACACATTGATCATGAAATTAACACATGTGGCTAAACAACCTATTATATTGATTAAATCAATCAAGTATAAACAACAACAACAACTCAAAATCTATTTAAATCCGTTAATCAAAGGAGTCATTCATCATGGTTTCCATTTCGTACAAATGTGAACTGGTTTAATTCTTAAATCACGAGACATTCTAATCGCCTCAAGTGAATTGGGCTCGTCTTATTGTTACCAGGACATTTTTCATGCAATAACCTTGAATTTAAATTTTGCTTCATCCTTAATGACTATATTCGTTATGAAAAAAATGCCCATGGACCATCTATAACATGAATTCATTCAATTTAACAACCAATGGAGTCCTTGATCTTGAAATTCATTTCTTATTGATATTAATTGTGGAATGCAAAAATTAGAGACAGCCTCCATCATTTCTCATTAGCAATGCTCCTCTTTTTACTCCGAACACACTTTTTAACACATTGATCATGAAATTAACACACATGTGGCTAAACAACCTATTATATTGATTAAATCAATCAAGTATAAACAACATTACAACTCAAAATCTATTTAAATCCGTCAATCAAGGGAGTCATTCATCATGGTTTGCATTCCGTACAAATGTGAACTGGTTTAATTCTTTAATCACGAGACATTCTAATCACCTCATGTGAATTAGGCTCCACTTATTGTTACCAGGACTTTTTTTCATTCACTAACTTTGAAATTAAATTTTGCTTCATCCTTAATGACTATATTTGTTATGAAGAAAATGCCCATGGACCATCTATAACATGAATTCATTCAATTTAACAAAATAATGGAGTCCTTGATCTTGAATTTCTTTTCTTATTGATATTAATTGTTGAATTCAAAATTAGAGATTGCCTCCCACCATTTGTCGTTAGCAAGGCTCCTCTTTTGACTCCACACACACTTTTTTGACACATTGATCATGAAATTAACACATGTGGCTAAACAACCTAGTATATTGATTAAATCAATCAAGTATAAACAACATTACAACTTAAAATCTATTTAAATCCGTCAATCAAAGGAGTCATTCATCATGGTTTCCATTTCGTACAAATGTGAACTGGTTTAATTCTTAAATCACGAGACATTCTAATCGCCTCAAGTGAATTGGGCTCCTCTTATTGTTACCAGGAATTTTTTCATGCAATAACCTTGAATTTAAATTTTGCTTCATCCTTAATGACTATATTCGTTATGAAAAAAATTCCCATGGACCATCTATAACATGAATTCATTCAATTTAACAACCAATGGAGTCCTTGATCTTGAAATTCATTTCTTATTGATATTAATTGTGGAATGCAAAATTAGAGACAGCCTCCCATCATTTCTCATTAGCAATACTCCTCTTTTGACTCCAAAAACACTTTTTAACACATTGATCATGAAATTAACACATGTGGCTAAACAACCTAGCATATTGATTGAATCAAACAAGTATAAACACCATTACAACTCTAAATCTACTTAAATCCGTCAATCAAGAGAGTCATTCATCATGGTTTGCATTCCGTACAAATGTCAACTAGTTTAATTCTTTAATCACGAGACATTCTAATCACCTCATGTGTATTAGGCTCCACTTATTGTTACCAGGACTTTTTTTCATTCATAACTAACTTTGAAATTAAATTTTGCTTCATCCTTAATGACTATATTTGTTATGAAGAAATTGCCCATGGACCATCTGTAACATGAATCCATTCAATTTAACAAACAAAGGAGTCCTTGATCTTGAATTTCATTTCTTATTGATATTAATTGTTGAATTCAAAATTAGAGATTGCCTCCCACCATTTGTCATTAGCAAGGCTCCTCTTTTGACTCCACACACACTTTTTGACACATTGATCATGAAATTAACACATGTGGCTAAACAACCTAGTATATTGATTAAATCAATCAAGTATAAACAACATTACAACTTAAAATCTATTTAAATCCGTCAATCAAAGGAGTCATTCATCATGGTTTCCATTTCGTACAAATGTGAACTGGTTTAATTCTTAAATCACGAGACATTCTAATCGCCTCAAGTGAATTGGGCTCCTCTTATTGTTACCAGGACTTTTTTCATGCAATAACCTTGAATTTAAATTTTGCTTCATCCTTAATGACTATATTCGTTATGAAAAAAATGACCATGGACCATCTATAACATGAATTCATTCAATTTAACAACCAATGGAGTCCTTGATCTTAAAATTCATTTCTTATTGTCAAAGGAGTCATTCACCATGGTTTCCATTCCGTACAAATGTGAACAGGTTTAATTCTTAAATCAAGAGACATTCTAATTGACTCATGTGAGTTAGGCTCCTCTTATTCTTACCAGGACTTTTTTCATGCAATAACCTTGAAACTAAATTTTGCTTCATCCTTAATGACTATATTCTTTATGAAAAAAATGACCATCTATAATATGAATTCATTCAATTTAACAACCAATGGAGTCCATGATCTTGAAATTCATTTCTTATTCATATTAATTGTGGAATTCAAGATTAGAGACAGCCTCCCACCATTTCTCATTCGCAATGCTCCTCTTTTGACTCCACTTTTTGACACATTGATCATGAAATTAACACATGTGGCTAAACAAACTACTATATTGATGGAATCAAACAAGTATAAACACCATTACAACTCTAAATCGATTTAAGTCCGACAATCAAGGTAGTCATTCATCATGGTTTGCATTCTGTACAAATATGAACTGGTTTAATTCTTAAATCACGAAACATTCTAATCGCCTCATGTGAATTAGGCTCCTCTTATTGTTACCAGGACTTTTTTCATGCAATAACCTTGAAACTAAATTTTGCTTCGTCCTTAATGACTATATTCGTTATGAAAAAAATGCCCATGGACCATCTATAACATGAATTCATTCAATTTAACAACCAATGGAGTCCTTGATCTTGAAATTCATTTCTTATTGATATTAATTGTGGAATTAAAATTAGAGACAGCCTCCCATAATTTCTCATTAGCAATTCTCCTCTTTTGACTCCAAACACACTTTTTGACACATTGATCATGAAATTAGCACATGTGGCTAAACAAACTACTATATTGATTCAATCAAACAAGTATAAACACCATTACAACTCTAAATCGATTTAAATCCGTCAATCAAGGTAGTCATTCATCATGGTTTGCATTCCGTACAAATGTGAAAAGGTTTAATTCTTAAATCATGAAACAGTCTAATTGCCTCATGTGAATTAGCCTCCTCTTAATGTTACCTGGACTTTTTTCATGCAATAACCTGGAAATTAAATTTTGCTTCATCCTCAATGACTATATTCGTTATGAAAAAAATGCCCATGGACCATCTATAACATGAATTCATTCAATTTAACAACCAATGGAGTCCTTCATCTTGAAATTAATTTCATATTGATATTAATTGTGGAATTCAAAATTAGAGATAGCCTCCCATAATCTCTCATTAGCAATGCTCCTATTTGACTCCAAACACCCTTTTTGACACGTTGATCTTGAAATTGGAACATGTGGCTAAACAACCTAGTATATTGATTGAATCAAACAAGTATAAACACCATTACAACTCTAAATCCATTGAAATCCATTAGTCAAAGGAGTCATTCATCATGGTTTCCATTCCGTACAAATGTGAACAGGTTTTAATTCTTCTTAATCATGAGACATTCTAATCGCCTTATGTGAATTAGGCTCCTCTTATTGTTACCAGGACTTTTTTCGTGCAATAACCTTGAAATTAAATTTTGCTTCATCCTTAATGACTATATTCGTTATGAAAAAATTGACCATGGACCATTTATAACATGAATTCATTCAATTTAACAACCAATGGAGTCCTTGATCTTGAAATTCATTTCTTATTGATATTAATTATGGAATTCAAAATGAGAGACAGCCTCCCATCATTTCTCATTAGCAATGATCCACTTTTGACTCCAAATACACTTTTTGACACATTGATCGTGAAATTAACACAGGTGTCTAAAAAATCGAATATATTGATTGAATCAAACAAGTATAAACACGATTACAACTCTAAATCCATTTAAATCCATTAGTCAAAGTAGTCATTCATCATGGTTTCCATTCCGTACAAATGTGAACAGATTTAATTCTTAAATCACGAGACATTCTAATCGCCTCATGTGAATTAGGCTCCTCTTATTGTTACCAGGACTTTTTTTATGCAATAACCTTGAAATTCAATTTTGCTTCATCTTTAATGACTATATTCTTGATGAAAAAAATGCCCACGGACCATCTATAATATGAATACATTCAAATTAACAACCAATGGTGTCCTTGATCTTGAAATTCATTTCTTATTAATATTAATTGTGGAATTGAAAATTAGAGACGGCCTCCCACGATTTTTCATCAGCAATGCTCCTCTTTTGACTCCAAACGCACTTTTTGACACATTGATCATGAAATTAACACATGTGGCTAAACAACCAAGTATATTGATTGAATCAAACAAGTATAAACACCATTACAACTCTAAATCGATTTAAATCCATCAATCAAGGTAGTCATTCATCATGGTTTGCATTCCGTACAAATGTGAACTGGTTTAATTCTTAAATCACGAAACATTCTAATCGCCTCATGTGAATTAGGCTCCTCTTATTGTTACATGGACTTTTTTCGTGCAATAACCTTGAAATTAAATTTTGCTTCATCCTAAATGCCTATATTCGTTATGAAAAAAATGCCCACGGACCATCTATAACATGAATTCATTCAATTTAACAACCAATGGAGTCCTTCATCTTGAAATTTATTTCATATTGATATTAATCGTGGAATTCAAAATTAGAGATAGCCTCCCATAATTTCTCATTAGCAATGCTCCTCTTTTGACTCCAAACACACTTTTTGACACGTTGATCTTGAAATTGACACATGTGGCTAAACAACCTAGTATATTGATTGAATCAAACAAGTATAAACACCATTACAACTCTAAATCCATTGAAATCCATTAGTCAAAGGAGTCATTCATCATGGTTTCCATTCCGTACAAATGTGAACAGGTTTAATTCTTAAATCATGAGACATTCTAATCGCCTTATGTGAATTAGGCTCCTCTTATTGTTACCAAGACTTTTTTTCGTGCAATAACCTTGAAATTAAACTTTGCTTCATCCTTAATGACTATATTCGTTATGAAAAAAATGCCCATGGACCATTTATAACATGAATTCATTCAATTTAACAACCAATGGAGTCCTTGATCTTGAAATTCATTTCTTATTGATATTAATTATGGAATTCAAAATGAGAGACAGCCTCCCATCATTTCTCATTAGCAATGATCCACTTTTGACTCCAAATACACTTTTTGACACATTGATCATGAAATTAACACAGGTGTCTAAAAAACCGAATATATTGATTGAATCAAACAAGTATAAACACCATTACAACTCTAAATCCATTTAAATCCCTTAGTCAAGGTATTCATTCATCATGATTTCCATTCCGTACAAATGTGAACAGGTTTAATTCTTAAATCACGAGACATTCTAATCGCCTCATGTGAATTAGGCTCCTCTTATTGTTACCAGGACTTTTTTTATGCAATAACCTTGAAATTAAATTTTGCTTCATCCTTAATGACTATATTCTTGATGAAAAAAATGCCCACGGACCATCTATAATATGAATACATTCAAATTAACAACCAATGGTGTCCTTGATCTTGAAATTCATTTCTTATTAATATTAATTGTGGAATTCAAAATTAGAGACGGCCTCCCACCATTTCTCATTAGCAATGCTCCTCTTTTGACTCCAAACGCACTTTTTGACAATTTGATCATGAAATTAACACATGTGGCTAAACAACCTAGTATATTGATTGAATCAAACAAGTATAAACACCATTACAACTCTAAATCGATTTAAATTCGTCAATCAAGGTAGTCATTCATCATGGTTTGCATTCCGTACAAATGTGAACTGGTTTAATTCTTAAATCACGAAAGATTCTAATCGACTCATGTGAATTAGGCTCCTCTTATTGTTACATGGACTTTTGTCGTGCAATAACCTTGAAATTAAATTTTTCTTCATCCTAAATGCCTATATTCGTTATGAAAAAAATGCTCACAGAAAATTTATAACATGAATTCATTCAATTTAACAACTAATGGAGTCCTTCATCTTGAAATTAATTTCTTATTGATATTAATTGTGGAATTCAAAATTGGAGATAGCCTCCCATAATTTCTCATTAGCAATGCTCCTCTTTTGACTCCAAACACAATTTTTGACACGTTGATCATTAAATTAACACATGTGGCTAAACAACCTAGTATATTGATTGAATCAAACAAGTATAAACACCATTACAACTCTAAATCCATTTAAATCCATTAGTCAAAGGAGTCATTCATCATGGTTTCCATTCCGTACAAATGTGAACATGTTTAATTCTTAAATCAGGAGACATTCTAATCGCCTTATGTGAATTAGGCTCCTCTTATTGTTACCAGGACTTTTTTCGTGCAATAACCTTGAAATTAAATTTTGTTTCATCCTTAATGACTATATTCGTTATGAAAAAAATGCCCATGGACCATCTATAACATGAATTCATTCAATTTAACAACCAATGGAGTCCTTGATCTTGAAATTCATTTCTTATTAATATTAATTGTGGAATTCAAAATTAGAGACGGCCTCCCACCATTTCTCATTAGCAATGCTCCTCTTTTGACTCCAAACGCACTTTTTGACACATTGATGATGAAATTAACACATGTGGCTAAACAACCTACTATATTGTTTGAATCAAACAAGTATAAACACCATTACAACTCTAAATTGATTTAAATCCGTCAATCAAGGTAGTCATTCATCATGGTTTGCATTCTGTACAAATGTGAACTGGTTTAATTCTTAAATCAAGAAACATTCTAATCGCCTCATGTGAATTAGGCTCCTCTTATTGTTACCAAGACTTTTTTCGTGCAATAACCTTGAAATTAAATTTTGCTTCATCCTTAATGACTATATTCGTTATGAAAAAAAATGCCCATGGACCATCTATAACATGAATTCATTCAATTTAACAACCAATGGAGTCCTTGATCTTGAAATTCATTTCTTATTGATATTAATTGTGGAATTCAAAATTAGAGACAGCCTCCCATAATTTCTCATTAGCAATTCTCCTCTTTTGACTCCAAACATACTTTTTGACACATTGATCATGAAATTAACACATGTGGCTAAACAAACAAGTATATTGATTCAATCAAACAAGTATAAACACCATTGCAACTCGAAATCGATTTAAATCCGTCAATCAAGGTAGTCATTCATCATGGTTTGCATTCCGTACAAATGTAAACTGGTTTAATTCTTAAATCACGAAACATTCTAATCGCCTCATGTGAATTAGGCTCCTCTTATTGTTACCTGGACTTTTTTCATGCAATAACCTGGAAATTAAATTTTGCTTCATCCTCAATGACTATATTCGTTATGAAGAAAATGCCCATGGACCATCTATAACATGAATTCATTCAATTTAACAACCAATGGAGTCCTTCATCTTGAAATTAATTTCTTATTGGTATTAATTGTGGAATTCAAAATTAGAGATAGCCTCCCATAATTTCTCATTAGCAATGCTCCTATTTGACTCCGAACACACTTTTTGACACGTTGATCTTGAAATTAACACATGTGGCTATACAACCTAGTATATTGATTGAATCAAACAAGTATAAACACCATTACAACTCTAAATCCATTGAAATCCATTAGTCAAAGGAGTCATTCATCATGGTTTCCATTCCGTACAAACGTGAACAAGTTTAATTCTTAAATAATGAGACATTCTAATCGCCTTATGTGAATTAGGCTCCTCTTATTGTTACCAGGTCTTTTTTCGTGCAATAACCTTGAAATTAAATTTTCCTTCATCCTTAATGACTATATTCGTTATGAAAAAAATGCCCATGGACCATATATAACATGAATTCATTCAATTTAACAACCAATGGAGTCCTTGATCTTGAAATTCATTTCTTATTGATATTAATTATGGAATTCAAAATGAGAGATAGCCTCCCATCATTTCTCATTAGCAATGATCCACTTTTGACTCCAAATACACTTTTTGACACATTGATCATGAAATTAACACATGTGGCTAAACAACCTAGTATATTGATTGAATCAAACAAGTATAGACACGATTACAACTCTAAATCGATTTATATCCGTCAATCAAGGTAGTCATTCATCATGGTTTGCATTCTGTACAAATGTGAACTGGTTTAATTCTTAAATCACGAAACATTCTAATCGCCTCATGTGAATTACGCTGCTCTTATTGTTACTAGGACTTTTTTCATGCAATAACCTTGAAACTAAATTTTGCTTCATCCTTAATGACTAGATTCTTTATGAATAAAACGCCCATGGACCATCTATAATATGAATTTATTCAATTTAACAACCAATCGAGTCCTTGATCTTGAAATTCATTTCTTATTAATATTAGTTGTGGAATTCAAAATTAGAGACGACCTCCCACCATTTCTCATTAGCAATTCTCCCCTTTTGACTCCAAACGCACTTTTTGACACATTGATCATGAAATTAACACATGTGGCTAAACAACCTAGTATATTGATTGAATCAAACAAGTATAAACACCATTACAACTCTAAATCGATTTAAATTCGTCAATCAAGGTAGTCATTCATCATGTTTTGCATTCCGTACAAATGTGCACTGTTTAATTCTTAAATCACGAAACATTCTAATCTCCTCTTGTGAATTAGGCTCCTCTTATTGTTAGCAGGACTTTTTTCATGAAATAACCTTGAAATTAAATTTTGCTTCATCCTTAATGACTATATTCGTTATGAAAAAATGCCCACGGACCATCTATAACATGAATTCATTCAATTTAACATCCAATGGAATCCTTCATCTTGAAATTAATTTCTTAATGATTTTAATTGTGGAATTCAAAATTAGAGATAGCCTCCCATAATTTCTCATTAGCAATGCTCCTCTTTTGACTCCAAACACACTTTTTGACACGTTGATCATGAAATTAACACATGTGGCTAAACAACCTAGTATATTGATTGAATCAAACAAGTATAAACACCATTAAAACTCTAAATCCATTTAAATCCATTAGTCAAAGGAGTCATTCATCATGGTTTCCATTCCGTACAAATGTGAACAGTTTTAATTCTTAAATCACGAAACATTCTAATCGCCTCATGTGAATTAGGCTCCTCTTATTCTTACCAGGACTTTTTTCATGCAATAACCTTGAAACTCAATTTTGCTTCATCCTTAATGACTATATTCCTTATGAAAAAAATGCCCATGGACCATCTATAATATGAATTCATTCAATTTAACAACCAATGGAGTCCTTGATCTTGAAATTCATTTCTTATTAATATTAATTGTAGAATTCAAAATTAGAGACGGCCTCCCACCATTTCTCATTAGTAAGGCACCTCTTTTGACTCCAAACGTACTTTTTGACATATTGATCATGAAATTAACACATGTGGCTAAACAACCTAGTATATTGATTGAATCAAACAAGTATAAACACCATTACAACTCTAAATTGATTTAAATCCGTCAATCAAGGTAGTCATTCATCATGGTTTGCATTCTGTACAAATGTGAACTGGTTAGTTCTTAAATCACGAAACATTCTAATCGCCTCATGTGAATTAGGCTCCTCTTATTCTTACCAGGACTTTTTTCATGCAATAACCTTGAAACTCAATTTTGCTTCATCCTTAATGACTATATTCTTTATGAAAAAAATGCCCATGGACCATCTATAATATGAATTCATTCAATTTAACACCCAATGGAGTCCTTGATCTTGAAATTCATTTCTTATTCATATTAATTGTGGAATTCAAAATTAGAGACAGCCTCCCATAATTTCTCATTAGCAATTCTCCTCTTTGGACTCCAAACACACTTTTTGACACATTGATCGTGAAATTAGCACATGTGGCTAAACAACCTAGTAATATGATTGAATCAACCAAGTATAAACACCATTACAACTCTAAATCGATATAAATCCGTCAATCAAGGTAGTCATTCATCATGGTTTGCATTCCGTACAAATGTGAACTGGTTTAATTCTTTAATCACGAAACATTCTATTCGCCTCATGTGAATTAGGCTCCTCTTATTGTTACCAGGACTTTTTTCATACAGTAACCTGGAAATTAAATTTTGCTTCATCCCCAATGACTATATTCGTTATGAAAAAAATGCCCATGGACCATCTATAACTTGAATTCATTCAATTTAACAACCAATGGAGTCCTTCATCTTCAAATTAATTTTTTATTGATACTAATTGTCGAATTCAAAATTAGAGAGAGCCCCCCATAATTTCTCATTAGTGATGCTCCTCTTTTGACTCCAAACACACTTTTTGACACGTTGATCATGAAATTAACACATGTGGCTAAAAAACCTAGTATATTGATTGAATCAAACAAGTATAAATACCATTACAACTCTAAATCCATTTAAATCCATTAGTCAAAGGAGTCATTCACCATGGTTTCCATTCCGTACAAATGTGAACAGGTTTAATTCTTAAATCAGGAGACATTCTAATCGACTCATGTGAATTAGCCTCCTCTTATTCTTACCAGGACTTTTTTCATGCAATAACCTTGAAACTAAATTTTGCTTCATCCTTAATGACTATATTCTTTATGAAAAAAATGCCCGTTGACTATCTATAATATGAATTCATTCAATTTAACAACCAATGGAGTCCATGATCTTGAAATTCATTTCTTATTCATATTAATTGTGGAATTCAAAATTAGAGATGGCCTCCCACCATTTCTCATTAGCAATGCTCCTCTTTTGACTCCAAACACACTTTTTGACACATTGATCATGAAATTAAGACATGTGGCTCAACAAACTAGTATATTGATGGAATCAAACAAGTATAAACACCATAACAACTCTAAATCAATTGAAATCCGTCAATCAAGGTAGTCATTCATCATGGTTTGCATTCTCTACAAATGTGAACTGGTTTAATTCTTTAATCACGAAACATTCTATTCGCCTCATGTGAATTAGGCTCCTCTTATTGTTACCAGGACTTTTTTCATGCAATAACCTGGAAATTAAATTTTGCTTCATCCTCAATGGCTATATTCGTTATGAAAAAAATGCCCATGGACCATCTTTAACTTGAATTCATTCAATTTAACAACCAATGGAGTCCTTCATCTTCAAATTAATTTCTTATTGATATTAATTGTCGAATTCAAAATTAGAGATAGCCTCCCATAATTTCTCATTAGTGATGCTCCTCTTTGGACTCCAAACACACTTTTTGACACGTTGATCATGAAATTAACACATGTGGCTAAACAACCTAGTATATTGATTGAATCAAACAAGTATAAATACCATTACAACTCTAAATCCATTAGTCAAAGGAGTCATTCACCATGGTTTCCATTCCGTACAAATGTGAACAGGTTTAATTCTTAAATCAGGAGACATTCTAATCGACTCATGTGAATTAGGCTCCTCTTATTCTTACCAGGACTTTTTTCATGCAATAACCTTGAAACTAAATTTTGCCTCATCCTTAATGACTATATTCTTTATGAAAAAAATGCCCGTTGACCATCTATAATATGAATTCATTCAATTTAACAACCAATGGAGTCCATGATCTTGAAATTCATTTCTTATTCATATTAATTGTGGAATTCAAAATTAGAGACGGCCTCCCACCATTTCTCAATAGCAATGCTCCTCTTTTGACTCCAAACGCACTTTTTGACACATTGATCATGAAATTAAGACATGTGACTCAACAAACTAGTATATTGATGGAATCAAACAAGTACAAACACCATTACAACTCTAAATCGATTGAAATCCGTCAATCAAGGTAGTCATTCATCATGGTTTGCATTCTGTACAAATGTGAACTGGTTTAATTCTTTAATCACGAAACATTCTATTCGCCTCATGTGAATTAGGCTCCTCTTATTGTTACCAGGACTTTTTTCATGCAATAACCTGGAAATTAAATTTTGCTTCATCCTCAATGGCTATATTCGTTATGAAAAAAATGCCCATGGACCATCTTTAACTTGAATTCATTCAATTTAACAACCAATGGAGTCCTTCATCTTCAAATTAATTTCTTATTGATATTAATTGTCGAATTCAAAATTAGAGATAGCCTCCCATAATTTCTCATTAGTGATGCTCCTCTTTGGACTCCAAACACACTTTTTGACACGTTGATCATGAAATTAACACATGTGGCTAAACAACCTAGTATATTGATTGAATCAAACAAGTATAAATACCATTACAACTCTAAATCCATTTAAATCCATTAGTCAAAGGAGTCATTCACCATGGTTTCCATTCCGTACAAATGTGAACAGGTTTAATTCTTAAATCAGGAGACATTCTAATCGACTCATGTGAATTAGGCTCCTCTTATTCTTACCAGGACTTTTTTCATGCAATAACCTTGAAACTAAATTTTGCTTCATCCTTAATGACTATATTCTTTATGAAAAAAATGCCCGTTGACCATCTATAATATGAATTCATTCAATTTAACAACCAATGGAGTCCATGATCTTGAAATTCATTTCTTATTCATATTAATTGTGGAATTCAAAATTAGAGACGGCCTCCCACCATTTCTCATTAGCAATGCTCCTCTTTTGACTCCAAACGCACTTTTTGACACATTGATCATGAAATTAAGACATGTGGCTCAACAAACTAGTATATTGATGGAATCAAACAAGTATAAACACCATTACAACTCTAAATCGATTTAAATCCGTCAATCAAGGTAGTCATTCATCATGGTTTGCATTCTATACAAATGTGAACTGGTTTAATTCTTTAATCACGAAACATTCTAATCGCCTCATGGGAATTAGGCTCCTCTTATTGTTACCAGGACTTTTTTCATGCAATAACCTGGAAATTAAATTTTGCTTCATCCTCAATGACTATATTCGTTATGAAAAAAATGCCCATGGACCATCTTTAACTTGAATTCATTCAATTTAACAACCAATGGAGTCCTTCATCTTCAAATTAATTTCTTATTGATATTAATTGTCGAATTCAAAATTAGAGATAGCCTCCCATAATTTCTCATTAGTGATGCTCCTCTTTGGACTCCAAACACACTTTTTGACACGTTGATCATGAAATTAACACATGTGGCTAAACAACCTAGTATATTGATTGAACCAAACAAGTATAAATACCATTACAACTCTAAATCCATTTAAATCCAATAGTCAAAGGAGTCATTCACCATGGTTTCCATTCCGTACAAATGTGAAATGGTTTAATTCTTAAATCAGGAGACATTCTAATTGACTCATGTGAGTTAGGCTCCTCTTATTCTTACCAGGACTTTTTTCATGCAATAACCTTGAAACTAAATTTTGCTTGATCCTTAATGACTATATTCTTTATGAAAAAAATGCCCGTGGACCATCTATAATATGAATTCATTCAATTTAACAACCAATGGAGTCCTTGATCTTGAAATTCATTTCTTATTAATATTCATTGTGGAATTCAAAATTAGAGACGGCCTCCCACCATGTCTCATTAGCAATGCTCTTCTTTTGACTCCAAACGCACTTTTTGACACATTGATCATGAAATTAACACATGTGGCTAACACAACCAAGTATATTGATTGAATCAAACAAGTATAAACACCATTACAACTCTAAATCGATTAAAATCCGTCAATCAAGGTAGTCATTCATCATGGTTTGCATTCTGTACAAATGTGAACTGGTTTAATTCTTAAATCAAGAAATATTCTAATCGCCTCATGTGAATTAGGCTCCTCTTATTGTTACAAGGACTTTTTTCGTGCAATAACCTTGAAATTAAATTTTGCTTCATCCTTAATGACTATATTCGTTATGAAAAAATGCCGACGGACCATCTATAACATGAATTCATTCAATTTAACAACCAATGGAATCCTTCATCTTGAAATTAATTTCTTATTGATATTAATTGTGGAATTCAAAATTAGAGATAGCCTCCCATAATTTCTCATTAGCAATGCTCCTCTTTTGACTCCAAACACACATTTTAACATGTTGATCATGAAATTAACACATGTGGCTAAACAACCTAGTATATTGATTGAATGAAACAAGTATAAACACCATTACAACTCTAAATCCATTTAAATCCATTAGTCAAAGGAGTCATTCATCATGGTTTCCATTCCATACAAATGTCAACAGGTTTAATTCTTAAATCACGAGACATTCTAATCGCCTAATGTGAATTAGGCTCGTCTTATTCTTACCAGGACTATTTTCATGCAATAACCTTGAAACTCAATTTTGCTTCATCCTTAATGACTATATTCTTTATGAAAAAAATGCCCATGGACCATCTATAATATGAATTCATTCAATTTAACAACCAATGGAGTCCTTGATCTTGAAATTCATTTCTTATTAATATTCATTGTGGAATTCAAAATTAGAGACGGCCTCCCACCATTTCTCATTAGCAATGCTCCTCTTTTGACTCCAAACGCACTCTTTGACACATTGATCATGAAATTAACACATGTGGCTAAACAACCTAGTATATTGATTGAATCAAACAAGTATAAACACGATTACAACTCTAAATCGATTTAAATCCGTCAATCAAGGTAGTCATTCATCATGGTTTGGATTCTGTACAAATGTGTACTCGTTTAATTCTTAAATCAAGAAACATTCTAATCGCCTCATGCGAATCAGGCTCCTCTTATTGTTACCTGGACTTTTTTCGTGCAATAACCTTGAAATTAAATTTTGCTTCATCCTAAATGCCTATATTCGTTATGAAAAAAATGCCCACGGAACATCTATAACATGAATTCATTCAATTTAACAACCAATGGAGTCCTTCATCTTGAAATTAATTTCTTATTGGTATTAATTGTGGAATTCAAAATTAGAGATAGCCTCCAATAATTTCTCATTAGCAATGCTCCTCTTTTGACTCCAAACGCACTCTTTGACACATTGATCATGAAATTAACACATGTGGCTAAACAACCTAGTATATTGATTGAATCAAACAAGTATAAACACGATTACAACTCTAAATCGATTTAAATCTGTCATTCAAGGTAGTCATTCATCATGGTTTGCATTCTGTACAAATGTGTACTCGTTTAATTCTTAAATCAAGAAACATTCTAATCGCCTCATGTGAATTAGGCTCCTCTTATTGTTACCAGGACTTTTTTCGTACAATAACCTTGAAATTAAATTTTGCTTCATCCTTAATGACTATATTCGTTATGAGAAAATGCCCACGGACCATCTATAACATGAATTCATTCAATTTAACAACCAATGGAATCCTTCATCTTGAAATTAATTTCTTATTGATATTAATTGTGGAATTCAAAATTAGAGATAACCTCCCATAATTTCTCATTAGCAATGCTCCTCTTTTGACTCCAAATGCACTTTTTGAAACATTTATCATGAAATTAACACATGTGGGTAAACAACCGAGTATATTGATTGAATCAAACAAGTATAAACACCATTACAACTCTAAATCGATTTAAATCCGTCAATCAAGGTAGTTATTTATCATGTTTTGCATTCCGTACAAATGTGAACTGGTTTAATTCTTAAATTACGAAACATTCTAATCGCCTCATGGGAATTAGGCTCCTCTTATTGTTACCTGGACTTTTGTCGTGCAATAACCTTGAAATTAAATTTTGCTTCATCCTAAATGCCTATATTCGTTATGAAAAAAATGCCCACGGAACATCTATAACATTAATTCATTCAATTTAACAACCAATGGAGTCCTTCATCTTGAAATTAATTTCTTATTGGTATTAATTGTGGAATTCAAAATTAGAGATAGCCTCCCATAATTTCTCATTAGCAATGCTCCTCTTTTGACTCCAAACGCACTCTTTGACACATTGATCATGAAATTAACACATGTGGCTAAACAACCTAGTATATTGATTGAATCAAACAAGTATAAACACGATTACAACTCTAAATCGATTTAAATCTGTCATTCAAGGTAGTCATTCATCATGGTTTGCATTCTGTACAAATGTGAACTGGTTTAATTCTTAAATCACGAAACATTCTAATCGCCTCATGTGAATTAGGCTCCTCTTATTGTTACCAGGACTTTTTTCGTACAATAACCTTGAAATTAAATTTTGCTTCATCCTTAATGACTATATTCGTTATGAAAAAATGCCCACGGACCATCTATAACATGAATTCATTCAATTTAACAACCAATGGAATCCTTCATCTTGAAATTAATTTCTTATTGATATTAATTGTGGAATTCAAAATTAGAGATAACCTCCCATAATTTCTCATTAGCAATGCTCCTCTTTTGACTCCAAACACACTTTTTGAGATGTTGATCATGAAATTAACACATGTGGCTAAACAACCTAGTATATTGATTGAATCAAACAAGTATAAACACCATTACAACGCTAAATCCATTTAAATCCATTAGTCAAAGGAGTCATTCATCATGGTTTCCATTCTGTACATATGTGAACAGTTTTAATTCTTAAATCACGAGACATTCTAATCGCCTCATGTGAATTAGGCTCCTCTTATTCTTACCAGGACTTTTTTAATGCAATAACCTTGAAACTCAATTTTCCTTCATCCTTAATGACTACATTCTTTATGAAAAAAATGCCCATGGACCATCTATAATATGAATTCATTCAATTTAACAACCAATGGAGTCCTTGATCTTGAAATTCATTTCCTATTCATATTAATTGTGGAATTCAAAATCAGAGACGGCCTCCCACCATTTCTCATTAGCAATGCTCCTCTTTTGACTCCCAACGCACTCTTTGACACATTGATCATGAAATTAACACATGTGGTTAAACAACCTAGTTTATTGATTGAATCAAACAAGTATAAACACCATTACAACTCTAAATCAATTTAAATCGGTCAATCAAGGTAATCATTCATCATGGTTTGCATTTTGTACAAATGTGAACTGGTTTAATTCTTAAATCACGAAACATTCTAATCGCCTCATGTGAATTAGGCTCCTCTTATTGTTACCAGGACTTTTTTCATACAATAACCTTGAAACTAAATTTTGCTTCATCCTTAATGACTATATTCTTTATGAATAAAATGCCCATGGACCATCTATAATATGCATTCATTCAATTTAACAACCAATGGAGTCCTTGATCTTGAAATTCATTTATTATTCATATTAATTGTGGAATTCAAAATTAGAGACGGCCTCCCACCATTTCTCATTAGCAATGCTCCTCTTTTGACTCCAAACACACTTTTTGACACATTTATCATGAAATTAACACATGTGGCTAACACAACCTAGTATATTGATTGAATCAAACAAGTATAAACACCATTACAACTCTAAATCGATTTAAATCTATCAATCAAGGTAGTCATTCATCATGGTTTGCATTCTGTACAAATGTGAACTGGTTTAATTCTTAAATCAAGAAACATTCTAATCGCCTCATGTGAATTAGGCTCCTCTTATTGTTACCAGGACTTTTTTTGTGCAATAACCTTGAAATTAAATTTTGCTTCATCCTTAATGACTATATTCGTTATGAAAAAATGCCCACGGACCATCTATAGCATGAATTCATTCAATTTAACAACCAATGGAATCCTTCATCTTCAAATTAATTTCTTAATGATATTAATTGTGGAATTGAAAATTAGAGATAGCCTCCCATAATTTCTCATTAGCAATGCTCCTCTTTTGACTCCAAACACACTTTTTGACACGTTGATCATGAAATTAACACATGTGGCTAAACAACCTAGTATATTGATTGAATCAAACAAGTATAAACACCATTACAACTCTAAATCCATTTAAATCCATTAGTCAAAGGACTCATTCATCATGGTTTCCATTCCGTACAAATGTGAACAGGTTTAATTCTTAAATCACGAAACATTCTAATCGCCTTATGTGAATTAGGCTCCTCTTATTCTTACCAGGACTTTTTTCATGCAATAACCTTGAAACTCAATTTTGCTTCATCCTTAATGACTATATTCTTTATGAAAAAAATGCCCATGGACCATCTATAATATGAATTCATTCAATTTAACAACCAATGGAGTCCTTGATCTTGAAATTCATTTCTTATTAATATTCATTGTGGAATTCAAAATTAGAGACGGCCTCCCACCATTTCTCATTAGCAATGCTCCTCTTTTGACTCCAAAGGCACTCTTTGACACATTGATCATGAAATTAACACATGTGGCTAAACAACCTATTATATTGATTGAATCAAACAAGTATAAACACAATTACAACTCTAAATCGATTTAAATCCGTCAATCAAGGTAATCATTCATCATGGTTTGGATTCTGTACAAATGTGTACTGGTTTAATTCTTAAATCAAGAAACATTCTAATCACCTCATGCGAATTAGGCTCCTCTTATTGTTACCTGGACTTTTTTCGTGCAATAACCTTGAAATTAAATTTTGCTTCATCCTTAATGACTATATTTGTTATGAAAAAAATGCCCACGGACCATCTATAACATGAAATCATTCAATTTAACAACCAATGGAGTCCTTCATCTTGAAATTGATTTCTTATTGATATTAATTGCGGAATTCAAAATTAGAGATAGCCTCCCATAATTTCTCATTAGCAATGCTCCTCTTTTGACTCCAAACACACTGTTTGACACGTTGATCATGAAATTTACACATGTGGCTAAACAACCTAGTATATTGATTGAATCAAACAAGTATAAACACCATTACAACTCTAAATACATTTAAATCCATTAGTGAAAGGAGTCATTCATCATGGTTTCCATTCTGTACAAATGTGAACAGGTTTAATTCTTAAATCCCGAGACATTCTAATCGCCTCATATGAATTAGGCTCCTCTTATTCTTACCAGGACTTTATTCATGCAATAACCTTGAAATGAAATTTTATTTCATCCTTAATGACTATATTCGTTATGAAAAAAATGCCCATGGACCATCTATAACATGAATTCATTCAATTTAACAACCAATGGAGTCCTTCATCTTGAAATTAGTTTCTTATTGATATTAATTGTGGAATTCAAAATTAGAGATAGACTCCCATAATTTCTCTTTAGCAATGCTCCTATTTGACTCCAAACACACTTTTGACACGTTGATCATGAAATTAACACATGTGGCTAAACAACCTAGCATATTGATTGAATCAAACAAGTATAAACACCATTACAACTCTAAATCCATTTAAATCCATTAGTGAAAGGAGTCATTCATCATGGTTTCCATTCCGTACAAATGCGAACAGGTTTAATTCTTAAATCCCGAGACATTCTAATCGCCTCATATGAATTAGGCTCCTCCTATTCTTACCAGGACTTTTTTCATGCAATAACCTTGAAACACAATTTTGCTTCATCCTTAATGACTATATTCTTTATGAAAAAAATGCCCATGGACCATCTATAATATGAATTCTTTCAATTTAACAACCAATCGAGTCCTTGATCTTGAAATTCATTTCTTATTCATATTAATTGTGGAATTCAAAATTAGAGACAGCCTCCCATCATTTCTCATTAGCAATGCTCCTCTTTTGACTCCAAACACACTTTTTAACACATTGATCATGAAATTAACACATGTGGCTAAACAACATAGTATATTGATTGAATCAAACAAGTATAAACCCCATTACATCTCTAAATTGATTTAAATCCGCCGATCAAGGGAGTCATTCATCATGGTTTACATTTTGTACAAATGTGAACTGGTTTAATTCTTAAATCATGAAACATTCTAATCCCCTCATGTGAATAAGGCTCCTCTTATTGTTACCCCGACTTTTTGTCATACAATAACCTTGAAATTAAATTTTCATTCGTCCTTAATGACTATATTCCTCATGAAAAAAAAGCCCATGAACCATCTATAACATGAATTCGTTCAATTCAACAACCAATGGAGTCCTTGATCTTGAAATTCATTTTTTATTTATATTAATTGTTCAATTCAAATTTAGAGAGTGCCTCAATTGATTTCACATTAGCAATGCTCCTCTTTTGACTCCAAACACACTTTTTGACACATTGATCATAAAATTAACACATGTAGCTAAACAACCTAGTATATTGATTGAATCAAACAAGTATAAACACCATTACAACTCTAAATCTATTTAAATCCGTCAATCAAGGGAGTCATTCATCATGGTTTGCATTCTGTACAAATGTGAACTGGTTTAATTCTTAAATAACGAGACATTCTAATCGCCTCATGTGATTTAGGCTCCTCTTATTGCTACCAGGACTTTTTTCATGCAATAACCTTGAATTTAAATTTTGCTTCATCCTTAATGACTATATTCGTTATGAAAAAAATGCCCATGGACCATCTATAACATGTATTCATTCAATTTAACAACCAATGGAGTCCTTGATCTTGAAATTCATTTCTTATTGATATTAATTGTGGAATTCAAAATTAGAGATAGCCTCCCATAGTTTCTCATTAGCAATGCTCCTATTTGACTCCGAACACACTTTTTGACACATTGATCATGAAATTAGCACATGTGGCTAAACAACCTAGTATATTGGTTGAATCAAACAAGTATAAACACCATTACAACTCTAAATTTATTTAAATCCGTCAATCAAGGGTGTCATTCATCATGGTTTGCATTCTGTACAAATGTGAACAGGTTTAATTCTTAAATCACGAGACATTCTAATCGCCTCATGTGAATTAGGCTCCTCTTATTGTTACCAGGACTCTTTTCATGCAATAACCTTGAATTTAAATTTTGCTTCATCCTTAATGACTATATTCGTTATGAAACAAATGCCCATGGACCATCTATAACATGAATTGATTCAATTTAACAACCAATGGAGTCCTTGATCTTGAAATTCATTTCTGTTTGACATTAATTGTGGAATTCAAATTAGAGACAGCCTCCCATCATTTCTCATTAGCAATGCTCCTCTTTTGACTCCAGACACACTTTTTAACACATTAATCATGAAATTAACACATGTGGCTAAATAACATAGTATATTGATTGAATCAAACAAGTATAAACCCCATTACAACTCTAAATCTATTTAAATCCGTCAATCAAGGGAGTCATTCATCATGGTTTGCATTCTGTACAAATGTGAACTGGTTTAATTCTTAAATCACGAGACATTCTAATCCCCTCATGTGAATAAGGCTCCTCTTATTGTTACCAGGACTTTTTGTCATACAATAACCTTGAAATTAAATTTTGCTTCATCCTTAATGACTATATTCCTCATGAAAAAAATGCCCATGAACCATCTATAACATGAATTCGTTCAATTTAACAACCAATGGAGTCCTTGATCTTGAAATTCATTTTTTATTGATATTAATTGTTCAATTCAAAATTAGAGAGTGCCTTAATTGATTTCACATTAGCAATGCTCCTCTTTTGACTCCAAACACACTTTTTGACACATTGATCATAAAATTAACACTTGTAGCTAAACAACCTATTATATTGATTGAATCAAACAAGTATAAAAACCTTTAAAACTCTAAATCCATTTAAATCCGTCAGTCAAAGGAGTCATTCATCATGATTTGCATTGTGTACAAATGTGAACTGGTTTAATTCTTAAATCACGAGACATTCTAATCGCCTCATATGAATTAGGCTCCTCTTATTGTTACCTGGACTTTTTTCATGCAATAACCTTGAAATTAAATTTGGTTTCATCCTTAATGACTATATTCGTTATGAAAAAAATGCTCATGGACCATCTATAACATGAATTCATTCAATTTAACAACCAATGGAGGCCTTGATGTTGAAATTCATTTTTTATTGATATTAATTGTTCAATTCAAAATTAGTGAGTTCCTCAATTGATTTCACATTAGCAATGCTCCTCTTTTGACTCCAAACACACTTTTTGACACATTGATCATGAAATTAGCACATCTAGCTAAACAACCTAGTATATTGATTGAATCAAACAAGTGTAAACACCATTACAAGTCTAAATCTATTTAAATCCGTCAATCAAGGGAGTCATTCATCAGGGTTTGCATTCCATACAAATGTGAACTGGTTTAATTCTTAAATCACGAGACATTCTAATCACCTCATGTGAATTAGGCACCCCTTATTGTTACCAAGAATTTTTTCATGCAATACACTTGAAATTAAATTTTGCTTTATCCTTAATGACTATATTCGTCATGAAAAAAATTCCCATGGACCATCTATCACATGAATTCATTCAATTTCACAAACAATGGAGTACTCGATCTTGAATTTCATTTCTTATTGATCTTAATTGTTGAATTGATAATTAGAGATTGCCTCCTATCATTTGTCGTTAGCAAGGAACCTCTTTTGACTCCACACACACTTTTTGACACAGTGATCATGAAATTAACTCGTGTGGCTAAACAACGTAGTATATTGATTGAATCAAACAAGTATAAACACCATTAAAACTCTAAATCTATTTAAATCCATCAATCAAGGGAGGCATTCATCATGGTTTGCACTCCGTAAAAATTTGAACAGGTTTAATTCTTAAATCACAAGACATTATAATCGCCTCATGTGAATTAGGCTCCTCTTATTGTTACCAGGACTTTTTTCATGCAATAACCTTGAATTTAAATTTTGCTTCATCCTTAATGACTATATTCGTTATGAAAAAAAATGCCCATGGACCATCTATAACATGAATTGATTCAATTTAACAACCAATGGAGTCCTTGATATTGAAATTCATTTCTGATTGACATTAATCATGGAATTCAAAACTAGAGACAGCCTCCCATCATTTCTCATTAGCAATGCTCCTTTTTTGACTCCAAACACACTTTTTAACACATTGATCATGAAATTAACACATGTGGCCAAACAACATAGTATATTGATTGAATCAAACAAGTATAAACCCCATTACAACTCTAAATCGATTTAAATCCGTCAATCAAGGGAGTCATTCATCATGGTTTGCATTCCGTACAAATGTGAACTGGTTCAATTCTTAAATCACGAAACATTCTAATCGCCTCATGTGAATTAGGCTCCTCTTATTGTTACCAGGACTTTTTCGTGCAATAACCTTGAAATTAAATTTTGCTTCTTCCTTAATGACTATATTCGTTATGAAAAAAATGCCCATGGACCATCTATAACATGAATTCATTCAATTTAACAACCAATGGCGTCCTTGATCTTGAAATTCATTTCTTATTGATATTAATTATGGAATTCAAAATTAGACACAGCCTCCCATAATTTCTCATTAGCAATTCACCTCTTTCGACTCCAAACACACTTTTTGACACATTGATCATGAAATTAGCACATGTGGCTAAACAACCTAGTATATTGATTGAATCAAACAAGTATAAACACCATTACAACTCTAAATCGATTTAAATCCGTGAATCAAGGTAGTCATTCATCATGGTTTGCATTCCATACAAATGTGAACTGGTTTAATTCTTATATCACGAAACATTCTAATCGCCTCATGTGAATTAGGCTCCTCTTATTGTTACCAGGACTTTTTTCATGCAATAACCTGGAAATTAACTTTTGGTTCATCCTTAATGACTATATTCGTTATGAAAAAAATGCCCATGGACCATCTATCACATGAATTCATTCAATTTAACAACCAATGGAGTCCTTGATCTTGAAATTCATTTCTTATTCATATTAATTGTGGAATTCAAAATTAGAGACAACCTTCCATCATTTCTCATTAGCAATGCTCTTCTTTTGACTCCAAACACACTTTTTGACACATTGATCAGGAAATTAACACATGTTGTTAAACAACCTAGTATATTGATTGAATCAAACAAGTATAAACACCATTACAACTCTAAATCCATAGAAATCCATTAGTCAAAGGAGTCATTCATCATGGTTTCCATTCCGTACAAATGTGAACAGGTTTAATTCTTGAATCACGAGACATTCTAATCACATCATGTGAATTAGGCTCCTCTTATTGTTACTAGGACTTTTTTCGTGCAATAACCTTGACATTAAATTTTGCTTCATCCTTAATGACTATATTCGTTATGAAAAAAAATGGCCATGGACCATATATAACATGAATTCATTCAATTTAACAACAAATGGAGTCCTTGATCTTGAAATTCATTTCTTCTTGATATTAATTGTGGAATTAGAAATTAGAGACAGCCTCCCATAATTTCTGGTTAGCAATGCTCCTCTTTTGACTCCAAACACAGTTTTTGACACATTGATCATGAACTTAGCACATGTGGCCAAACAACCTAGTATATTGATTGAATCAAACAAGTATAAACACCATTACAACTCTAAATCGATTTAAATCCGTCAATCAAGGTAGTCATTCATCACGGTTTGCATTCCGTACAAATGGGAACTGGTTTAATTCTTAAATCACGAGACATTCTAATCGCCTCATGTGAATTAGGCTCCTCTTATTGTTACTAGGACTTTTTTCGTCCAATAACCTTGAAATGAAATTTTGTTTCATCCTTAATGACTATATTCGTTATGAAAAAAATGCCCATGGAGCATCTATAACATGAATTCATTCAATTTAACAACCAATGGAGTCCTTGATCTTGAAATTCATTTCTTATTGATATTAATTGTGGAATTCAAAATTAGAGACAGCCTCCCATAATTTCTCATTAGCAATGCTCCTCTTTTGACTCCAAACACACTTGTTGACACGTTGATCATGAAAATAACACATGTGACTAAACAACCTAGTATATTGATTGAATCAAACAAGTATAAACACCATTACAACTCTAAATCCATTTAAATCCATTAGTCAAAGGAGTCATTCATCATGGTTTGCATTCCGTACAAATGTGAAAAGGTTTAATTCTTAAATCAGGAGACATCCTAATCGCCTCATGTGAATTAGTATTGTTACTAGGAATTTTTTCATGCAATAACCTTGAAATTAAATTTTGCTTCATCCTTAATGACTATATTCGTTATGAAAAAAATGCCATGGACCATCTATAGCATGAATTCATTCAATTTTAGAACCAATGGAGTCCTTCATCTTGAAATTAATATCTTATTGATATTAATTGTGGAATGCAAAATTAGAGATAGCCTCCCATAATTTCTCATTAGCAATGCTCCTCTTTTGACTCCAAACACTCTTTTTGACACGTTGATCATGAGATTAACACATGTCGCTAAACAACCTAGTTTATTGATTGAATTAAACGAGTATAAACACCATTACAACTCTAAATCCATTTAAATCCATTAGTCACGGGAGTCATTCATCATGGTTTCCATTCCGTACAAATGTGAATAGGTTTAATTCTTACATCACGACACATTCTAATTGCCTCATGTGAATTAGGCTCCTCTTATTGTTACCAAGACTTTTTTCATGCAATAACCTTGAAACTAAATTTTGCTTCATCCTTAATGACTATATTCTTTATGAAAAAAATGCCCATGGACCATCTATAATATGAATTCATTCAATTTAACAACCAATGGAGTCCTTGATCTTGAAATTCAATTCTTATTAATATTAATTGTGGAATTCAAAATTACAGATGGCCTCCCACCATTTCTCATTAGCAATGCTCCTCTTTTGACTGCAAACGCATTTTTTGACACATTGATCATGAAATTAACACATGTGACTAAACAAACTAGTATATTGATTGAATCAAACAAGTATAAACAAAATTACAACTCTAAATCGATTTAAAGCCGTCAATCAAGGTAGTCATTCATCATGGTTTGCATTCTGTACAAATGTCAACTGTTTTAATTCTTAAATCACGACACATTCTAATCGCCTCATGTGAATTAGGCTCCTCTGATTGTTACCAGGACTTTCTTCATGCAATAACCTAGAATTTAAATTTTGCTTCATCCTCAATGACTATATTCGTTATGAAAAAAATGCCCATGGACCATCTATAACATGAATTCATTCAATTTAACAACCAATGGAGTCCTTCATCTTGAAATTAATTTCTTATTGATATTAATTGTGGAATTCAAAATTAGAGATAGCCTCCCATAATTTCTCATTAGCAATGCTCCTATTTGACTCCAAACACACTTTTTGACAAGTTGATCATGAAATTAACACATGCGGCTAAACAACCTAGTATATTGATTGAATCAAACAAGTATAAACACCATTACAACTCTAAATCCATTTAAATCCATTAGTCAAAGGAGTCATTCATCATGGTTTCCATTCTGTAAAAATGTGAATAGGTTTAATTCTTAAATCACGAGACATTTTAATTGCCTCATGTGAATTAGGCTCCTCTTATTGTTACCAGGACTTTCTACATGCAATAACCTAGAATTTAAATTTTGCTTCATCCTCAAAGAATATATTCGTTACGAAAAAAATGCCCCTGGACCATCTATAACATGAATTCATTCAATTTAACAACCAATGGAGTCCTTCATCTTGAAATTAATTTCTTATTGATATTAATTGTGGAATTCAAAATTAGAGATAGCCTCCCATAATTTCTCATTAGCAATGCTCCTATTTGACTCCAAACACACTTTTTCACAAGTTGATCATGAAATTAACACATGTGGCTAAACAACCTAGTATATTGATTGAATCAAACAAGTATAAACACCATTACTACTCTAAATCCATTTAAATCCATTAGTCAAAGGAGTCATTCATCATGGTTTCCATTCCGTAAAAATGTGAATAGGTTTAATTCTTAAATCACGAGACATTCTAATCGCCTCATGTGAATTAGGCTCCTCATATTGTTACCAGAACTTTTTTCATGCAATAACGTTGAAATTAAATTTTGCTTCCTCCTTAATGACTATATTCGTTGTGAAAAAAATGCCCATGGACCATCTATAACATGAATTCATTCAATTTAACAACCAATGGAGTCCTTCATCTTGAAACGAATTTCTTATTGATATTAATTGTGGAATTCAAAATTAGAGACGGCCTCCCACCATTTCTCATTAGCAGTGCCCCTCTTTTGACTCCAAACATACTTTTTGACACGTTGATCATGAAATTGACACATGTGGCTAAACAATCTAGTATATTGATTGAATCAAACAAGTATAAACACCATTACAACTCTAAATCCATTGAAATCCATTAGACAAAGGAATCATTCATCATGCTTTCCATTCCGTACAAATGTGAACAGGTTTAATTCTTAAATCACGAGACATTCTAATCACCTCATGTGAATTAGGCTCCTCTTATTGTTACTAGGACATTTTTCGTGCAATAACCTTGACATTAAATTTTGCTTCATCCTTAATGACTATATTCGTTATGAAAAAAATGCCCATGGACCATATATAACATGAATTCATTCAATTTAACAACCAATGGAGTCCTTGATCTTGAAATTCATTTTTTCTTGATATTAATTGTGGAATTCAAAATTAGAGACAGCCTCCCATAATTTCTCATTAGCAATGCTCCTCTTTTGACTCTAAACGCAATTTTTGACACATTGATCATGAAATTAACACATGTGACTAAACAACCTAGTATATTGATTGAATCAAACAAGTATAAACACCATTACAACTCTAAATCCATTTAAATCCATTAGTCAAAGGAGTCATTCATCATGGTTTCCATTCCGTACAAATGTGAACAGGTTTAATTCTTAAATCACGAGACATTCTAATCACCTCATGTGAATTAGGCTCCTCTTATTGTTACTAGGACATTTTTCGTGCAATAACTTTGAAATTAAATTGTGCTTCATCCTTAATGCCTATATTTGTTATGAAAAAAATGCCCATGGACCGTCTATAACATGAATTCATTCAATTTAACAACCAATGGAGTCCTTGATCTTGAAATTCATTTCTTATTGATATTAATTGCGGAATTCAAAATTAGAGACACCCTCCCATAATTTCTCATTAGCAATTCTCCTGTTTTGACTCCAAACACATTTTTTGACACATTGATCATGAAATTAGCAGATGTGGCCAAACAACCTAGTATATTGATTGAATCAAACAATTATAAACACCATTACAACTCTAAATTGATTTAAATCCGTCAATCAAGGTAGTCATTCATCATGGTTTGCATTCTGTACAAATGCGAACTGGTTTAATTCTTAAATCACGAAACATTCTAAACGCCTCATGTGAATTAGACTCCTCTTATTGTTACCAGGATTTTTTCATGCAATAACCTAGAAATTAAATTTTGCTTCATCCTCAATACCATATTCGTTATGAAGAAAATGCCCATGGACCATCTATAACATGAATTCATTCAATTTAACAACCAATAGAGTCCTTGATCTTGAAATTCAATTCTCATTAATATTAATTGTGGAATTCAAAATTACAGATGGCCTCCCACCATTTCTCATTAGCAATGCTCCTCTTTTGACTGCAAACGCATTTTTTGACACATTGATCATGAAATTAACACATGTGACTAAACAAACTAGTATATTGATTGAATCAAACAAGTATAAACAAAATTACAACTCTAAATCGATTTAAATCCGTCAATCAAGGTAGTCATTCATCATGGTTTGCATTCTGTACAAATGTCAACTGTTTTAATTCTTAAATCACGACACATTCTAATCGCCTCATGTGAATTAGGCTCCTCTGATTGTTACCAGGACTTTCTTCATGCAATAACCTAGAATTTAAATTTTGCTTCATCCTCAATGACTATATTCGTTATGAAAAAAATGCCCATGGACCATCTATAACATGAATTCATTCAATTTAACAACCAATGGAGTCCTTCATCTTGAAATTAATTTGTTATTGATATTAATTGTGGAATTCAAAATTAGAGATAGCCTCCCATAATTTCTCATTAGCAATGCTCCTATTTGACTCCAAACACACTTTTTGACAAGTTGATCATGAAATTAACACATGCGGCTAAACAACCTAGTATATTGATTGAATCAAACAAGTATAAACACCATTACAACTCTAAATCCATTTAAATCCATTAGTCAAAGGAGTCATTCATCATGGTTTCCATTCTGTAAAAATGTGAATAGGTTTAATTCTTAAATCACGAGACATTTTAATTGCCTCATGTGAATTAGGCTCCTCTTATTGTTACCAGGACTTTCTACATGCAATAACCTAGAATTTAAATTTTGCTTCATCCTCAAAGAATATATTCGTTACGAAAAAAATGCCCCTGGACCATCTATAACATGAATTCATTCAATTTAACAACCAATGGAGTCCTTCATCTTGAAATTAATTTCTTATTGATATTAATTGTGGAATTCAAAATTAGAGATAGCCTCCCATAATTTCTCATTAGCAATGCTCCTATTTGACTCCAAACACACTTTTTCACAAGTTGATCATGAAATTAACACATGTGGCTAAACAACCTAGTATATTGATTGAATCAAACAAGTATAAATACCATTACTACTCTAAATCCATTTAAATCCATTAGTCAAAGGAGTCATTCATCATGGTTTCCATTCCGTAAAAATGTGAATAGGTTTAATTCTTAAATCACGAGACATTCTAATCGCCTCATGTGAATTAGGCTCCTCATATTGTTACCAGGACTTTTTTCATGCAATAACGTTGAAATTAAATTTTGCTTCCTCCTTAATGACTATATTCGTTGTGAAAAAAATGCCCATGGACCATCTATAACATGAATTCATTCAATTTAACAACCAATGGAGTCCTTCATCTTGAGACGAATTTCTTATTGATATTAATTGTGGAATTCAAAATTAGAGACGGCCTCCCACCATTTCTCATTAGCAGTGCCCCTCTTTTGACTCCAAACACACTTTTTGACACGTTGATCATGAAATTGACACATGTGGCTAAACAATCTAGTATATTGATTGAATCAAACAAGTATAAACACCATTACAACTCTAAATCCATTTAAATCCATTAGTCAAAGGAGTCATTCATCATGGTTTCCATTCCGTACAAATGTGAACATGTTTAATTCTTAAATCACGAGACATTTTAATCGCCTCATGTGAATTAGGCTCCTCTTATTGTTACCAGGACTTTTTTCATGCAATAACCTTGAAACTAAATTTTGCTTCATCCTTAATGACTATATTCTTTGTGAAAAAAATGCCCATGGACCATCTATAATATGAATTCATTAAATTTAACAACCAATGGAGTCCTTGATCTTGAAATTCATTTCTTATTAATATTAATTGTGGAATTCAAAATTAGAGACGGGCTCCCACCATTTCTCATTAGCAATGCTCCTCTTTTGACTCCCAACGCACTTTTTGACACATTGATCATGAAATTAACACATGTGGCTAAACAACCTAGTTTATTGATTGAATCAAACAAGTATAAACACCATTACAACTGTAAATCGATTTAAATCCGTCAATCAAGGTAGTCATTCATCATGGCTTGCATTCTGTACAAATGTGAACTGGTTTAATTCTTAAATCACGACATATTCTAATCGCCTCATGTGAATTAGGCTCCTCTTATTGTTACCAGGACCTTTTTCGTGCAATAACCTTGAAATTAAATTTTGCTTCATCCCTAATGACTATATTCGTTATGAAAAAAATGCCCATGGACAATCTATAACATGAATTCATTCAATTTAACAACCAATGGAGTCCTTCATCTTGGAATTAATTTCTTATTGATATTAATTGTGGAATTCAAAATTAGAGATAGCCTCCCATAATTTCTCATTAGCAATGCTCCTATTTGACTCCAAACACACTTTTTCACGAGTTGATCATGAAATTAACACATGTGGCTAAACAACATAGTATATTGATTGAATCAAACAAGTATAAACACCATTACAACTCTAAATCCATTGAAATCCATTAGACAAAGGAATCATTCATCATGCTTTCCATTCCGTACAAATGTGAACAGGTTTAATTCTTAAATCACGAGACATTCTAATCACCTCATGTGAATTAGGCTCCTCTTATTGTTACTAGGACATTTTTCGTGCAATAACCTTGACATTAAATTTTGCTTCATCCTTAATGACTATATTCGTTATGAAAAAAATGCCCATGGACCATATATAACATGAATTCATTCAATTTAACAACCAATGGAGTCCTTGATCTTGAAATTCATTTTTTCTTGATATTAATTGTGGAATTCAAAATTAGAGACAGCCTCCCATAATTTCTCATTAGCAATGCTCCTCTTTTGACTCTAAACGCAATTTTTGACACATTGATCATGAAATTAACACATGTGACTAAACAACCTAGTATATTGATTGAATCAAACAAGTATAAACACCATTACAACTCTAAATCCATTTAAATCCATTAGTCAAAGGAGTCATTCATCATGGTTTCCATTCCGTACAAATGTGAACAGGTTTAATTCTTAAATCACGAGACATTCTAATCACCTCATGTGAATTAGGCTCCTCTTATTGTTACTAGGACATTTTTCGTGCAATAACTTTGAAATTAAATTGTGCTTCATCCTTAATGCCTATATTTGTTATGAAAAAAATGCCCATGGACCGTCTATAACATGAATTCATTCAATTTAACAACCAATGGAGTCCTTGATCTTGAAATTCATTTCTTATTGATATTAATTGCGGAATTCAAAATTAGAGACACCCTCCCATAATTTTCTCATTAGCAATTCTCCTGTTTTGACTCCAAACACATTTTTTTGACACATTGATCATGAAATTAGCAGATGTGGCCAAACAACCTAGTATATTTGATTGAATCAAACAATTATAAACACCATTACAACTCTAAATTGATTTAAATCCGTCAATCAAGGTAGTCATTCATCATGGTTTGCATTCTGTACAAATGCGAACTGGTTTAATTCTTAAATCACGAAACATTCTAAACGCCTCATGTGAATTAGACTCCTCTTATTGTTACCAGGATTTTTTCATGCAATAACCTAGAAATTAAATTTTGCTTCATCCTCAATACCATATTCGTTATGAAGAAAATGCCCATGGACCATCTATAACATGAATTCATTCAATTTAACAACCAATAGAGTCCTTGATCTTGAAATTCAATTCTCATTAATATTAATTGTGGAATTCAAAATTACAGATGGCCTCCCACCATTTCTCATTAGCAATGCTCCTCTTTTGACTGCAAACGCATTTTTTTTTTGACACATTGATCATGAAATTAACACATGTGACTAAACAAACTAGTATATTGATTGAATCAAACAAGTATAAACAAAATTACAACTCTAAATCGATTTAAATCCGTCAATCAAGGTAGTCATTCATCATGGTTTGCATTCTGTACAAATGTCAACTGTTTTAATTCTTAAATCACGACACATTCTAATCGCCTCATGTGAATTAGGCTCCTCTGATTGTTACCAGGACTTTCTTCATGCAATAACCTAGAATTTAAATTTTGCTTCATCCTCAATGACTATATTCGTTATGAAAAAAATGCCCATGGACCATCTATAACATGAATTCATTCAATTTAACAACCAATGGAGTCCTTCATCTTGAAATTAATTTGTTATTGATATTAATTGTGGAATTCAAAATTAGAGATAGCCTCCCATAATTTCTCATTAGCAATGCTCCTATTTGACTCCAAACACACTTTTTGACAAGTTGATCATGAAATTAACACATGCGGCTAAACAACCTAGTATATTGATTGAATCAAACAAGTATAAACACCATTACAACTCTAAATCCATTTAAATCCATTAGTCAAAGGAGTCATTCATCATGGTTTCCATTCTGTAAAAATGTGAATAGGTTTAATTCTTAAATCACGAGACATTTTAATTGCCTCATGTGAATTAGGCTCCTCTTATTGTTACCAGGACTTTCTACATGCAATAACCTAGAATTTAAATTTTGCTTCATCCTCAAAGAATATATTCGTTACGAAAAAAATGCCCCTGGACCATCTATAACATGAATTCATTCAATTTAACAACCAATGGAGTCCTTCATCTTGAAATTAATTTCTTATTGATATTAATTGTGGAATTCAAAATTAGAGATAGCCTCCCATAATTTCTCATTAGCAATGCTCCTATTTGACTCCAAACACACTTTTTCACAAGTTGATCATGAAATTAACACATGTGGCTAAACAACCTAGTATATTGATTGAATCAAACAAGTATAAATACCATTACTACTCTAAATCCATTTAAATCCATTAGTCAAAGGAGTCATTCATCATGGTTTCCATTCCGTAAAAAATGTGAATAGGTTTAATTCTTAAATCACGAGACATTCTAATCGCCTCATGTGAATTAGGCTCCTCATATTGTTACCAGGACTTTTTTCATGCAATAACGTTGAAATTAAATTTTGCTTCCTCCTTAATGACTATATTCGTTGTGAAAAAAAAATGCCCATGGACCATCTATAACATGAATTCATTCAATTTAACAACCAATGGAGTCCTTCATCTTGAGACGAATTTCTTATTGATATTAATTGTGGAATTCAAAATTAGAGACGGCCTCCCACCATTTCTCATTAGCAGTGCCCCTCTTTTGACTCCAAACACACTTTTTGACACGTTGATCATGAAATTGACACATGTGGCTAAACAATCTAGTATATTGATTGAATCAAACAAGTATAAACACCATTACAACTCTAAATCCATTTAAATCCATTAGTCAAAGGAGTCATTCATCATGGTTTCCATTCCGTACAAATGTGAACATGTTTAATTCTTAAATCACGAGACATTTTAATCGCCTCATGTGAATTAGGCTCCTCTTATTGTTACCAGGACATTTTTCATGCAATAACCTTGAAACTAAATTTTGCTTCATCCTTAATGACTATATTCTTTGTGAAAAAAATGCCCATGGACCATCTATAATATGAATTCATTAAATTTAACAACCAATGGAGTCCTTGATCTTGAAATTCATTTCTTATTAATATTAATTGTGGAATTCAAAATTAGAGACGGGCTCCCACCATTTCTCATTAGCAATGCTCCTCTTTTGACTCCCAACGCACTTTTTGACACATTGATCATGAAATTAACACATGTGGCTAAACAACCTAGTTTATTGATTGAATCAAACAAGTATAAACACCATTACAACTGTAAATCGATTTAAATCCGTCAATCAAGGTAGTCATTCATCATGGCTTGCATTCTGTACAAATGTGAACTGGTTTAATTCTTAAATCACGACATATTCTAATCGCCTCATGTGAATTAGGCTCCTCTTATTGTTACCAGGACCTTTTTTCGTGCAATAACCTTGAAATTAAATTTTGCTTCATCCCTAATGACTATATTCGTTATGAAAAAAATGCCCATGGACAATCTATAACATGAATTCATTCAATTTAACAACCAATGGAGTCCTTCATCTTGGAATTAATTTCTTATTGATATTAATTGTGGAATTCAAAATTAGAGATAGCCTCCCATAATTTCTCATTAGCAATGCTCCTATTTGACTCCAAACACACTTTTTCACGAGTTGATCATGAAATTAACACATGTGGCTAAACAACATAGTATATTGATTGAATCAAACAAGTATAAACACCATTACAACTCTAAATCCATTGAAATCCATTAGACAAAGGAATCATTCATCATGCTTTCCATTCCGTACAAATGTGAACAGGTTTAATTCTTAAATCACGAGACATTCTAATCACCTCATGTGAATTAGGCTCCTCTTATTGTTACTAGGACATTTTTCGTGCAATAACCTTGACATTAAATTTTGCTTCATCCTTAATGACTATATTCGTTATGAAAAAAATGCCCATGGACCATATATAACATGAATTCATTCAATTTAACAACCAATGGAGTCCTTGATCTTGAAATTCATTTTTTCTTGATATTAATTGTGGAATTCAAAATTAGAGACAGCCTCCCATAATTTCTCATTAGCAATGCTCCTCTTTTGACTCTAAACGCAATTTTTGACACATTGATCATGAAATTAACACATGTGACTAAACAACCTAGTATATTGATTGAATCAAACAAGTATAAACACCATTACAACTCTAAATCCATTTAAATCCATTAGTCAAAGGAGTCATTCATCATGGTTTCCATTCCGTACAAATGTGAACAGGTTTAATTCTTAAATCACGAGACATTCTAATCACCTCATGTGAATTAGGCTCCTCTTATTGTTACTAGGACATTTTTTTTCGTGCAATAACTTTGAAATTAAATTGTGCTTCATCCTTAATGCCTATATTTGTTATGAAAAAAATGCCCATGGACCGTCTATAACATGAATTCATTCAATTTAACAACCAATGGAGTCCTTGATCTTGAAATTCATTTCTTATTGATATTAATTAATTGCGGAATTCAAAATTAGAGACACCCTCCCATAATTTCTCATTAGCAATTCTCCTGTTTTGACTCCAAACACATTTTTTGACACATTGATCATGAAATTAGCAGATGTGGCCAAACAACCTAGTATATTGATTGAATCAAACAATTATAAACACCATTACAACTCTAAATTGATTTAAATCCGTCAATCAAGGTAGTCATTCATCATGGTTTGCATTCCGTACAAATGCGAACTGGTTTAATTCTTAAATCACGAAACATTCTAAACGCCTCATGTGAATTAGACTCCTCTTATTGTTACCAGGATTTTTTTTTCATGCAATAACCTAGAAATTAAATTTTGCTTCATCCTCAATACCATATTCGTTATGAAGAAAATGCCCATGGACCATCTATAACATGAATTCATTCAATTTAACAACCAATAGAGTCCTTGATCTTGAAATTCAATTCTCATTAATATTAATTGTGGAATTCAAAATTACAGATGGCCTCCCACCATTTCTCATTAGCAATGCTCCTCTTTTGACTGCAAACGCATTTTTTGACACATTGATCATGAAATTAACACATGTGACTAAACAAACTAGTATATTGATTGAATCAAACAAGTATAAACAAAATTACAACTCTAAATCGATTTAAATCCGTCAATCAAGGTAGTCATTCATCATGGTTTGCATTCTGTACAAATGTCAACTGTTTTAATTCTTAAATCACGACACATTCTAATCGCCTCATGTGAATTAGGCTCCTCTGATTGTTACCAGGACTTTCTTCATGCAATAACCTAGAATTTAAATTTTGCTTCATCCTCAATGACTATATTCGTTATGAAAAAAATGCCCATGGACCATCTATAACATGAATTCATTCAATTTAACAACCAATGGAGTCCTTCATCTTGAAATTAATTTGTTATTGATATTAATTGTGGAATTCAAAATTAGAGATAGCCTCCCATAATTTCTCATTAGCAATGCTCCTATTTGACTCCAAACACACTTTTTGACAAGTTGATCATGAAATTAACACATGCGGCTAAACAACCTAGTATATTGATTGAATCAAACAAGTATAAACACCATTACAACTCTAAATCCATTTAAATCCATTAGTCAAAGGAGTCATTCATCATGGTTTCCATTCTGTAAAAATGTGAATAGGTTTAATTCTTAAATCACGAGACATTTTAATTGCCTCATGTGAATTAGGCTCCTCTTATTGTTACCAGGACTTTCTACATGCAATAACCTAGAATTTAAATTTTGCTTCATCCTCAAAGAATATATTCGTTACGAAAAAAATGCCCCTGGACCATCTATAACATGAATTCATTCAATTTAACAACCAATGGAGTCCTTCATCTTGAAATTAATTTCTTATTGATATTAATTGTGGAATTCAAAATTAGAGATAGCCTCCCATAATTTCTCATTAGCAATGCTCCTATTTGACTCCAAACACACACTTTTTCACAAGTTGATCATGAAATTAACACATGTGGCTAAACAACCTAGTATATTGATTGAATCAAACAAGTATAAATACCATTACTACTCTAAATCCATTTAAATCCATTAGTCAAAGGAGTCATTCATCATGGTTTCCATTCCGTAAAAATGTGAATAGGTTTTAATTCTTAAATCACGAGACATTCTAATCGCCTCATGTGAATTAGGCTCCTCATATTGTTACCAGGACTTTTTTCATGCAATAACGTTGAAATTAAATTTTGCTTCCTCCTTAATGACTATATTCGTTGTGAAAAAAATGCCCATGGACCATCTATAACATGAATTCATTCAATTTAACAACCAATGGAGTCCTTCATCTTGAGACGAATTTCTTATTGATATTAATTGTGGAATTCAAAATTAGAGACGGCCTCCCCACCATTTCTCATTAGCAGTGCCCCTCTTTTGACTCCAAACACACTTTTTGACACGTTGATCATGAAATTGACACATGTGTGGCTAAACAATCTAGTATATTGATTGAATCAAACAAGTATAAACACCATTACAACTCTAAATCCATTTAAATCCATTAGTCAAAGGAGTCATTCATCATGGTTTCCATTCCGTACAAATGTGAACATGTTTAATTCTTAAATCACGAGACATTTTAATCGCCTCATGTGAATTAGGCTCCTCTTATTGTTACCAGGACATTTTTCATGCAATAACCTTGAAACTAAATTTTGCTTCATCCTTAATGACTATATTCTTTGTGAAAAAAATGCCCATGGACCATCTATAATATGAATTCATTAAATTTAACAACCAATGGAGTCCTTGATCTTGAAATTCATTTCTTATTAATATTAATTGTGGAATTCAAAATTAGAGACGGGCTCCCACCATTTCTCATTAGCAATGCTCCTCTTTTGACTCCCAACGCACTTTTTGACACATTGATCATGAAATTAACACATGTGGCTAAACAACCTAGTTTATTGATTGAATCAAACAAGTATAAACACCATTACAACTGTAAAATCGATTTAAATCCGTCAATCAAGGTAGTCATTCATCATGGCTTGCATTCTGTACAAATGTGAACTGGTTTAATTCTTAAATCACGACATATTCTAATCGCCTCATGTGAATTAGGCTCCTCTTATTGTTACCAGGACCTTTTTCGTGCAATAACCTTGAAATTAAAATTTTGCTTCATCCCTAATGACTATATTTCGTTATGAAAAAAATGCCCATGGACAATCTATAACATGAATTCATTCAATTTAACAACCAATGGAGTCCTTCATCTTGGAATTAATTTCTTATTGATATTAATTGTGGAATTCAAAATTAGAGATAGCCTCCCATAATTTCTCATTAGCAATGCTCCTATTTGACTCCAAACACACTTTTTCACGAGTTGATCATGAAATTAACACATGTGGCTAAACAACATAGTATATTGATTGAATCAAACAAGTATAAACACCATTACAACTCTAAATCCATTGAAATCCATTAGACAAAGGAATCATTCATCATGCTTTCCATTCCGTACAAATGTGAACAGGTTTAATTCTTAAATCACGAGACATTCTAATCACCTCATGTGAATTAGGCTCCTCTTATTGTTACTAGGACATTTTTCGTGCAATAACCTTGACATTAAATTTTGCTTCATCCTTAATGACTATATTCGTTATGAAAAAAATGCCCATGGACCATATATAACATGAATTCATTCAATTTAACAACCAATGGAGTCCTTGATCTTGAAATTCATTTTTTCTTGATATTAATTGTGGAATTCAAAATTAGAGACAGCCTCCCATAATTTCTCATTAGCAATGCTCCTCTTTTGACTCTAAACGCAATTTTTGACACATTGATCATGAAATTAACACATGTGACTAAACAACCTAGTATATTGATTGAATCAAACAAGTATAAACACCATTACAACTCTAAATCCATTTAAATCCATTAGTCAAAGGAGTCATTCATCATGGTTTCCATTCCGTACAAATGTGAACAGGTTTAATTCTTAAATCACGAGACATTCTAATCACCTTATGTGAATTAGGCTCCTCTTATTGTTACTAGGACATTTTTCGTGCAATAACTTTGAAATTAAATTGTGCTTCATCCTTAATGCCTATATTTGTTATGAAAAAAATGCCCATGGACCATCTATAACATGAATTCATTCAATTTAACAACCAATGGAGTCCTTGATCTTGAAATTCATTTCTTATTGATATTAATTGCGGAATTCAAAATTAGAGACACCCTCCCATAATTTCTCATTAGCAATTCTCCTGTTTTGACTCCAAACACATTTTTTGACACATTGATCATGAAATTAGCAGATGTGGCCAAACAACCTAGTATATTGATTGAATCAAACAATTATAAACACCATTACAACTCTAAATTGATTTAAATCCGTCAATCAAGGTAGTCATTCATCATGGTTTGCATTCCGTACAAATGCGAACTGGTTTAATTCTTAAATCACGAAACATTCTAAACGCCTCATGTGAATTAGACTCCTCTTATTGTTACCAGGATTTTTTCATGCAATAACCTAGAAATTAAATTTTGCTTCATCCTCAATACCATATTCGTTATGAAGAAAATGCCCATGGACCATCTATAACATGAACTCATTCAATTTAACAACCAATAGAGTCTTTCATCTTGAAATTAATTTCTTATTGATATTAATTGTGGAATTCAAAATTAGACACAACCTCCCCTCATTTCTCATTAGCATGTCCTCTTTTGACTCCAAACACACTTTTGGACACGTTGATCATCAAATTAACACATGTGGCTAAACAACCTGGTATATTGATTGAATCAAACAAGTATAAACACCATTACAACTCTAAATCCATTGAAATCCATTAGTCAAAGGAGTCATTCATCATGGCTTGCATTCTGTACAAATGTGAACTGGTTTAATTCTTAAATCACGACATATTCTAATCGCCTCATGTGAATTAGGCTCCTCTTATTGTTACCAGGACCTTTTTCGTGCAATAACCTTGAAATTAAATTTTGCTTCATCCCTAATGACTATATTCGTTATGAAAAAAATGCCCATGGACCATCTATAACATGAATTCATTCAATTTAACAACCAATGGAGTCCTTCATCTTGAAATGGATTTCTTATTGATATTAATTGTGGAATTCAAAATTAGAGACGACCTCCCACCATTTCTCATTAGCAGTGCTCCTCTTTTGACTCCAAACACACTTTCTGACACGTTAATCATGAAATTAACACATGTGGCTAAACAATCTAGTATATTGATTGAATCAAACAAGTATAAACACCATTACAACTCTAAATCCATTTAAATCCATTAGTCAAAGGAGTCATTCATCATGGTTTCCATTCCGTACAAATGTGAACAGGTTTAATTCTTAAATCACGAGACATTTTAATCGCCTCATGTGAATTAGTCTCCTCTTATTGTTACCAGGACTTTTTTCATGCAATAACCTTGAAACTAAATTTTGCTTCATCCTTAATGACTATATTCTTTATGAAAATCATGCCCATGGACCATCTATAATATGAATTAATTAAATTTAACAACCAATGGAGTCCTTGATCTTCAAATTCATTTCTTATTAATATTAATTGTGGAATTCAAAATTAGAGACGGCCTCCCACAATTTCTCATTAGCAATGCTCCTCTTTTGACTCCCAACGCACTTTTTGACACTTTGATCACGAAATTAACACATGTGGCTAAACAACCTAGTTTATTGATTGAATCAAACAAGTATAAACACCATTACAACTCTAAATCGATTTAAATCCGTCAATCAAGGTAGTCATTCATCATGGCTTGCATTCTGTACAAATGTGAACTGGTTTAATTCTTAAATCACGACACATTCTAATCGCCTCATGTGAATTAGGCTCCTCTTATTGTTACTAGGACTTTTTTCGTGCAATAACCTTGAAATTAAATTTTGCTTCATCCTTAATGACTATATTCTTTATGAAAAATATGCCCATGGACCATCTATAACATGAATTCATTCAATTTAACAACCAATGGAGTCCTACATCTTGAAATTCATTTCTTATTGACATTAATTGTGGAATTCAAAATTAGAGACGGGCTCCCACCATTTCTCATTAGCAATGCTCCTCTTTTGACTCCAAACACACTTTTTGACACTTTGATCATGAAATTAACACATGTGGCTAAACAACCTAGTATATTGATTGAATCAAACAAGTATAAACACCATTACAACTCTAAATCCATAGAAATCCATTAGTCAAAGGAGTCATTCATCATGGTTTCCATTCCGTACAAATGTGAACAGGTTTAATTCTTGAATCACGAGACATTCTAATCACGTCATGTGAATTAGGCTCCTCTTATTGTTACTAGGACTTTTTTCGTGCAATAACCTTGACATTAAATTTTGCTTCATCCTTAATGACTATATTCGTTATGAAAAAAATGGCCATGGACCATATATAACATGAATTCATTCAATTTAACAACAGATGGAGTCCTTGATCTTGAAATTCATTTCTTCTTGATATTAATTGTGGAATTAGAAATTAGAGACAGCCTCCCATAATTTCTGATTAGCAATGCTCCTCTTTTGACTCCAAACACAGTTTTTGACACATTGATCATGAACTTAGCACATGTGGCCAAACAACCTAGTATATTGATTGAATCAAACAAGTATAAACACCATTACAACTTTAAATCGATTTAAATCCGTCAATCAAGGTAGTCATTCATCATGGTTTGCATTCCGTACAAATGTGAACTGGTTTAATTCTTAAATCACGAGACATTTTAATCACCTCATGTGAATTAGGCTCCTCTTATTGCTACTAGGAATTTTTTCATGCAATAACATTGAAATTAAATTTTGCTTCATCCTTAATGACTATATTCTTTATGGAAAAAATGCCCATGGACCATCTATAACATGAATTCATTTAATTTAACAACCAATGGAGTCCTTGATCTTGAAATGAATTTCTTATTGATATTAATTGTGGAATTCAAAATTAGAGACGGCCTCCCACCATTTCTCATTAGCAGTGCTCCTCTTTTGACTCCAAACACACTTTTTGACACGTTGATCATGAAATTAACACATATGGCTAAACAATCTAGTATATTGATTGAAACAAACAAGTATAAACACCATTACAACTCTAAATACATTTAAATCCATTAGTCAAAGGAGTCATTCATCATGGTTTCCATTCCGTACAAATGTGAACAGGTTTAATTCTTAAATCACGAGACATTTTAATCGCCTCATGTGAATTACAAAATTAGAGATGGCCTCCCACCATTTCTCATTAGCAATGCTCCTCTTTTGACTCCCAACGCACTTTTTGACAAATTGATGATGAAATTAACTCATGTGGCTAAACAACCCAGTTTATTGATTGAATCAAACAAGTATAAACACCATTATAACTCTAAATCGATTTAAATATGTCAATCAAGGTAGTCATTCATCATGGCTTGCATTCTGTACAAATGTGAACTGTTTTAATTCTTAACTCACGACACATTCTAATTGCCTCAGGTCAATTAGGCTCCTCTTATTGTTACCAGGACTTTTTCGTGCAATTACCTTGAAATTAAATTTTCTTTCATCCTTAATGACTATATTCGTTATGAAAAAAATGCCCATGGACCATCTATAACATGAATTCATTCAATTTAACAACCAATGGAGTCCTTGATCTTGAAATTCATTTCTTATTGATATTAATTGTGGAATTCAAAATTAGAGACAGCCTCCCATAATTTCTCATTAGCAATGCTCCTCTTTTGACTCCAAACACACTTTTTCACACGTTGATCATGAAATTAACACATGTAACTAAACAACCTAGTCTATTCATTGAATCAAACAATTATAAACACCATTACAACTCTAAATTGATTTAAATCTGTCAATCAAGGTAGTCATTCATCATGATTTGCATTCCGTACAAATGTGAACTGGTTTAATTCTTCTATCACGAAACATTTTAATCGCCTCATGTGAATTAGGCTCCTCTTATTTTTACCAGGACTTTTTTCATGCAATAACCTGGAAATTAACTTTTGGTTCATCCTTAATGACTATATTCGTTATGAAAAAAATACCCATGGACCATCTATCACATGAATTCATTCAATTTAACAACCAATGGAGTCCTTGATCTTGAAATTCATTTCTTATTCATATTAATTGTGGAATTCAAAATTAGAGACAGCCTTCCATCATTTCTCATTAGCAATGCTCCTCTTTTGACTCCAAACAAACTTTTTGACACATTGATCATGAAATTAACACATGTGGCTAAAAAACCTAGTATATTGATTCTATCAAACAAGTATAAACACCATTACAACTCTAAATCCATTTAAATCCATTAGTCAAAGGAGTCATTCATCATGGTTTCCATTCCGTTCAAATGTGAACAGTTTTAATTCTTAAATCACAAGACATTCTAATCGCATCATGTGAATTAGGCTCCTCTTATTGTTACCAGGACTTTTTTCATGCAATAACCTTGAAATTAAATTTTCCTTCATCCTTAATGACTATATTCTTGATGAAAAAAATGCCCATGGACCATCTATAATATGAATTCATTCAAATTAACAACCAATGGAGTCCTTGATCTTGAAATTCATTTCTTATTAATATTAATTGTGGAATTCAAAATTAGAGACGGCCTCCCACCATTTCTCATTAGCAATGCTCCTCTTTTGACTCCAAACGCACTTTTTTGACACATTGATCATGAAATTAACACATGTGGCTAAACAACCTAGTTTATTGATTGACTCAAACAAGTATAAACACCATTACAACTCTAAATCGATTTAAATCCGTCAATCAAGGTAGTCATTCATCATGGCTTGCATTCTGTACAAATGTGAACTGTTTTAATTCTTAAATCACTACACATTCTAATCGCCTCATGTGAATTAGGCTCCTCTTATTGTTACCAGGACTTTTTCGTGCAATAACCTTGAAATTAAATTGTGCTTCATCCTTAATGACTATATTCATTGTAAAAAAAATGCTCATGGACCATCTATAACATAAATTCATTCAATTTAACTACCAATGGAGTCCTTGATCTTGAAATTCATTTCTTATTGATATTAATTGTGGAATTCAAATTTAGACACAGCCTCCCATAATTTCTCATTAACAATTCTCCTCTTTGGACTCCAAACACAATTTTTGACACATTGATCATGAAATTAGCACATGTGGCTAAACAACCTAGTATATTGATTGAATCAACCAAGTATAAACACCATTACAACTCTAAATCGATTTAATTCCGTCAATCAAGGTAGTCATTCATCATGGTCTGCATTCCGTACAAATGTGAACTGGTTTAATTCTTAAATCACGAGACATTCTAATCGCCTCATGTGAATTAGGCTCCTCTTATTGTTACCAGGACTTTTTTTCGTGCAATAACCTTGAAATGAAATTTTCTTTCATCCTTAATGACTATATTCGTTATGAAAAAAATGCCCATGGACCATCTATAACATGAATTCATTCAATTTAACAACCAATGGAGTCCTTGATCTTGAAATTCATTTCTTATTGATATTAATTGTGGAATTCAAAATTAGAGACAGCCTCCCATAATTTCTCATTAGCAATGCTCCTCTTTTGACTCCAAACACACTTTTTGACACGTTGATCATGAAATTAACACATGTAACTAAACAACCTAGTCTATTGATTGAATCAAACAAGTATAAACACCATTACAACTCTAAATCCATTTAAATCCATTAGTCAAAGGAGTCATTCATCATGGTTTCCTTTCCGTACAAATGTGAAAAGGTTTAATTCTTAAATCACGAGACATCCTAATCGCCTCATGTGAAATAGGCTCCTCTTATTGTTACTAGGAATTTTTTCGTGCAATAACCTTGAAATTAAATTTTGCTTCATCCTTAATGACTATATTCGTTATGAAAAAAATGCCCATGGACTATCTATAACATGAATTCATTCAATTTAACAACCAATGGAGTCCTTGATCTTGAAATTAATATCTTATTGATATTAATTGTGGAATTCAAAATTAGAGACAGCCTCCCATAATTTCTCATTAGCAATGCTCCTCTTTTGACTCCAAACACACTTTTTGACACGTTGATCATGAGATTAGCACATGTGGCTAAACAACCTAGTATATTGATTGAATTAAACGAGTATAAACACCATTACAACTCTAAATCGATTTAAATCCGTCAATCAAGGCAGTCATTCATCATGGTTTGCAACCGTTCAAAGGTGAACTGGTTTAATTCTTAAATCACGAAATATTCTAATCGCCTCATGTGAATTAGGCTCCTCTTATTGTTACCTGGACTTTCTTCATGCAATAACCTAGAAATTAAATTTTGCTTCATCCTGAATGACTATATTCGTTATGAAAAAAATGCCCGTGGACCATCTATAACATGAATTCATTCAATTTAACAACCAATGGAGTCCTTCATCTTGAAATTAATTTCTTATTGATATTAATTGTGGAATTCAAAATTAGAGATAGCCTCCCATAATTTCTCATTAGCAATGCTCCTATTTGACTCCAAACACACTTTTTGACAAGTTGATCATGAAATTAACACATGTGCCTAAACAACCTAGTATATTGATTGAATCAAACAAGTATAAACACCATTACAACTCTAAATCCATTAGTCAAAGGAGTAATTCATCATGGTTTCCATTCCGTACAAAAGTGAACAGGTTTCATTCTTAAATCACGAGACATTCTAATCGCCTCATTTGAATTAGGCTCCTCTTATTGTTACTAGGACTTTTTTCGTGGAATAACCTTGAAATTAAATTTTGCTTCATACTTAATGACTATATTCGTTATGAAAAAAATGCCCATCGACCATCTATAACATGAATTTATTCAATTTAACAACCAATGGAGTCCTTGATCTTGAAATTCATTTCTGATTGACATTAATTGTGGAATTCAAAATTAGAGACAGCCTCCCATCATTTCTCATTAGCAATGCTCCTCTTTTGATTCCAAACACACTTTTTAACATATTGATCATGAAATTAACACATGTGGCTAAACAACCTAGTATATTGATTGAACCAAACAAGTATAAATGCCATTACAACTCTAAATCCATTTAAATCTATTAGTCAAAGTAGTCATTGAATATTGTTTCCATTCCGTACAAATGTGAAAAGGTTTAATTCTTAAACCACGAGACATTCTAATCGCCTCATGTGAATTAGGCTCCTCTTATTGTTACTAGGAATTTTTTCGTGCAATAACCTTGAAATTAAATTTTGCTTCATCCTTAATGACGATATTCTTGATGAAAAAAATGCCTATGGACCATCTATAATATGAATTCATTCAATTTAACAACCAATGGAGTCCTTCACCTTGAAATTAATTTCTTATTGATATTAATTGTGGAATTTAAAATTAGAGATAGCTACCTATAATTTCTCATTAGCAATGCTCCTATTTGACTCCAATCACACTTTTTTACACGTTGATCATGAAATTAACACATGTGGCTAAACAACCTAGTATATTGATTGAATCAAACAAGTATAAACACCATTACAACTCTAAATCCATTGAAATCCATTAGTCAAAGGAGTCATTCATCATGTCTTGCATTTTGTACAAATGTGAACTGGTTTAATTCTTAAACCATGAGAGCTTCTAATCACCTCATGTGAATTAAGCTCCTCTTATTGTTACTAGTACTTCTTTCATGCAATAACCTTGAAATTAAATTTTGCTTCATCCTTAATGACTATATTCGTTAAGAAAAAAATGCCCATGGACCATCTATAACATGAATTCATTCAATTTAACAACCAATGGAGTCCTTCATCTTGAAATTAATTTCTTATTGATATTAATAGTGGAATTCAAAATTAGAGATAGCCTCCCATAATTTCTCATTAGCAATGCTCCTCTTTTGACTCCAAACACACTTTTTGACACGTTGATCATGAAATTAACACATGTGGCTAAACAACCTAGTATATTGATTGAATCAAACAAGTATAAACACCATTACAACTCTAAATCCATTTAAATCCATTAGTCAAAGGAGTCATTCATCATGGTTTCCATTCCGTACAAATGTGAACAGGTTTAATTCTTAAATCACGAGAGATCCTAATCGCTTCATGTGAATTAGGCTCCTCTTATTGTTACTAGGACATTTTTCATGTGATAACCTTGAAATGAAATTTTGTTTCATCCTTAATGACTATATTCGTTATGAAAAAAATGCCCATGGACCATCTATAACATGAATTCATTCAATTTAACAACCAATGGAGTCCTTGATCTTGAAATTCATTTCTTATTGATATTAATTGTGGAATTCAAAATTAGAGACAGCCTCCCATAATTTCTCATTAGCAATGCTCCTCTTTTGACTCCAAACACACTTTTTGACACGTTGATCATGAAATTAACACATGTGGCTAAACAACCTAGTATATTGATTGAATCAAACAAGTATAAACACCATTACAACTCTAAATCCATTTAAATCCATTAGTCAAAGGAGTCATTCATCATGGTTTCCATTCCGTACAAATGTGAACAGGTTTAATTCTTAAATCACAAGAGATCCTAATCGCTTCATGTGTATTAGGCTCCTCTTATTGTTACTAGGACATTTTTCATGTGATAACCTTGAAATGAAATTTTGTTTCATCCTTAATGACTATATTCGTTATGAAAAAAATGCCCATGGACCATCTATAACATGAATTCATTCAATTTAACAACCAATGGAGTCCTTGATCTTGAAATTCATTTCTTATTGATATTAATTGTGGAATTCAAAATTAGAGACAGCCTCCCATAATTTCTCATTAGCAATGCTCCTCTTTTGACTCCAAACACACTTTTTGACACGTTGATCATGAAATTAACACATGTAACTAAACAACCTAGTCTATTGATTGAATCAAACAAGTATAAACACCATTACAACTCTAAATCCATTTAAATCCATTAGTCAAAGGAGTCATTCATCATGGTTTCCATTCTGTACAAATGTGAAAAGGTTTAATTCTTAAATCACGAGACATCCTAATCGCCTCATGTGGAATAGGGTCCTCTTATTGTTACTAGGAATTTTTTCGTGCAATAACCTTGAAATTAAATTTTGCTTCATCCTTAATGACTATATTCGTTATGAAAAAAATGCCCATGGACTATTTATAACATGAATTCATTCAATTTAAGAACCAATGGAGTCCTTGATCTTGAAATTCATTTCTTATTGATATTAATTGTGGAATTCAAAATTAGAGACAGCCTCCCATAATTTCTCATTACCAATGCTCCTCTTTGGACTCGAAACACACTTTTTGACAGATTGATCATGAAATTAGCACATGTGTCTAAACAACCTAGTATATTGATTGGATCAAACAAGTATAAACACCATTACAACTCTAAATCGATTTAAATCCGTCAATCAAGGCAGTCATTCATCATGGTTTGCAACCGTTCAAAGGTGAACTGGTTTAATTCTTAAATCACAAAACATTCTAATCGCCTCATGTGAATTAGGCTCCTCTTATTGTTACCGGGACTTTCTTCATGCAATAACCTAGAAATTAAATTTTGCTTCATCCTCAATGACTATATTCGTTATGAAAAAAATGCCCGTGGACCATCTATAACATGAATTCATTCAATTTAACAACCAATGGAGTCCTTGATCTTGAAATTAATTTCTTATTGATATTAATTGTGGAATTCAAAATTAGAGATAGCCTCCCATAATTTCTCATTAGCAATGCTCCTATTTGACTCCAAACACACTTTTTGACAAGTTGATCATGAAATTAACACATGTGGCTAAACAACCTAGTATATTGATTGAATCAAACAAGTATAAACACCATTACAACTCTAAATCCATTAGTCAAAGGAGTAATTCATCATGGTTTCCATTCCGTACAAAAGTGAACAGGTTTCATTCTTAAATCACGAGACATTCTAATCGCCTCATGTGAATTAGGCTCCTCTTATTGTTACTAGGACTTTTTTCGTGGAATAATCTTGGAATTAAATTTTGCTTCATCCTTAATGACTATATTCGTTATGAAAAAAATTCCCATGGACCATTTATCACATGAATTCATTCAATTTAACAACCAATGGAGTCATTGATCTTGAAATTCATTTCTTATTGATATTAATTGTGGAATTCAAAATTAGAGATAACATCCCATCATTTCTCATTAGCAGTGCTCCTCTTTTGACTCCAAACACACTTTTTGACACATTGATCATGAAATTAACACATGTGGCTAAACAAGCTAGTATATTGATTCAATCAAACAAGTATAAACACCATTACAACTCTAAATCCATTTAAATCCATTAGTCAAGGGAGCCATTCTTCATGGTTTCCATTCCGTACAAATGTGGACAGTTTTAATTCTTAAATAACAAGACATTCTAATCGCCTCATGTGAATTCGGCTCCTCTTTTTGTTACTAGGAATTTTTTCGTGGAATAACCTTGAAATTAAATTTTGCTTCATACTTAATGACTATATTCGTTATGAAAAAAATGCCCATGGACCATCTATAACATGAATTTATTCAATTTAACAACCAATGGAGTCCTTGATCTTGAAATTCATTTCTAATTGACATTAATTGTGGAATTCAAAATTAGAGACAGCCTCCCATCATTTCTCTTTAGCAATGCTCCTCTTTTGATTCCAAACACACTTTTTAACATATTGATCATGAAATTAACACATGTGGCTAAACAACCTAGTATATTGATTGAACCAAACAAGTATAAACGCCATTACAACTCTAAATCCATTTAAATCCATTAGTCAAAGTAGTCATTGAATATGGTTTCCATTCCATACAAATGTGAAAAGGTTTAATTCTTCAACCTCTCATGATTTATCATTAGCAATGCTCGTCTTTGGACTCCAAACACACTTTTTGACACATTGATCATGAAATTAGCACATGTGGCTAAACAACCTAGTATATTGACTGAATCAAACAAGTATAAACACCATTACAACTCTAAATCGATTTAAATCCGTCAATCAAGGTAGTCATTCATCATGGTTTGCATTTTGTACAAATGTGAACTGGTTTAATTCTTAAATCACGACACATTCTAATCGCCTCATGTGAATTAGGCTCCTATTATTGTTACCAGGACTTTTTTCGTGCAATAACCTTGAAATTAAATTTTGCTTCATCCTTAATCACTATATTCGTTATGAAAAAAATGCCCATGGACCATCTATAACATGAATTCATTCAATTTAACAACCAATGGAGTCCTTCATCTCGAAATTAATTTCTTATCAATATTAATTGTGGAATTCAAAATTAGAGATAGCCTCCCATAATTTCTCATTAGCAATGCTCCTCTTTTGACACCAAACACACTTTTTGACACGTTGATCATGAAATTAACACATGTGGCTAAACAACCTAGTTTATTGATTGAATCAAACTAGTATAAACACCATTACAACTCTAAATCGATTTAAATCCTTCAATCAAGGTAGTCATTCATCATGGTTTTACCATTCCGTACAAATGTGAAGAGGTTTAATTCTTAAATCACGAGACATTTTAATCGCCTCATGTGAATTAGGCTCCTCTTATTGTTACCAGGACTTTTTTCATGCAATAACCTTGAAACTAAATTTTGCTTCATCCTTACTGACTATATTCTTTATGAAAAAAATGCCCATGTACCATCTATAATATGAATTCATTCAATTTAACAACCAGTGGAGTCCTTGATCTTGAAATTCATTTCTTATTCATATTAATTGTGGAATTCAAAATTAGAGACGGCCGCCCACCATTTCTCATTAGCAATGCTCCTCTTTTGACTCCCAACGCACCTTTTGACACATTGATCATGAAATTAACACATGTGGCTAAACAACCTAGTTTATTGATTGAATCAAACTAGTATAAACACCATTACAACTCTAAATCGATTTAAATCCGGCAATCAAGTTAGTCATTCATCATGGTTTGCATTTTGTACAAATGTGAACTGGTTTAATTCTTAAATCACGACACATTCTAATCGCCTCATGTGAATTAGGCTCCTCTTATTGTTACCAGGACTTTTTGCATGCAATAAGCTAGAAATTAAATTTTGCTTCATCCTCAATGACTCTATTCGTTATGAAAAAAATGCCCATGGACCATCTATAACATGAATTCATTCAATTTAACAACCAATGGAGTCCTTCATCTTGAAATTAAATTCTTATTGATATTAATTGTGGAATTCAAAATTAGAGATAGCCTCCCATAATTTCTCATTAGCAACGCTTCTATTTGAGACCAAACACACTTTTTGACACGTTGATTATGAAATTAACAGACGTGGCTAAACAACCTTGTATATTGATTGAATCAAACAAGTATAAACACCATTACAACTCTAAATCCATTGAAGTCCATTAGTCAAAGGAGTCATTCATCATGGTTTCCATTTCGTACAAATGTGAACAGGTTTAATTCTTAAATCACGAGACATTCTAATCGCCTCATGTGAATTAGGCTCCTCTTATTGTTACCAGGAATTTTTTCGTGCAATAACCTTGAAATTAAATTTTGCTTCATCCTTGATGACTATATTCGTTATGAAAAAAATGCTCATGGACCATCTATAACATGAATTCATTCAATTTAACAACCAATGCAGTCCTTGATCTTGAAATTCATTTCTTATTGATATTAATTGTGGAATTAAAAATTAGAGACAACCTCTCATGATTTATCATTAGCAATGCTCCTCTTTTGACTCCAAACACACTATTTGACACATTGATCATGAAATTAGCACATGTGGCTAAACAACCTAGTATATTGACTGAATCAAACAAGTATAAACACCATTACAACTCTAAATCGATTTAAATCCGTCAATCAAGGTAGTCATTCATCATGGTTTGCATTCCGTACAAATGTGAACTGGTTTAATTCTTAAATCATGAGACATTCTTATCGCCTCATGTGAATTAGGCTCCTCTTATTGTTACTAGGACTTTTTTCATGCAATAACCTTGAAATTAAATTTTCCTTCATGCTTAATGACTATATTCGTTATGAAAAAAATGCCCATGGTCCATCTATAATATGAATTCATTCAATTTAACAACCAATGGAGTCCTTGATCTTGAAATTCATTTCTTATTAATATTAATTATGGAATTCAAAATTAGAGACGGCCTCCCACCATTTCTAATTAGCAATGCTCCTCTTTTGACTCCCAACGCACTTTTTGACACATTGATCATGAAATTAACACATGTGGCTAAACAACCTACTTTATTGATTGAATCAAACTAGTATAAACACCATTACAACTCTAAATCGATTTAAATCCGTCAATCAAGGTAGTCATTCATCATGGTTTGCATTTTGTACAAATGTGAACTGGTTTAATTCTTAAATCACGACACATTCTAATCGCCTTATGTGAATTTGGCTCCTCTTATTGTTACCAGGACTTTTTTCGTGCAATATCCTTGAAATTTAATTTTGCTTCATCCTTAATGACTATATTCGTTATGAAAAAAATGCCCATGGACAATCTATAACATGAATTCATTCAATTTAACAACCAATGGAGTCCTTCATCTTGAAATTAATTTCTTATTGATATTAATTGTGGAATTCAAAATTAGAGAAAACCTCCCATAATTTCTCATTAGAAATGCTCCTCTTTTGACTCCAAACACACTTTTTGACACGTTGATCATGAAATTAACACATGTGGCTAAACAACCTAGTATATTGATTGAATCAAACAAGTATAAACACCATTACAACTCTAAATCCAGTTAAATCCATTAGTCAAAGGAGTCATTCATCATGGTTTCCATTCCGTACAAATGAGAACAGTTTTAATTCTTAAATCAAGAGACATTCTAATGGCCTTATGTGAATGAGGCTCCTCTTATTGTTACCAGGACTTTTTTCATGCAATAACCTTGAAATGAAGTTTTGCTTCATCCTTAATGACTATATTCGTTATGAAAAAAATGCCCATGGACCATCTATAACATGAATTCCTTCAATTTAACAACCAATGGAGTCCTTCATCTTGAAATTCATTTCTTATTGATATTAATTGTGGAATTCAAAATTAGAGATAGCCTCCCATAATTTCTCATTAGCAATGCTCCTCTTTTGACTCCACACACACTTTTTGACACGTTGATCATGAAATTAGCACATGTGGCCAATCAACCTAGTATATTGATTCAATGAAACAACTATCAACACCATTACAACTCTAAATCGATTTAAATCCGTCAATCAAGGTAGTCATTCATCATGGTTTGCATTCTGTACAAATGTGAACTGGTTTAATTCTTAAATCACGAAACATTCTAATTGCCTCATGTGAATTAGGCTCCTCTTATTGTTACCAGGACTTTTTTCATGCAATAACCTAGAAATTAAATTTTGCTTCATCCTCAATGACTATATTCGTTATGAAAAAAAATGCCCATGGACCATCTATAACATAAATTCATTCAATTTAACAACCAATGGAGTCCTTTATCTTGAAATTAATTTCTTATTGATATTAATTGTGGAATTCAAAATTAGAGATAGCCTCCCATAATTTCTCATTAGCAATGCTCCTCTTTTGACTCCAAACACACTTTTTGACAAGTTGATCATGAAATTAACACATGTGACTAAACAGCCTAGTATATTGATTGAATCAAACAAGTATAAATACCATTACAACTCTAAATCCATTAGTCAAAGGAGTCATTCATCATGGTTTCCATTCCGTACAAATGTGAACAGGTTTAATTCTTAAATCACGAGACATTTTAATCGCCTCATGTGAATTAGGCTCCTCTTATTGTTACCAGGACTTTTTCATGCAATAAGCTTGAAACTAAATTTTGCTTCATCCTTAATGACTATATTCTTTATGAAAAAAATGCCCATGGACCATCTATAATATGAATTCATTCAATTTAACAACCAATGGAGTCCTTGATCATGAAATTCATTTCTTATTAATATTAATTGTGGAATTCAAAATTAGAGACGGGCTCCCACCATTTCTAATTAGCAATGCTCCACTTTTGACTCCCAACGCACTTTTTGACACATTGATTATGAAATTAACACATGTGGCTAAACAACCTAGTTTATGGATTGAATCAAACTAGTATAAACACCATTACAACTCTAAATCGATTTAAATCCGTGAATCAAGGTAGTCATTCATGATGGTTTGCATTTTGTACAAATGTGAACTGGTTTAATTCTTAAATTACGACACATTCTAATCGCCTTATGTGAATTAGGCTCCTCTTATTGTTACCAAGACTTTTTTCGTGCAATATCCTTGAAATGAAATTTTGCTTCATCCTTAATGACTATATTCGTTATGAAAAAAATGCCCATGGACCATCTATAACATGAATTCATTCAATTTAACAACCAATGGAATCCTTGATCTTGAAATTCATTTCTTATTGATATTAATTGTGGAATTCAAAATTAGAGACAGCCTCCCATAGTTTCTCGTTAGCAATTCTCCTCTTTTGACTCCAAACACACTTTTTGACACATTGATCATGAAATTAGCACATGTGGCCAAACAACCTAGTATATTGATTGAATCAAACAACTATAAACACCATTACAACTCTAAATCGATTTAAATCCGTCAATACCGGTAGTCATTCATCATGGTTTCCATTCCGTACAAATGTGAACAGGTTTAATTCTTAAATCAAGAGACATTCTAATGGCCTCATGTGAATTAGGCTCGTCTTATTGTTACCAGGACTTTTTTCATGCAATAACCTAGAAATTAAATTTTGCTTCATCCTTAATGACTATATTCGTTATGAAAAAAATGCCCATGGACCATCTATAACATGAATTCATTCAATTTAACAACCAATGGAGTGCTTCATCTTGAAATTAATTACTTATTGATATTAATTGTGGAATTCAAAATTAGAGATAGCCTCCCATAATTTCTCATTAGCAATGCTCCTCTTTTGACTCCAAACACACTTTTTGACACGATGATCATGAAATTAACACATGTGGCTAAACAACCTAGTATATTGATTGAATCAAACAAGTATAAACACCATTACAACTCTAAATCCATTTAAATCCATTAGTCAAAGGAGTCATTCATCATGGTTTCCATTTCGTACAAATGTGAACATGTTTAATTCTTAAATCACGAGACATTGTAATTGCCTCATGTGAATTAGGCTCCTCTTATTGTTACCAGGACGTTTTTCATGCAATAACCTTGAAACTAAATTTTGCTTCATCTTTAATGACTATATTCTTTATGAAAAAAATGCCCATGGACCATCTATAATATGAATTCATTCAATTTAATAAGCAATGGAGTCCTTGATCTTGAAATTCATTTCTTATTAATATTAATTGTGAAATTCAAAATTAGAGACAGCCTCTCATGATTTATCATTAGCAATGCTCCTCTTTTGACTCCAAACACACTCTTTGACACATTGATCATGAAATTAGCACATGTGGCTAAACAACCTAGTATATTGATTGAATCAAACAAGTATAAACACCATTACAACTCTAAATCGATTTAAATCCGTCAATCAAGGTAGTCATTCATCATGTTTTGCATTCCGTACAATTGTGAACTGGTTTAATTCTTAAATCACGAGACATTATAATCACCTCAGGTGAATTAGGTTCCTCTTATTGTTACCAGGACTTTTTTCATGCAATAACCTTGAAATTAAATTTTGCTTCATCCTTAATGACTATATTCGTTATGAAAAAAATGCCTATGGTCCATCTATAACATGAATTCATTCAATTTAATAACCAATGGAGTCCTTGATGTTGAAATTCGTTTTTTATTAATATTAATTGTTCAATTCAAAATTAGTGACTGCCTTAAATGATTTTACATTAGCAATGCGCCTCTTTTGACTGCAAACACACTTTTTGACACATTGATCATAAAATTAACACATGTAGCTAAATAACCTATTATATTGATTGAATGAAACAAGTATAAAAACCTTTAAAACTTTAAATCCATTTAAATCTGTTAGTCAAAGGAGTCATTCATCATGATTTGCATTCTGTACAAATGTGAATTGGTTTAATTCTTAAATCACGAGACATTCTGATCGCCTCATGTGAATTAGGTTCCTCTTATTGTTACCAGGACTTTTTCCATGCAATAACCTTGAAATTAAAATTTGCTTCGTCCTTAATGACTATATTTGTTATCAAAAAAATGCCCATGGACCATCTATAATATGAATTCATTCAATTTAACAACCAATGGAATCCTTGATCTTGAAATTCATTTCTTATTGATATTAATTGTGGAATTCAAAATTAGCGATGGCCTCTCATAATTTCTCATGGTTTGCATTCCGTACAAATGTGAACTGGTTTAATTCTTAAATCACGAGACATTCTAATCGCCTCATGTGAATTAGGCTCCTCTTATAGTTACCAGCACTTTTTTCATGAAATGAAATTTTGTTTTGTCCTTAATGACTATATTCATTATGAAAAAAATGCCTATGGACCATCTATAACATGAAATCATTCAATTTCACAAACAATGGAGTACTTGATCTTGAATTTCATTTCTTATTGATCTTAATTGTTGAATTCATAATTAGAGATTGCCTCTTATCATTTGTCGTTAGCAAGGAACGTCCTTTGACTCGACACACACATTTTGACACATTGATCATGAAATTAACACATATGGCTAAACAACCTAGTATATTGATTGAATCAAACAAGTATAAACACAAGACATTCTAATCGCCTCATGTGAATTAGGCACCTCTTACTGTTACCAGGACTTTTTTCATGCAATAACCTTGAAATTAAATTTTGCTTCATCCTTAATGACTATATTCGTTATGAAAAAAATGCCCATGGACCATCTATAACATGAATTCATTCAATTTAACAAAAAATGGAGTCCTTGATCTTGATATTCATTTCTTATTGATATTAATTGTGGAATTCAAAATTAGAGACAGCCTGCCATCATTTCTCATTAGCAATGCTCCTCTTTTGACTCCAAACACACTTTTTGACACATTGATCATGAAATTAACACATGTGGCTAAACAACCTAGTATATTGATTGAATCAAACAACTATAAACACCATTACAACTCTAAATCGATTTAAATCCGTTAATCATGGGAGTCATTCATCATGGTTTGCATTCCGTACCAATGTGAACTGGTTTAATTCTGAAATCACGAGACATTATAATCACCTAATGTGAATTATGTTCCTCTTATTGTTACCAGGACTTTTTTCATGCAATAACCTTGAAATTAAATTTTGCTTCATCCTTAATGACTATATTTGTTATGAAAAAAATTCCCATGCACCATCTATAACATGAATTCATTCAATTTAACAACCAATTGAGTCCTTGATCTTGAAATTCATCTCTTATGGATATTAATTGTCGAATTCAAAATTAGAGAGAGCCTCTCATCATTTCTCATTAGCAATGCTCCTCTTTTGACTCCAAACACACTTTTTGACAGATTGATCATGAAATTAACACATGTGACTAAACAACCTAGTATATTGATTGAATCAAACAAGTATAAACGCCATTACAACACTAAATCTATTTAAATCCGTCAATCAAGGGAGTCATTCATCACGGTTTGCATTCCGTACAAATGTGAACAGGTTTAATTCTTAAATCACGAGACATTCTAATCACCTCATGTGAATTAGGCTGCCCTTATTGTTACCAGGACTTTTTTCATGCAATAAACTTGACATTAAATTTTTCTTTATCCATAATTACTATATTTGTTATGAAAAAAATGCCCATGGACCATCTATCACATGAATTCATTCAATTTAACAAACAATGGAGTCCTTGATCTTGAATTTCATTTCTTATTGATATTAATTGTGGAATTCAAAATTAGAGACAGCCTCCCATCATTTCTCATTAGCAATGCTCCTCTTTTGACTCCAAATAGACTTTTTGACACATTGATCAGGAAATTAACTCATGTCGCTAAACAACCTAGTATATTGATTGAATCAAACAGGTATAAACAACATTACAACTCTAAATCTATATAAATCCGTCAATCAAGGGACTCATTCATCATGGTTTGCATTCCGTACAAATGTGAACTGGTTTAATTCTTAAATCAGGAGACATTCTAATCACCTCATGTGAATTAGGCTCCTCTTATTGTTACCAGGACTTTTTTTATTCACTAACCTTGAAATTAAATTATGCTTCACCCTTAATGACTATATTTGTTATGAAGAAAATGCCCATGGACCATCTATAACATGAATTCATTCAATTTAACAAACAATGGAGTCCTTGATCTTGAATTTCATTTCTTATTGATATTAATTGTTGAATTCAAAACTAGAGATTGCCTCCCATCATTTGTCGTGAGCAAGGCTCGTCTTTTGACTCCACACACACTTTTTGACGCATTGATCATAAAATTAACACATGTTGATTAACAACCTAATATATTGATTAAATCAATCAAGTATAAACAACATTACAACTCTAAATCTATTTAAATCCTTCAATCAAAGGAGTCATTCATCATGGTTTCCATTCCGTACAAATGTGAACTGGTTTAATTCTTAAATCACGAGACATTCTAATCGCCTCATGTGAATTAGGCTCCTCTTATTGTTACCAGGACTTTTTTCATGCAATAACCTTGAAATGAAATTTTGCTTCATCCTTAATAACTATATTCGTTATGAAAAAAATGCCCATGGACCATCTATAACTTGAAATCATTCAATTTAACAACCAATGGAGTCCTTGATCTTGAAATTCTTTTCTTATTGATATTAATTGTGGAATTCAAAATTAGAGACAGCCTCCCATCATTTCTCATTAGCAATGCCCCTCTTTTGACTCCAAACACACTTTTTGACAAATTGATCATGAAATTAACACATATGGCTAAACAACCTAGTATATTGATTGAATCAAACAAGTATAAACACCATTACAACTCTAAATCGATTTAAATCCATCAATGAAGGGAGTCATTCATCATGGTTTGCATTCCGTACAAATGTGAACTGGTTTAATTCTTAAATCATGAGACATTTTAATCACCTCATGTGAATTAGGGTCCTCTTATTGTTACCAAGACTTTTCTCATGCAATAACCTTGAAATGAAATTTTGCTTCATCCTTAATGACTATATTCGTTATGAAAAAAATGCCCATGGACCATTTATAACATGAATTCATTTAATTTAACATGCAATGGAGTCCTTGATCTTGAATTTCATTTCTTATTGATATTAATTGTTGAATTCAAAATTAGAGATTGCCTCCCATCATTTGTCCTTAGCAAGGCTCGACTTTTGACTCCACACACACTTTTTGACACATTAATCATGAAGTTAACACATGTTGCTAAACAACCTACTATATTGTTTAAATCAATTAAGTACAAACAACATTACAACTTTAAATCTATTTAAATCCGTCAATCAAAGGAGTCATTCATCATGGTTTCCATTTCGTATGTACAAATGTGAAATGCTTTAATTCTTATATCACGACACATTCTAATTGCCTCATGTGAATTAGGCTCCTCTTATTGTTACCAGGAGTTTTTTCATGCAATAACCTTGAAATGAAATTTTGCTTCATCCTTAATGACTATATTCATTATGAAAAAAATGCCCATGGACCATCTATAACATGAATTCATTCAATGTAACAACCAATGGAGTCCTTCATATTGAAATTCATTTCTTATTGATAGTAATTGTGGAATTCAAAATTAGACTCTCATTGCCATTGCTCCTCTTTTGACTCCAAACACACTTTTTGACACATTGATCACAAAATTAACACATGTGGCTAAACAACCTAGTATATTGATTGAATCAAACAAGTATAAACACCATTACAACTCTAAATCGATTCAAATCCGTTAATCAAGGGAGTCATTCATCCTGGTGAAGTGGTTATTGCTTAAATCACGAGACATTTTAATCACCTCATGTGAATTAGGGTCCTCTTATTGTTACCCGGACTTTTTTCATGCAATAACCTTGAAATTAAATTTTGCTTCATCCTTAATCACTATATTCGTTATGAAAAAAATGCCCATGGACCATCTATAACATGAATTCATTCAATTTAACAACCAATGAAGTCCTTGATGTTGAAATTTATTTTTTATTAATATTAATTGTTCAATTGAAAATTAGAGATTGCCTCAAATGATTTTACATTAGCAATGCTCCTCTTTTGACTCCAAACACACTTTATGACACATTGATCATAAAATTAACACATGTAGCTAAACAACCTATTATATTGATTGAATCAAACAAGTATAAAAACCATTAAAACTCTAAATCCATTTAAATCCGTCAGTCAAAGGAGTCATTCATCATGGTTTGCATTCTGTACAAATGTGAATTGATTTAATTCTTAAATCACGAGACATTCTAATCTCCTCATGTGTATTAGGCGCCCCTTATTGTTACCAGGAATTTTTTCATGCAATAACCTTGAAATTAAATTTTGCATCATCCTTAATGACTATATTCGTTATGAAAAAAATGCTCATGGACCATCTATAACATGAATTCATTCAATTTAACAACCAATGGAGTCCTTGATGTTGAAATTTATTTTTTATTGATATTAATTGTTCAATTGAAAATTAGAGATTGCCTCAAATGATTTTACATTAGCAATGCTCCTCTTTTGACTCCAAACACACTTTATAACACATTGATCATAAAATTAACACATGTAGCTAAACAACCTATTATATTGATTGAATCAAACAAGTATAAAAACCTTTAAAACTCTAAATCCATTTAAATTCGTCAGTCAAAGGAGTCATTCATCATGGTTTGCATTCTGTACAAATGTGATCTAGTTTAATTCTTAAATCACGAGACATGCTAATCGCCTCATGTGAATTAGGCTCCTCCTATTGTTACCAAGACTTTTTTCATGCAATAACCTTGAAATTAAATTTTGCTTCATCCTTAATGACTATATTTGATAAGAAAAAAATGCCCACGGTCCATCTATAATATGATTTCATTCAATTTAACAACAAATGGAGTCCTTGATCTTGAAATTCATTTCTTATTGATATTAATTGTGGAATTCAAAATTACAGACAGCCTCTCATCATTTTTCATTAGCAATGCTCCTCTTTTGACTCCAAACAAACTTTTTGACACATTGGTCATGAAATTAACACATGTGGCTAAACAACCTAGTATATCAATTGAATCAAACAAGTATAAACATCATTACAACTCTAAATCGATTTAAATCCGTCAATCAAGGGAGTCATTCATCATGGTTTGCATTCCATACAAATGTGAACTGGTTTAATGCTTAAATCACGAGACATTTTAATCACCTCATGTGAATTAGGGTCCTCTTATTGTTACCAGGACTTTTTTCATGCAATAACCTTGAAATTAAATTTTGCTTCATCCTTAATGACTATATTCGTTAAGAAAAAAATGTCCATGGACCATCTATAATATGAATTCATTCAATTTAACAACCAATGGATTCATTGATCTTGAAATTCATTTCTTATTGATATTAATTGTGAAATTCAAAATTAGAGACAGCCTCTCATCATTTCTCATTAGCAATGCTCCTCTTTTGACTCCAAACACACTTTTTGACACATTGATCATGAAATTAGCACATGTGGCTAAACAACCTAGTATATTGATTGAATCAAACAGGTATAAACACCATTACAACTCTAAATCTATTTAAATCCGTCAATCAAGGGAGTCATTCATCATGGTTTGCATTCCGTCAAAATGTGGACAAGTTTAATTCTTAAATCACGAGACATTCTAATCGCCTCATGTGAATTAGGCTCCTCTTATTGTTACCAGGACTTTTTTCATGTAATAACCTTGAAATTAAATTTTGCTTCATCCATAATGACTATATTTTTTATGAAGAAAATGCCCATAGACCATCTATAACATGAATTCATTCAATTTAACAAACAATGGATTCCTTGATCTTGAATTTCATTTCTTATTGATATTAATTGTTGAATTCAAAATTAGAGATTGCCTCCCATCATTTGTCCTTAGAAAGGCTCGTCTTTTGACTCCACACACACTTTTTGACACATTGATCATGAAATTAACACATGTTGCTAAACAACCTTGTATATTGATTAAATCAATCAAGTATAAACAACATTACAACTCTAAATCTATTTAAATCCGTCAATCAAAGGAGTCATTCATCATGGTTTCCATTTCGTACAAATGTGAACTGGTTTAATTCTTAAATCACGAGACATTCTAATCGCCTAATGTGAATTAGGTTCCTCTTTCTGTTACCAGGACTTTTTTCATTCAATAACCTTGAAATGAAATTTTGCTTCATCCTTAATGACTATATTCGTTGTGAAAAAAATGGCCATGGACCATCTATAACATGAATTCATTCAATTTAACATGCAATGGAGTCCTTGATCTTGAATTTCATTTCTTATTGATATTAATTGTTGAATTCAAAATTAGAGATTGCCTCCCATCAGTTGTCATTAACAAGGCTCGACTTTTGACTCCACACACACTTTTTGACACATTAATTACGAAATTAACACATGTTGCTAAACAACCTAGTATATTGATTAAATCAATCAAGTATAAACAACATTACAACTCTAAATCTATTTAAATCCGTCAATCAAAGGAGTCATTCATCATGGTTTCCATTTCGTGCAAATGTGAACTGGTTTAATTCTGAAATCACGAGACATTCTAATCGCCTCATGTGAATTAGGCTCCTCTTTCTGTTACCAGGACCTTTTTCATGCAATAACCTTGAAATGAAATTTGGCTTCATCCTTAATGACTATATTCGTTATGAAAAAAATGCCCATGGACCATCTATAACATGAATTCATTAAATTTAACATGCAACGGAGTCCTTGATCTTGAATTTCATTTCTTATTGATATTAATTGTTGAATTCAAAATTAGAGATTGCCTCCCATCATTTGTCGTTAGCAATGCTCCTCTTTTGACACCGCACACACTTTTTGACATAATGATCACGAAATTAACACATGTGGCTAAACAACCTACTATATTGATTGAATCAAACAAGTATAAACACCATTACAACTCTAAATCGATTCAAATCCGTTAATCAAGGGAGTCATTCATCATGGTTTGCATTCCGTACAAATGTGAACTGGTGTAATGCTTAAATCACGAGAAATTTTAATCACCTCATGTGAATTAGGCTCCTCTTATTGTTACCCGGACTTTTTTCATCCAATAACGTTGAAATTAAATTTTGCTTCATCCTTACTGACTATATTCATTATGAAAAAAATGCCCATGGACCATCTATAACATGAATTCATTCAATTTAACAACAAATGGAGTCCTTGATGTTGAAATTTAATTTTTATTGATATTAATTGTTCAATTCAAAATTAGAGATTGCCTCAAATGATTTTACATTAGCAATGCTCCCCTTTTGACTCCAAACACACTTTTTGACACATTGATAAAAAAATTAACACATTTAGCTAAACAACCTATTATATTGATCGAATCAAACAAGTATAAAAACCTTCAAAACTCTAAATCCATTTAAATTCGTTAGTCAAAGGAGTCATTCATCATGGTTTGCATTCTGTACAAATGTGATCTGCTTTAATTTTTAAATCACGAGACATGCTAATCGCCTCATGTGAATTAGGCTCCTCTTATTGTTACCATGACTTTTTTCATGCAATAACCTTGAAATTAAATTTTGCTTCATCCATAATGACTATATTTGATAAGAAAAAAATGCCCATCGACCATTTATAATATGAATTCATTCAATTTAACAACAAATGGAGTCCTTGCTCTTGAAATTCATTTCTTATTGATATTAATTGTGGAATTCAAAATTACAGACGACCTCTCATCATTTCTCATTAGTAATGCTCCTCTTTTGACTCCAAACACACTTTTTGACACATTGATCATGAAATTAGCACATGTGGCTAAACAACCTAGTATATTGATTGAATCAAACAAGTATAAACACCATTACAAATCTAAATCGATTCAAATCCGTTAATCAAGGGAGTCATTCATCATGGTTGGCATTCTGTACATATGTGAACTGGTTTAATTCTTAAATCACGAGACATTTTAATCACCTCATGTGAATTAGGGTCCTCTTATTGTTACCCGGACTTTTTTCATGCAATAACCTTGAAATTAAATTTTGCTTCATCCTTAATGACTATATTCGTTATGAAAAAAATGCCCATGGACCATCTATAACATGAATTCATTCAATTTAACAACCAATGGAGTCCTTGATCTTGAAATTCATTTCTTATTGATATTAATTGTGGAATTCAAAATTACAGATGACCTCTCATCATTTCTCATTAGCAATGCTCCTCTTTTGACTCCAAACACACTTTTTGACACATTGATCATAAAATTAACACATGTAGCTAAACAACCTATTATATCAATGGAATCAAACAAGTATAAAACACTTTAAAACTCTAAATCCATTTAAATCCGTCAGTCTGAGTCATTCATCATAATTTGCATTCTGTACAAATGTTAACTGGTTTAATTCTTAAATCACGAGACATGCTAATCGCCTCATGTGAATTAGGCTCCTCTTATTGTTACCAAGACTTTTTTCATGCAATAACCTTGAAATTAAATTTTGCTTCATCCTTAATGACTATATTTGATATGAAAAAAATGCCCATGGACCATCTATAACATGAATTCATTCAATTTAACAACCAATGGAGTCCTTGATCTTGAAATTCATTTCTTATTGATATTAATTGTCGAATTCAAAATTACAGACGACCTCTCATCATTTCTCATTAGCAATGCTCCTCTTTTGACTCCAAACACACTTTTTGACACATTGATCATGAAATTAGCACATGTGGCTAAACAACCTAGTATATTGATTGAATCAAACAAGTATAAACACCATCACAACTCTAAATCTATTTAAATCCGTCAATCAAGGGAGTCATTCATTATGGTTTGCATTCCGTACAAATGTGAACTGGTTTAATTCTTAAATCACGAGACATTCTAATCACCTCATGTGAATTAGGCTCCTCTTATTGTTACTAGGACTTTTTTCAAGCAATAAACTTGAAATTAAGTTTTGCTTCATCCTTAATGACTATATTCGTTATGAAAAAAAAATGCCCATGGACCATCTATAACATGAATTCATTCAATTTAACAACCAATGGAGTCCCTGATGTTGAAATCTTTTTTCATTAATATTAATTGTTCAATTCAACATTAGAGAGTGCCTCAAATGATTTTACATTAGCAATGCTCCTCTTTTGACTCCAAACACACTTTTTGACACATTCATCATAAAATTAACACATGTAGCTAAACAACCTATCATATTGATTGAATCAAACAAGTATAAAAACCTTGAAAACTCTAAATCCATTTAAATCCGTTAGTCAATGGAGTCATTCATCATGCTTAGCATTTTGTACAAATGTGAACTGGTTTAATTCTTGAATCACGAGACATTCTAATCGCCACATGTGAATTAGGCTCCTCTTATTGTTACCAGGACTTTTTTCATTCACTAACCTTGAAATTAAATTTTGCTTCATCCTTAATCACTATATTTGTTATGAAGAAAATGCCAACGGACCATCTATAACATTAATTCACTCAATTTAACAAATAATGGAGTCTTGATCTTGAATATCATTTCTTATTGATATTAATTGTTGAATTCAAAATTAGAGATTGCCTCCCATCATTTGTCGTTAGCAAGGCTCGTCTTTTGACTCCACACACACTTTTTGACACATTGATCATGAAATTAACACATGTTGCTAAACAACCTAGTATATTGATTAATTCAATCAAGTATAAACAACATTACAACTCTAAATCCATTTAAATCCGTCAATCAAAGGAGTCATTCATCATGGTTTCCATTCCGTACAAATGTGAACTGGTTTAATTCTTAAATCACGAGACATTCTAATCCCCTAATGGGAATTAGGCTCCTCTTATTGTTACCAGGACTTTTTTCATGCAATAACCTTGAAATGAAATTTTGCTTCATCCTTAATGACTATATTCGTTATGAAAAAAATGCCCATGGACCATCTATAACATGAATTCATTCAATTTAACAACCAATGGAGTCCTTGATCTTGAAATTCATTTCTTATTGATAGTAATTGTGGAATTCAAAATTAGAGACAGCCTCCCATCATTTCTCATTAGCAATGCTTCTCTTTTGACTCCAAACACACTTTTTGACACATTGATCATGAAATTAACACATGTGGCTAAACAACCTAGTATATTGATTGAAACAAACACGTATAAACAACATTAGAACTCTAAATCTATTTAAATCCGTCAATCAAGGGAGCATTCATCATGGTTTGCATTCCGTACAAATGTGAACTGGTTTAATTCTTAAATCACGAGACATTCTAACCGCCTAATGTGAATTAGGCTCCTCTTATTGTTATTAGGACTTTTTTCATGCAATAACCTCGAAATGAAATTTTGCTTCATCCTTAATGACTATATTCGTTATGAAAAAAATGCCCATGGACCATCTATAACATGAATTCATTCAATTTAACAACCAATGGAGTCCTTGATCTTGAAATTCATTTCTTATTGATAGTAATTGTGGAATTCAAATTTAGAGACAGCCTCCCATCATTTCTCATTAGCAATGCTTCTCTTTTGACTCCAAACACACTTTTTGACACATTGATCATGAAATTAACACATGTGGCTAAACAACCTAGTACATTGATTGAAACAAACAAGTATAAACAACATTAGAACTCTAAATCTATTTAAATCCGTCAATCAAGGGAGTCATTCATCATGGTTTGCATTCCGTACAAATGTGAACTGGTTTAATTCTTAAATCATGAGACATTCTAACCGCCTAATGTGAATTAGGCTCCTCTTATTGTTACCAGGACTTTTTTCATGCAATAACCTTGAAATGAAATTTTGCTTCATCCTTAATGACTATATTCGTTATGAAAAAAAGGCCCATGGACCATCTATAACATGAATTCATTCAATTTAACAACCAATGGAGTCCTTGATCTTGAAATTCATTTCTTATTGATATTAATTGTCGAATTCAAAATTACAGACGACCTCTCATCATTTCTCATTAGCAATGCTCCTCTTTTGACTCCAAACACACTTTTTGACACATTGATCATGAAATTAGCACATGTGGCTAAACAACCTAGTATATTGATTGAATCAAACAAGTATAAACACCATCACAACTCTAAATCTATTTAAATCCGTCAATCAAGGGAGTCATTCATTATGGTTTGCATTCCGTACAAATGTGAACTGGTTTAATTCTTAAATCACGAGACATTCTAATCACCTCATGTGAATTAGGCTCCTCTTATTGTTACTAGGACTTTTTTCAAGCAATAAACTTGAAATTAAGTTTTGCTTCATCCTTAATGACTATATTCGTTATGAAAAAAAATGCCCATGGACCATCTATAACATGAATTCATTCAATTTAACAACCAATGGAGTCCCTGATGTTGAAATCTTTTTTCATTAATATTAATTGTTCAATTCAACATTAGAGAGTGCCTCAAATGATTTTACATTAGCAATGCTCCTCTTTTGACTCCAAACACACTTTTTGACACATTCATCATAAAATTAACACATGTAGCTAAACAACCTATCATATTGATTGAATCAAACAAGTATAAAAACCTTGAAAACTCTAAATCCATTTAAATCCGTTAGTCAATGGAGTCATTCATCATGCTTAGCATTTTGTACAAATGTGAACTGGTTTAATTCTTGAATCACGAGACATTCTAATCGCCACATGTGAATTAGGCTCCTCTTATTGTTACCAGGACTTTTTTCATTCACTAACCTTGAAATTAAATTTTGCTTCATCCTTAATCACTATATTTGTTATGAAGAAAATGCCAACGGACCATCTATAACATTAATTCACTCAATTTAACAAATAATGGAGTCTTGATCTTGAATATCATTTCTTATTGATATTAATTGTTGAATTCAAAATTAGAGATTGCCTCCCATCATTTGTCGTTAGCAAGGCTCGTCTTTTGACTCCACACACACTTTTTGACACATTGATCATGAAATTAACACATGTTGCTAAACAACCTAGTATATTGATTAATTCAATCAAGTATAAACAACATTACAACTCTAAATCCATTTAAATCCGTCAATCAAAGGAGTCATTCATCATGGTTTCCATTCCGTACAAATGTGAACTGGTTTAATTCTTAAATCACGAGACATTCTAATCCCCTAATGGGAATTAGGCTCCTCTTATTGTTACCAGGGACTTTTTTCATGCAATAACCTTGAAATGAAATTTTGCTTCATCCTTAATGACTATATTCGTTATGAAAAAAATGCCCATGGACCATCTATAACATGAATTCATTCAATTTAACAACCAATGGAGTCCTTGATCTTGAAATTCATTTCTTATTGATAGTAATTGTGGAATTCAAAATTAGAGACAGCCTCCCATCATTTCTCATTAGCAATGCTTCTCTTTTGACTCCAAACACACTTTTTGACACATTGATCATGAAATTAAACACATGTGGCTAAACAACCTAGTATATTGATTGAAACAAACACGTATAAACAACATTAGAACTCTAAATCTATTTAAATCCGTCAATCAAGGGAGCATTCATCATGGTTTGCATTCCGTACAAATGTGAACTGGTTTAATTCTTAAATCACGAGACATTCTAACCGCCTAATGTGAATTAGGCTCCTCTTATTGTTATTAGGACTTTTTTCATGCAATAACCTCGAAATGAAATTTTGCTTCATCCTTAATGACTATATTCGTTATGAAAAAAATGCCCATGGACCATCTATAACATGAATTCATTCAATTTAACAACCAATGGAGTCCTTGATCTTGAAATTCATTTCTTATTGATAGTAATTGTGGAATTCAAATTTAGAGACAGCCTCCCATCATTTCTCATTAGCAATGCTTCTCTTTTGACTCCAAACACACTTTTTGACACATTGATCATGAAATTAACACATGTGGCTAAACAACCTAGTACATTGATTGAAACAAACAAGTATAAACAACATTAGAACTCTAAATCTATTTAAATCCGTCAATCAAGGGAGTCATTCATCATGGTTTGCATTCCGTACAAATGTGAACTGGTTTAATTCTTAAATCATGAGACATTCTAACCGCCTAATGTGAATTAGGCTCCTCTTATTGTTACCAGGACTTTTTTCATGCAATAACCTTGAAATGAAATTTTGCTTCATCCTTAATGACTATATTCGTTATGAAAAAAAGGCCCATGGACCATATATAACATGAATTCATTCAATTTAACAACCAATGGAGTCCTTGATCTTGAAATTCATTTCTTATTGATAGTAATTGTGGAATTCAAATTTAGAGACAGCCTCCCATCATTTCTCATTAGCAATGCTCCTCTTTTGACTCCAAACACAGTTTTTGACACATTGATCATAAAATTAACACATGCAGCTAAACAACCTATTATATTGATTGAATCAAACAAGTATAAAAACCTTTGAAACTCTAAACCTATTTAAATCCGTCAACCAAAGGTGTCATTCATCGTGGTTTGCATTTCGTACAAATGTGAACTGGTTTAATTCTTAAATCATGTGACATTCTAATCAGCTCATGTGAATTAGGCTCTTTTTATTGTTACCAGGACTATTTTTCATGCAATAACCTTGAAATTAAATTTTGCTTCATCCTTAATGACTATATTCGTTATGAAAAAAATGCCCATGGACCATCTATAACATGAATTCATTCAATTTAACAAAAAATGGAGTCCTTGATCTTGATATTCATTTCTTATTGATATTAATTGTGGAATTCAAAATTAGAGACAGCCTGCCATCATTTCTCATTAGCAATGCTCCTCTTTTGACTCCAAACACAGTTTTTGACACATTGATCATAAAATTAACACATGCAGCTAAACAACCTATTATATTGATTGAATCAAACAAGTATAAAAACCTTTGAAACTCTAAACCTATTTAAATCCGTCAACCAAAGGTGTCATTCATCGTGGTTTGCATTTCGTACAAATGTGAACTGGTTTAATTCTTAAATCATGTGACATTCTAATCAGCTCATGTGAATTAGGCTCTTTTTATTGTTACCAGGACTATTTTTCATGCAATAACCTTGAAATTAAATTTTGCTTCATCCTTAATGACTATATTCGTTATGAAGAAAATGCCCACGGACCATCTATAACATGAATTCATTGAATTTAACAAAGAATGGAGTCCTTCATCTTGAATTTCATTTCTTATTGATATTAATTGTTGAATTCAAAATTAGAGATTGACTCCCATCATTTGTCGTTAGCAAGGCTCCTCTTTTGACTCCACACACACTTTTTGACACATTGATCATGAAATTAACACATGTGGCTAAACAACCTAGTATATTGATGAAATCAATCAAGTATAAACAACATTACAACTCTAAATCTATTTAAATCCGTCAATCAAAGGAGACATTCATCATGGTTTCCATTCCATACAAATGTGAACTGGTTTAATTCTTAAATTAGGAGACATTATAATCACCTCATATGAATTAGGTTCCTCTTATTGTTACCAGGACTTTTTTCATGCAATAACCTTGAAATGAAACTTTGTTTCATCCTTAATGACTATATTCATAATGAAAAAAATGCTCAAGGACCATTTATAACATGAATTCATTCAATTTAACAACCAATGGAGTCCTTCATCTTGAAATTAATTTCTTATTGATATTAATTGTGGAATTCAAAATTAGAGATAGCCTCCCATAATTTCTCATTAGCAATGCTCCTATTTGAGTCAAAACACACTTTTTGACATGTTGATCATGAAATTAACACATGTGGCTAAACAACCTAGTATATTGATTGAATCAAAGAAGTATAAACACCATTACAACTCTAAATCGATTGAAATCCGTCAATCACGGGAGTCATTCATCAAGGTTTGCATTCCATACAATTGTGAACTGGTTTAATTCTTAAATCATGAGACATTCTAATCGCCTAATGTGAATTAGGCTCCTCTTATTGTTACCAGGACTTTTTTCATGCAATAACCTTGATATGAAATTTTGCTTCATCCTTAATGACCATATTCGTTATGAAAAAAATCCCCATGGACCATCTATAACATGAATTCATTCAATTTAACAACCAATGGAGTCCTTGATCTTGAAATTTATTTCTTATTGATAGTAATTGTGGAATTCAAAATTAGAGACAGCCTCCCATCATTTCTCATTAGCAATGCTCCTCTTTTGACTCCACACACACTTTTTGACACATTGATCATGAATTTAACACATGTGGCTAAACAACCTAGTATATTAATTGACTCAAATAAGTATAAAGACAATTAAAACTCTAAATCAATTTGAGTCCGTCAGTCAAAGGAGTCATTCATCATGGTTTGCATTCCGTACAAATGTGAACTAGTTTAATTCTTAAATCACGAGACATTCTGATTACCTCATGTGACTTAGGCTCCTCTTATTGTTACTAGGACTATTTTTCATGCAATAACCTTGAAATTATCTTTTGCTTCATTGTTCATGACTATATTAGTTAGGAAATAAATGCCCATGGACCATCTATTACGTGAATTCATTCACTTTAACAAACAATGAGGTCCTTGATCTAGAATTTCATTTCTTATTGATATTAATTGTTGAATTCAAAATTAGAGACAACCTCCCATCATTTCTAATTAGCAATGCTCCTCTTTTGACTCCAAACACATTTTTTGACACATTGATCATGAAATTAACACATGTAGCTAAACAACCTAGAATATTGATTGAATCAAACAAGTATAAACACCATTACAACTCTAAATCGATTTAAATCCGTCAATCAAGGGAGTCATTCATCATCGTTTGCATTCCATACAAATGTCAACTGGTTTAATTCTTAAATCACGAGACATTCTAATCGCCTCATGTGAATTAGGCCTCTCTTATTGTTACCAGGACTTTTTTCATGCAATAATCTTGAAATTAAATTTTGTTTCATCCTTAATGACTATATTCGTTATGAAAAAAATGCCCATGGACCATCTATAACATGAATTCATTCAATTTAACAACTAGTTGGAGTCCTTGATCATGAAATTCATTTCTTATTGATATTAATTGTGGAATTCAAAATTAGAGAGGGCCACTCATCATTTCTCATTAGCAATGTTCCTCTTTTGACTCCAAACACACTTTTTGACACATTGATCATGAAATTAGCACATGTGGCTCAACAACCTAGTATATTGATTGAATCAAATAACTATAAACACCATTACTACTCTAAATCGATTTAAATCCTTTAATCAAGGGAGTCATTCATCATGGTTTGCATTCCGTACAAATGTGAACTGGTTTAATTCTTAAATCACGAGACATTATAATCACCTCAGGTGAATTAGGTTCCTCTTATTGTTACCATGACTTTTTTCATGCAATAACCTTGAAATTAAATTTTGCTTCATCCTTAATGACTATATTCGTTATGAAGAAAATGCCCACGGACCATCTATAACATGAATTCATTCAATTTAACAAACAATGGAGTCCTTGATCTTGAATTTCTTTTCTTATTGATATTAATTGTTCAATTCAAAATTAGAGATTGCCTCCCATCATTTGTCGTTAGCAAGCCTCGTCATTTGACTCCACACACACTTTTCGACACATTCATCATGAAATTAACACATGTGGCTAAACAATCTAGTATATTGATTAAATCAATCAAGTATAAACAACATTACAACTCTAAATCTATTTAAATCCGTCAATCAAAGGAGTCATTCATCATGGTTTCCATTCCGTACAAATGTCAACGGGTTTAATTGTTAAATCACGAGACATTCTAATCGCCTCATGTGAATTAGGTTCCTCTTATTGTTACCAGGACATTTTTCATGCAATAACCTTGAAATGAAATTTTGTTTCATCCTTAATGACTATATTCGTTATGAAAAAAATGCCCATGGACCATCTCTAACATGAATTCATTCAATTTAACAACCAATGGAGTCCTTGATCTTGAAATTCATTTCTTATTGATATTAATTGTGGAATTCATAATTAGAGACAACCTCCCATCATTTCTCATTAGCGATGCTCCTTTTTTGACTCCACACACACTTTTTGACACATTGATCAGGAAATTAACACATGTGGCTAAACAACCTAGTATATTAATTGAATCAAAGATGTATAAACACCATTACAACTCTAAATCAATTTAAATCCGTCAATCAAGGGAGTCATTCATCATGGTTTGTATTCCGTACAAATGTGAACTGGTTTAATTCTTAAATCACGAGACATTCTAATCGCCTCATGTGAATTAGGCCCCTCTTATTGTTTCCAGGACTTTTTTCATGCAATAACCTTGAAATGAAATTTTGTTTCATCCTTAATGACTATATTCATTATGAAAAAAATGCCCACGGACCATCTCTAACATGAATTCATTCAATTTAACAACCAATGGAGTCCTTGATCTTGAAATTCATTTCTTATTGATATTAATTGTAGAATTCATAATTAGAGACAGCCTCCCATCATTTCTCATTAGCAATGCTCCTCTTTTCACTCCAAACACACTTTTTGACACATTGATCATGAAATTAACACATGTGGCTAAACAACCTAGTATATTGATTGAATCAAAGAAGTATAAACACCATTACAACTCTAAATCGATTTAAATCTATCAATCAAGGGAGTCATTCATCAAGGTTTGCATTCCGTACAAATGTGAACTGGTTTAATTCTTAAATCACGAGACATTCTAATCGGCTCATGTGAATTAGGCCCCTCTTATTGTTACCAGGACTTTTTTCATGCAATAACCTTGAAATGAAATTTTTTTTTCATCCTTAATGACTATATTCGTTATGAAAAAAATGCCCACGGACCATCTCTGACATGAATTCATTCAATTTAACAACCAATGGTGTCCTTGATCTTGAAATTCATTTCTTATTGATATTAATTGTGGAATTCATAATTAGAGACAGCCTCTTATCATTTCTCATAAGCAATGCTCCTCTTTTGACTCCAAACACACTTTTTGACACATTGATCATGAAATTAGCACATGTGGCTAAACAACCTAGTATATTGATTAAATCAATCAAGTATAAACAACATTACAACTCTAAATCTATTTAAATCCGTCAATCAAAGGAGTCATTCATCATGGTTTCCATTTCGTACAAATGTGAACTGGTTTAATTCTTAAATAACGAGACATTCCAATCGCCTCATGTGAATTAGGCTCCTCTTATTGTTTCCAAGACTTTTTTCATGCAATAACCTTGAAATGAAATTTTGTTTCATGCTTAATGACTATATTCGTTATGAAAAAAATGCCCATGGACCATCTCTAACATGAATTCATTCAATTTAACAACCAACGGAGTCCTTGATCTTGAAATTCATTTCTTATTGATATTAATTGTGAAATTCAAAATTATAGACAGCCTCCCATCATTTCTCATTAGCAATGCTCCTCTTTTGACTCCAAACACACTTTTTGACACATTGATCATGAAATTAGCACATGTGGCTAAAAAACCTAGTATATTGATTTAATCAAAGAAGTATAAACACCATTACAACTCTAAATCGATTGAAATCCGTCAATCAAGGGAGTCATTCATCATGGTTTGCATTCCGTACAAATGTGAACTGGTTTAATTCTTAAATCAGGAGACATTCTAATCTCCTCATGTGAATTAGGCTCCTCTTATTGTTTCAAGGACTTTTTTCATTCACTAACCATGAAATTAAATTTTGCTTCATCCTTAATGACTATATTTGTTATGAAGAAAATGCCCATGCACCATCTATAACATGAATTCATTCAATTTAACAAACAATGGAGTCCTTGATCTTGAATTTCATTTATTATTGATATTAATTGTTGAATTGAAAATTAGAGATTGCCTCCCATCATTTGTCGTTATCAAGGCTCGTCGTTTGACTCCACACACAATTTTTGGCACATTGATCATGAAATTAACACATGTCGCTAAACAATCTAGTATATTGATTAAATCAATCAAGTATAAACAACATTATAACTCTAAATCTATTTAAATCCGTCAATCAAAGGAGTCATTCATCATGGTTTCCATTCCGTACAAATGTGAACTGGCTTAATTCTTAAATCACGAGACATTCTAATCGCCTCATGTGAATCAGGTTCCTCTCATTGTTACAAGGACTTTTTTCATTCACTAACCATGAAATTAAATTTTGCTTCATCCTTAATGACTATATTTGTTATGAAGAAAATGCCCATGGACCATCTCTAACATGAATTCATTCAATTTAACAACCAATGGAGTCTTTGATCTTGAAATTCATTTCTTATTGATATTAATTGTGGAATTCATAATTAGAGACAGCCTCTCATCATTTCTCATAAGCAATGCTCCTCTTTTGACTCCAAACACACTTTTTGACACATTGATCATGAAACTAACACATGTGGCTAAACAACCTAGTATATTGATTGCATCAAACAAGTATAAACACCATTACAACTCTAAATCGATTTAAATCCGTCAATCAAGGGAGTCATTCATCATGGTTTGCATTCCGTACAAATGTGAATTGGTTTAATTCTTAATTCACGAGACATTCTAATTGCCTCATGTGAATTAGGCCCCTCTTATTGTTACCAGGACTTTTTTCATGCAATAACCTTGAAATGAAATTTTGTTTCATCCTTAATGACTATATTCGTTATGAAAAAAATGCCCATGGACCATCTCTAACAAGAATTCATTCAATTTAACAACCAATGGAGTCCTCGATCTGGAAATTCATTTCTTATTGATATTAATTGTTCAATTCAAAATTAGAGAGTGCCTCAAATGATTTCACATAAGCAATGCTCCTCTTTTGACTCCGAACACACTTTTTGACACATTGATCATAAAATTAACACATGTAGCTAAACAACCTAGTATATTGATTGAATCAAACAATTATAAACACCATTACAACTCTAAATCGATTTAAATCCGTCAATCAAGGAAGTCATTCATCATGGTTTGCATTCCGTACAAATGTGAACTGGTTTAATTCTTAAATCACAAGACATTCTAATCGCCTCATGTGAATTAGGCACCATTTATTGTTAACAGGACCTTTTTCATGCAATAACCTTGAAATGAAATTTTGTTTCATCCTTAATGACTATATTCGTTATGAAAGAAATGCCCATAGACCATCTCTAACATGAATTCATTCAATTTAACAACCAATGGAGTCCTTGATCTTGAAATTCATTTCTTATTGATATTAATTGTGGAATTCATAATTAGAGACAGCCTCCCATCATTTCTCATTAGCAATGCTCCTCTTTTGATGGACCATCTATAACATGAATTCATTCAATTTAACAACCAATGGAGTCCTTGATCTTGAAATTCATTTCTTATTGATATTAATTGTGGAATTCAAAATTAGAGACAGCCTCCCATCATTTCTCATTAGCAATGCTCCTCTTTTGTCTCCAAACACACTTTTTGACACATTGATCATGAAATTAACACATGTGGCTAAACAACCTAGTATATTGATTGAATCAAACAATTATAAACACCATTACAACTCTAAATCGATTTAAATCCGTCAATCAAGGGAGTCATTCATCATGGTTTGCATTCCGTACAAATGTGAACTGGTTTAATTCTTAAATCACGAGACATTTTATCACCTCATGTGAATTAGGGTCCTCTTATTGTTACCAGGACGTTTTTCATGCAATAACCTTGAAATTAAATTTTGCTTCATCCTTAACGACTATATTCGTTATGAAAAAAATGCCCATAGACCATCTATAACATGAATTCATTCAATTTAACAGCCAATGGAGTCCTTGATCTTGAAATTCATTTCTTATTGATATTAATTGTTCAATTCAAAATTAGAGAGTGCCTCAAATGATTTCACATTAGCAATGCTCCTCTTTTGACTCCAAACACACCTTTTGACACATTGATCATAAAATTAACACATGTGGCTAAACAACCTATTATATTGATCGAATCAAACAAGTATAAAAACCATTAAAACCCTAAATCTATTTAATTCCGTCAACCAAAGGTGTCATTCATCGTGGTTTGCATTTCGTACAAATGTGAACTGGTTTAATTCTTAAATCATGAGACATTCTAATGAGTTCAAGTGAATTAGGCTCCTTTTATTGTTACCAGGGCTATTTTTCATGCAATAACCTTGAAATTAAAATTTGGTTCATCCTTAATGACTATATTCGTTATGAAGAAAATGCCCACGAACCATTTATAACATAAATTCATTAAATTTAACAAACAACGGAGTCCTTGATCTTGAATTCCATTTCTTATTGATATTAATTGTTGAATTCAAAATTAGAGATTGCCTCCCATCATTTGTCGTTAGCAAGGTTCCTCTTTTGCCTCCACACACACTTTTTGACACATTGATCATGAAATTAACACATGTGGCTAAACAACCTAGTATATTGATTAAATCAATCAAGTATAAACGACATTACAACTCTAAATCTATTTAAATCTGTCAATCAAAGGAGACATTCATCATGGTTTCTATTCTGTACAAATGTGAACTGGTGTAATTCTCAAATCACGAGACATTCTAATCGCCTCATGTGAATTAGGCTCCTCTTATTGTTACCAGGACTTTTTTCATGCAATAACCTTGAAATGAAATTTTGCTTCATCCTTAATGACTATATTCGTTATGAAAAAAATGCCCATGGACCATTTATAACATGAATTCATTCAATTTAACAACCAATGGAGTACTTGATCTTGAAATTCATTTCTTATTGATAGTAATTGTGGAATTCAAAATTAGAGACAGCCTCCCATCATTTCTCATTAGCAAAGCTCCTCTTTTGACTCCAAACACACTTTTTGACACATTGATCATGAAATTAACGCATGTGGCTAAACAACCTAGTATATTGATTGAATCAAACAAGTATAAAGATCATTACAACCCTAAATCGATTTAAATCCATCAATCAAGGGAGTCATTCATCATGGTTTGCATTCCGTACAAATGTGAACTGGTTTAATTATTAATTATTAAATCACGAGACATTTTAATCACCTCATGTGAATTAGGGTCCTCTTATTGTTACCAGCACGTTTTTCATGCAATAACCTTGAAATTAAATTTTGCTTCATCCTTAATGACTATATTCGTTATGAAAAAAATGCCCATGGACCATCTACAACATGAATTCATTCAATTTAACAACCAATGGAGTCCTTGATCTTGAAATTCATTTCTTATTGATATTAATTGTGGAATTCAAAATTAGAGACAGCCTCCCATCATTTCTCATTAGCAATGCTCCTCTTTTGACTCCAAACACACTTTTTGACACATTGATCATGAAATTAGCACATGTGGCTAAACAACCTAGTATATTGATTAAATCAATCAAGTATAAACAACATTACAACTCTAAATCGATTTAAATCCGTCAATCAAGGGAGTCATTCATCATGGTTTGCATTCTGTACAAATGTGAACTGGTTTAATTCTTAAATCACGAGACATTCTAATCGTCTCATGTGAATTAGGCTCCTCTTATTGTTACCAGGACTTTTTTCATGCAATAACCTTGAAATGAAATTTTGCTTCATCCTTAATGACTATATTCGTTATGAAAAAAATGCCCATGGACCATCTACAACATGAATTCATTCAATTTAACAACCAATGGAGTCCTTGATCTTGAAATTCATTTCTTATTGATAGTAATTGTGGAATTCAAAATTAGAGACAGCCTCCCATCATTTCTCATTAGCAATGCTCCTCTTTTCACTCCAAACACACTTTTGGACAAATTGATCATGAAATTAACACATGTGGCTAAACAACCTAGTATATTGATTGAATCAAAGAAGTATAAACACCATTACAACTCTAAATCGATTGAAATCGTCAATCAAGGGAGTCATTCATCATGGTTTGCATTCCGTACAAATGTGAACTGGTTTAATTATTAAATCACGAGGCATTTTAGTCACCTCATGTGAATTAGGGTCCTCTTATTGTTCCCAGGACGTTTTTCATGCAATAACCTTGAAATTAAATTTTGCTTCATCCTTAATGACTATATTCGTTATGAAAAAAATGCCCATGGACCATCTATAACATGAATTCATTCAATTTAACAACCAATGGAGTCCTTGATCTTGAAATTCATTTCTTATTGATATTAATTGTTCAATTCAAAATTAGAGAGTGCCTCAAATGATTTCACATTAGCAATGCTCCTCTTTTGACTCCGAACACACTTTTTGACACATTGATCATAAAATTAACACATGTAGCTAAAGAACCTATTATATTCATTGAATCAAACAAGTATAAAAACCATTAAAACCCTAAATCTATTTAATTCCGTCAACCAAAGGTGTCATTCATCGTGGTTTGCATTTCGTACAAATGTGAACTGGTTTAATTCTTAAATCATGAGACATTCTAATGAGCTCATGCGAATTAGGCTCCTTTTATTGTTACCAGGGCTATTTTTCATGCAATAACTTTGAAATTAAAATTTGCTTCATCCTTAATGACTATATTCGTTATGAAGAAAATGCCCACGGACCATTTATAACATAAATTCATTAAATTTAACAAACAATGGAGTCCTTGATCTTGAATTTCATTTCTTATTGATATTAATTGTTGAATTCAAAATTAGAGATTGCCTCCCATCATTTGTCGTTAGCAAGGCTCTTCTTTTGCCTCCACACACACTTTTTGACACATTGATCATGAAATTAACACATGTGGCTAAACAACCTAGTATATTGATTAAATCAATCAAGTATAAACGACATTACAACTCTAAATCTATTTAAATCTGTCAATCAAAGGAGACATTCATCATGGTTTCCATTCTATACAAATGTGAACTGGTGTAATTCTTCAATAACGAGACATTCTAATCGCCTCATGTGAATTAGGCTCCTCTTATTGTTACCAGGACTTTTTTCAGGCAATAACCTTGAAATGAAATTTTGTTTCATCCTTGATGACTATATTCGTTATGAAAAAAATGCCCATTGACCATCTATAACATGAATTCATTCAATTTAACAACCAATGGAGTTCTTGATCTTGAAATTCATTTCTTATTGATATTAATTGTGGAATTCAAAATTAGAGACAGCCTCCCCATCATTTCTCATTAGCAATGCTCCTCTTTTCACTCCAAACACACTTTTTGACACATTGATCATGAAATTAGCACATGTGGCTAAACAACCTAGTATATTGATTAAATCAATCAAGTATATACAACATTACAACTCTAAATCGATTTCAATCCGTCAATCAAGGGAGTCATTCATCATGGTTTGCATTCAGTACAAATGTGAACTGGTTTAATTCTTAAATCAGGAGACATTCTAATCGCCTCATGTGAATTAGGCCCCTCTTATTGTTACTAGGACTTTTTTCATGCAATAACCTTGAAATGAAATTTCTTTTCATCCTTAATGAATATATTCGTTATGAAAAAAATGCCCATGGACCATCTCTAACATGAATTCATTCAATTTGACAACCAATGGAGTCCTTTGATCTTGAAATTCATTTCTTATTGATATTAATTGTGGAATTCATAATTAGAGACAGCCTCTCATCATTTCTCATAAGCAATGCTCCTCTTTTGACTCCAAACACACACTTTTTGACATATTGATCATGAAATTAGCACATGTGGCTAAACAACCCTAGTATATTGATTAAATCAATCAAGTATAAACAAAATTACAACTCTAAATCGATTTAAATCCGTCAATCAAGGGAGTCATTCATCATGGTTTCCATTCCGTACAAATGTGAACTGGTTTAATTCTTAAATCACGAGACATTCTAATCGCCTCATGTGAATTAGGCTCCTCTTATTGTTACCAGGACTTTTTTCATGCAATAACCTTGAAATGAAATTTTGCTTCATCCTTAATGACTATATTCGTGATGAAAAAAAAGCCCATGGACCATCTATAACATGAATTCATTCAATTTAACAACCAATGAAGTCCTTGATCTTGAAATTTATTTCTTATTGATATTAATTGTGGAATTCAAAATTAGAAATAGCCTCCGATCATTTCTCATTAGCAATGCTCCTCTTTTGACTCCAAACACACTTTTTGACACATTGATCATGAAATTAGCACATGTGGCTAAACAACCTAGTGTATTGATTAAATCAATCAAGTATAAACAACATTACAACTCTAAATCAATTTAAATCCGTCAATCAAGGGAGTCATTCATCATGGTTTCCATTCCGTACAAATGTGAACTGGTTTAATTCTTAAATAACGAGACATTTCTAATCGCCCTCATGTGAATTAGGCTCCTTTTATTGTTACCAGGACTTTTTTTTTCATGCAATAACCTTGAAATGAAATTTTGCTTCATCCTTAATGACTATATTCGTGATGAAAAAAAAAAAGCCCATGGACCATCTATAACATGAATTCATTCAATTTAAACAACCAATGGAGTCCTTGATCTTGAAATTAATTTCTTATTGATATTAATTGTGGAATTCAAAATTAGAGATAGCCTCCGATCATTTCTCATTAGCAATGCTCCTCTTTTGACTCCAAACACACTTTTTGACACATTGATCATGAAATTAGCACATGTGACTAAACAACCTAGTGTATTGATTAAATCAATCAAGTATAAACAACATTACAACTCTAAATCGATTTAAATCCGTCGATCAAGGGAGTCATTCATCATGGTTTCCATTCCGTACAAATGTGAACTGGTTTAATTCTTAAATCACGAGACATTCTAATCGCCTCATGTGAATTAGGCTCCTCTTATTGTTACCAGGATTTTTGATTTTTGTTCATGCAATAACCTTGAAATGAAATTTTGCTTCATCCTTAATGACTATATTCCTTATGAAAAAAATGCCCATGGACCATCTATAACATGAATTCATTCAATTTAACAACCAATGGAGTCCTTGATCTTAAAATTCATTTCTTATTGATAGTAATTATGGAATTCAAAATTAGAGACAGCCTCCCATCATTTCTCATTAGCAATTGCTACTCTTTTGACTCCAAACACACTTTTTGACACATTGATCATGAAATTAACACATGTGGCTAAACAACCTAGTATATTGATTAAATCAATCAAGTATAAACAAACATTACAACTCTAAATCGATTTAAATCCGTCAATCAAGGGAGTCATTCATCATGGTTTCCATTCCATACAAATGTGAACTGGTTTTAAATCTTAAATCACGAGACATTCTAATCGCCTCATGTGAATTAGGGTCATCTTAGTGTTACCAGGACGTTTTTTTCATGCAATAACCTTGAAATTAAAATTTTGCTTCATCCTTAATGACTATATTCGTTATGAAAAAAAATGCCCATGGACCATCTATAAAATTCATTCAATTTAACAGCCAATGGAGTCCTTGATCTTGAAATTCATTTCTTATTGATATTAATTGTTCAATTCAATTCAATTATTAGAGTGCCTCAAATGATTTCACATTTGCAATGCTCCTCTTTTGACTCCAAACACACACTTTTTGAGACATTGATCATACAATTAACACATGTAGCTAAACAACCTATTATATTGATTGAATCAAACAAGTATAAAAACCTTTAAAACACTAAATCTATTTAATTCCGTCAACCAAAGGTGCCATTCATCGTGGTTTGCATTTCGTACAAATGTGAACTGGTTTAATTCTTAAATCATGAGACATTCTAATGAGCTCATGTGAATTAGGCTCCTTTTATTATTACCAGGGCTATTTTTCATGCAATAACTTTGAAATTAAAATTTGCTTCATCCTTAATGACTATATTCGTTATGAAGAAAATGCCCACGGACCATTTATAACATAAATTCATTAAATTTAACAAACAATGGAGTCCTTGATCTTGAATTTCATTTCTTATTGATATTAATTGTTGAATTCAAAATTAGAGATTGCCTCCCATCATTTGTCGTTAGCAAGGCTCTTCTTTTGCCTCCACACACACTTTTTGACACATTGATCATGAAATTAACACATGTGGCTAAACAACCTAGTATATTGATTAAATCAATCAAGTATAAACGACATTACAACTCTAAATCTATTTAAATCTGTCAATCAAAGGAGACATTCATCATGGTTTCCATTCTATACAAATGTGAACTGGTGTAATTCTTCAATAACGAGACATTCTAATCGCCTCATGTGAATTAGGCTCCTCTTATTGTTACCAGGACTTTTTTCAGGCAATAACCTTGAAATGAAATTTTGTTTCATCCTTGATGACTATATTCGTTATGAAAAAAATGCCCATTGTCCATCTATAACATGAATTCATTCAATTTAACAACCAATGGAGTTCTTGATCTTGAAATTCATTTCTTATTGATATTAATTGTGGAATTCAAAATTAGAGACAGCCTCCCATCATTTCTCATTAGCAATGCTCCTCTTTTCACTCCAAACACACTTTTTGACACATTGATCATGAAATTAGCACATGTGGCTAAACAACCTAGTATATTGATTAAATCAATCAAGTATATACAACATTACAACTCTAAATCGATTTCAATCCGTCAATCAAGGGAGTCATTCATCATGGTTTGCATTCAGTACAAATGTGAACTGGTTTAATTCTTAAATCAAGAGACATTCTAATCGCCTCATGTGAATTAGGCCCCTCTTATTGTTACTAGGACTTTTTTCATGCAATAACCTTGAAATGAAATTTCTTTTCATCCTTAATGAATATATTCGTTATGAAAAAAATGCCCATGGACCATCTCTAACATGAATTCATTCAATTTGACAACCAATGGAGTCCTTGATCTTGAAATTCATTTCTTATTGATATTAATTGTGGAATTCATAATTAGAGACAGCCTCTCATCATTTCTCATAAGCAATGCTCCTCTTTTGACTCCAAACACACTTTTTGACATATTGATCATGAAATTAGCACATGTGGCTAAACAACCTAGTATATTGATTAAATCAATCAAGTATAAACAAAATTACAACTCTAAATCGATTTAAATCCGTCAATCAAGGGAGTCATTCATCATGGTTTCCATTCCGTACAAATGTGAACTGGTTTAATTCTTAAATCACGAGACATTCTAATCGCCTCATGTGAATTAGGCTCCTCTTATTGTTACCAGGACTTTTTTCATGCAATAACCTTGAAATGAAATTTTGCTTCATCCTTAATGACTATATTCGTGATGAAAAAAAAAAGCCCATGGACCATCTATAACATGAATTCATTCAATTTAACAACCAATGAAGTCCTTGATCTTGAAATTTATTTCTTATTGATATTAATTGTGGAATTCAAAATTAGAAATAGCCTCCGATCATTTCTCATTAGCAATGCTCCTCTTTTGACTCCAAACACACTTTTTGACACATTGATCATGAAATTAGCACATGTGGCTAAACAACCTAGTGTATTGATTAAATCAATCAAGTATAAACAACATTACAACTCTAAATCAATTTAAATCCGTCAATCAAGGGAGTCATTCATCATGGTTTCCATTCCGTACAAATGTGAACTGGTTTAATTCTTAAATAACGAGACATTTTAATCGCCTCATGTGAATTAGGCTCCTCTTATTGTTACCAGGACTTTTTTCATGCAATAACCTTGAAATGAAATTTTGCTTCATCCTTAATGACTATATTCGTGATGAAAAAAAAGCCCATGGACCATCTATAACATGAATTCATTCAATTTAACAACCAATGGAGTCCTTGATCTTGAAATTAATTTCTTATTGATATTAATTGTGGAATTCAAAATTAGAGATAGCCTCCGATCATTTCTCATTAACAATGCTCCTCTTTTGACTCCAAACACACTTTTTGACACATTGATCATGAAATTAGCACATGTGGCTAAACAACAACCTAGTGTATTGATTAAATCAATCAAGTATAAACAACATTACAACTCTAAATCGATTTAAATCCGTCAATCAAGGGAGTCATTCATCATGGTTTCCATTCCGTACAAAATGTGAACTGGTTTAATTCTTAAATCACGAGACATTCTAATCGCCTCATGTGAATTAGGCTCCTCTTATTGTTACCAGGATTTTGTTCATGCAATAACCTTGAAATGAAATTTTGCTTCATCCTTAATGACTATATTCCTTATGAAAAAAAATGCCCATGGACCATCTATAACATGAATTCATTCAATTTAACAACCAATGGAGTCCTTGATCTTGAAATTCATTTCTTATTGATAGTAATTGTGGAATTCAAAATTAGAGACAGCCTCCCATCATTTTCTCATTAGCAATGCTACTCTTTTGACTCTCCAAACACACTTTTTTGACACATTGATCATGAAATTAACACATGTGGCTAAACAACCTAGTATATTGATTAAATCAATCAAGTATAAACAACATTACAACTCTAAATCGATTTAAATCCGTCAATCAAGGGAGTCATTCATCATGGTTTCCATTCCATACAAATGTGAACTGGTTTAAATCTTAAATCACGAGACATTCTAATCGCCTCATGTGAATTAGGGTCATCTTAGTGTTACCAGGACGTTTTTCATGCAATAACCTTGAAATTAAATTTTGCTTCATCCTTAATGACTATATTCGTTATGAAAAAAATGCCCATGGACCATCTATAAAATTCATTCAATTTAACAGCCAATGGAGTCCTTGATCTTGAAATTCATTTCTTATTGATATTAATTGTTCAATTCAAAATTAGGGAGTGCCTCAAATGATTTCACATTTGCAATGCTCCTCTTTTGACTCCAAACAAACTTTTTGAGACATTGATCATACAATTAACACATGTAGCTAAACAACCTATTATATTGATTGAATCAAACAAGTATAAAAACCTTTAAAACACTAAATCTATTTAATTCCGTCAACCAAAGGTGCCATTCATCGTGGTTTGCATTTCGTACAAATGTGAACTGGTTTAATTCTTAAATCATGAGACATTCTAATGAGCTCATGTGAATTAGGCTCCTTTTATTGTTACCAGGGCTATTTTTCATGCAATAACTTTGAAATTAAAATTTGCTTCATCCTTAATGACTATATTCGTTATGAAGAAAATGCCCACGGACCATTTATAACATAAATTCATTAAATTTAACAAACAATGGAGTCCTTGATCTTGAATTTCATTTCTTATTGATATTAATTGTTGAATTCAAAATTAGAGATTGCCTCCCATCATTTGTCGTTAGCAAGGCCCTTCTTTTGCCTCCACACACACACTTTTTGAAACATTGATCATGAAATTAAACACATGTGGCTAAACAACCTAGTATATTGATTAAATCAATCAAGTATAAACGACATTACAACTCTAAATCTATTTAAAAATCTGTCAATCAAAGGAGACATTCATCATGGTTTCCATTCTATACAAATGTGAACTGGTGTAATTCTTCAATAACGAGACATTTCTAATCGCCTCATGTGAATTAGGCTCCTCTTATTGTTACCAGGACTTTTTTCAGGCAATAACCTTGAAATGAAATTTTGTTTCATCCTTGATGACTATATTCGTTATGAAAAAAAATGCCCATTGACCATCTATAACATGAATTCATTCAATTTAACAACCAATGGAGTTCTTGATCTTGAAATTCATTTCTTATTGATATTAATTGTGGAATTCAAAATTAGAGACAGCCTCCCATCATTTCTCATTAGCAATGCTCCTCTTTTCACTCCAAACACACTTTTTGACACATTGATCATGAAATTAGCACATGTGGCTAAACAACCTAGTATATTGATTAAATCAATCAAGTATATACAACATTACAACTCTAAATCGATTTCAATCCGTCAATCAAGGGAGTCATTCATCATGGTTTGCATTCAGTACAAATGTGAACTGGTTTAATTCTTAAATCAGGAGACATTCTAATCGCCTCATGTGAATTAGGCCCCTCTTATTGTTACTAGGACTTTTTTCATGCAATAACCTTGAAATGAAATTTCTTTTCATCCTTAATGAATATATTCGTTATGAAAAAAATGCCCATGGACCATCTCTAACATGAATTCATTCAATTTGACAACCAATGGAGTCCTTGATCTTGAAATTCATTTCTTATTGATATTAATTGTGGAATTCATAATTAGAGACAGCCTCTCATCATTTCTCATAAGCAATGCTCCTCTTTTGACTCCAAACACACTTTTTGACATATTGATCATGAAATTAGCACATGTGGCTAAACAACCTAGTATATTGATTAAATCAATCAAGTATAAACAAAATTACAACTCTAAATCGATTTAAATCCGTCAATCAAGGGAGTCATTCATCATGGTTTCCATTCCGTACAAATGTGAACTGGTTTAATTCTTAAATCACGAGACATTCTAATCGCCTCATGTGAATTAGGCTCCTCTTATTGTTACCAGGACTTTTTTCATGCAATAACCTTGAAATGAAATTTTGCTTCATCCTTAATGACTATATTCGTGATGAAAAAAAAGCCCATGGACCATCTATAACATGAATTCATTCAATTTAACAACCAATGAAGTCCTTGATCTTGAAATTTATTTCTTATTGATATTAATTGTGGAATTCAAAATTAGAAATAGCCTCCGATCATTTCTCATTAGCAATGCTCCTCTTTTGACTCCAAACACTCTTTTTGACAGATTGATCATGAAATTAGCACATGTGGCTAAACAACTTAGTGTATTGATTAAATCAATCAAGTATAAACAACATTACAACTCTAAATCAATTTAAATCCGTCAATCAAGGGAGTCATTCATCATGGTTTCCATTCCGTACAAATGTGAACTGGTTTAATTCTTAAATAACGAGACATTCTAATCGCCTCATGTGAATTAGGCTCCTCTTATTGTTACCAGGACTTTTTTCATGCAATAACCTTGAAATGAAATTTTGCTTCATCCTTAATGACTATATTCGTGATGAAAAAAAAGCCCATGGACCATCTATAACATGAATTCATTCAATTTAACAACCAATGGAGTCCTTGATCTTGAAATTAATTTCTTATTGATATTAATTGTGGAATTCAAAATTAGAGATAGCCTCCGATCATTTCTCATTAGCAATGCTTCTCTTTTGACTCCAAACACACTTTTTGACACATTGATCATGAAATTAGCACATGTGGCTAAACAACCTAGTGTATTGATTAAATCAATCAAGTATAAACAACATTACAACTCTAAATCGATTTAAATCCGTCAATCAAGGGAGTCATTCATCATGGTTTCCATTCCGTACAAATGTGAACTGGTTTAATTCTTAAATCACGAGACATTCTAATCGCCTCATGTGAATTAGGCTCCTCTTATTGTTACCAGGATTTTGTTCATGCAATAACCTTGAAATGAAATTTTGCTTCATCCTTAATGACTATATTCCTTATGAAAAAAATGCCCATGGACCATCTATAACATGAATTCATTCAATTTAACAACCAATGGAGTCCTTGATCTTGAAATTCATTTCTTATTGATAGTAATTGTGGAATTCAAAATTAGAGACAGCCTCCCATCATTTCTCATTAGCAATGCTACTCTTTTGACTCCAAACACACTTTTTGACACATTGATCATGAAATTAACACATGTGGCTAAACAACCTAGTATATTGATTAAATCAATCAAGTATAAACAACATTACAACTCTAAATCGATTTAAATCCGTCAATCAAGGGAGTCATTCATCATGGTTTCCATTCCATACAAATGTGAACTGGTTTAAATCTTAAATCACGAGACATTCTAATCGCCTCATGTGAATTAGGGTCATCTTAGTGTTACCAGGACGTTTTTCATGCAATAACCTTGAAATTAAATTTTGCTTCATCCTTAATGACTATATTCGTTATGAAAAAAATGCCCATGGACCATCTATAACATGAATTCATTCAATTTAACAGCCAATGGAGTCCTTGATCTTGAAATTCATTTCCTATTGATATTAATTGTTCAATTCAAAATTAGGGAGTGCCTCAAATGATTTCACATTTGCAATGCTCCTCTTTTGACTCCAAACACACTTTTTGAGACATTGATCATACAATTAACACATGTAGATAAACAACCTATTATATTGATTGAATCAAACAAGTATAAAAACCTTTAAAACACTAAATCTATTTAATTCCGTCAACCAAAGGTGCCATTCATCGTGGTTTGCATTTCGTACAAATGTGAACTGGTTTAATTCTTAAATCATGAGACATTCTAATGAGCTCATGTGAATTAGGCTCCTTTTATTGTTACCAGGGCTATTTTTCATGCAATAACTTTGAAATTAAAATTTGCTTCATCCTTAATGACTATATTCGTTATGAAGAAAATGCCCACGGACCATTTATAACATAAATTCATTAAATTTAACAAACAATGGAGTCCTTGATCTTGATTTTCATTTCTTATTGATATTAATTGTTGAATTCAAAATTAGAGATTGCCTCCCATCATTTGTCGTTAGCAAGGCTCCTCTTTTGCCTCCACACACACTTTTTGACACATTGATCATGAAATTAGCACATGTGGCTAAACAACCTTGTATATTGATTAAATCAATCAAGTATAAACAACATTACAACTCTAAATCTATTTAAATACGTCAATCAAAGGAGTCATTCATCATGGTTTCCATTCTGTACAAATGTGAACTGGTGTAATTCTTAAATCACGAGACATTCTAATTGCCTCATGTGAATTAGGCTCCTCTTATTGTTACCAGGACTTTTTTTCATGCAATAACCTTGAAATGAAATTTTGTTTCATCCTTAATGACTATATTCGTTATGAAAAAAATGCCCATGGACCATCTCTAACATGAATTCATTCAATTTAACAACCAATGGAGTCCTTGATCTTGAAATTCATTTCTTATTAATAGTAATTGTGAAATTCAAAATTAGAGACAACCTCCCATCATTTCTCATTAGCAATGCTCCTCTTTTGACTCCAAACACACTTTTTGACACATTGATCATGAAATTAACACATGTGGCTAAACAACCTAGTATATTGATTGAATCAAACAATGATAAACACCATTACAACTCTAAATCGATTTAAATCCATCAATCAAGGGAGTCATTCATGATGGTTTGCATTCCGTACAAATGTGAACTGGTTTAATTCTTAAATCACGAGACATTCTAATCGCCTCATGTGAATTAGGGTCCTCTTATTGTTACCAGGACGTTTTTCATGCAATAACCTTGAAATTAAATTTTGCTTCATCCTTAATGACTATATTCGTTATGAAAAAAATGCCCATGGACCATCTATAACATGAATTCTTTCAATTTAACAACCAATGGAGTTATTGATCTTGAAATTCATTTCTTATTGATATTAATTGGTCAATTCAAAATTAGAGAGTGTCTCAAATGATTTCACATTAGCAATGCTCCTTTTTTGACTCCGAACACACTTTTTGACACATTGATCATAAAATTAACACATGTAGCTAAACAACCTATTATATTGATTGAATGAAACAAGTATAAAAACCTTTAAAACCCTAAATCTATTTAATTCCATCAACCAAAGGTGTCATTCATCATGGTTTGCATTTCGTACAAATGTGAACGGGTTTAATTCCTAAATCATTAGACATTCTAATGAGCTCTTGTGAATTAGGCTCCTTTTATTGTTACCAGGACTATTTTTCATGCAATAACCTTGAAATTAAAATTTGCTTCATCCTTAATGACTATATTCGTTATGAAGAAAATGCCCACGGACCATTTAAAACATAAATTCATTAAATTTAACAAACAATGGAGTCCTTGATCTTGATTTTCATTTCTTGTTGATATTAATTGTTGAATTCAAAATTAGAGATTGCCTCCCATCATTTGTCGTTAGCAAGGCTCCTCTTTTGCCTCCACACACACTTTTTGACACATTGATCATGAAATTAGCACATGTGGCTAAACAACCTTGTATATTGATTAAATCAATCAAGTATAAACAACATTACAACTCTAAATCTATTTAAATACGTCAATCAAAGGAGTCATTCATCATGGTTTCCATTCTGTACAAATGTGAACTGGTGTAATTCTTAAATCACGAGACATTCTAATTGCCTCATGTGAATTAGGCTCCTCTTATTGTTACCAGGACTTTTTTTCATGCAATAACCTTGAAATGAAATTTTGTTTCATCCTTAATGACTATATTCGTTATGAAAAAAATGCCCATGGACCATCTCTAACATGAATTCATTCAATTTAACAACCAATGGAGTCCTTGATCTTGAAATTCATTTCTTATTAATAGTAATTGTGAAATTCAAAATTAGAGACAACCTCCCATCATTTCTCATTAGCAATGCTCCTCTTTTGACTCCAAACACACTTTTTGACACATTGATCATGAAATTAACACATGTGGCTAAACAACCTAGTATATTGATTGAATCAAACAATGATAAACACCATTACAACTCTAAATCGATTTAAATCCATCAATCAAGGGAGTCATTCATGATGGTTTGCATTCCGTACAAATGTGAACTGGTTTAATTCTTAAATCACGAGACATTCTAATCGCCTCATGTGAATTAGGGTCCTCTTATTGTTACCAGGACGTTTTTCATGCAATAACCTTGAAATTAAATTTTGCTTCATCCTTAATGACTATATTCGTTATGAAAAAAATGCCCATGGACCATCTATAACATGAATTCTTTCAATTTAACAACCAATGGAGTTATTGATCTTGAAATTCATTTCTTATTGATATTAATTGGTCAATTCAAAATTAGAGAGTGTCTCAAATGATTTCACATTAGCAATGCTCCTTTTTTGACTCCGAACACACTTTTTGACACATTGATCATAAAATTAACACATGTAGCTAAACAACCTATTATATTGATTGAATGAAACAAGTATAAAAACCTTTAAAACCCTAAATCTATTTAATTCCATCAACCAAAGGTGTCATTCATCATGGTTTGCATTTCGTACAAATGTGAACGGGTTTAATTCCTAAATCATTAGACATTCTAATGAGCTCTTGTGAATTAGGCTCCTTTTATTGTTACCAGGACTATTTTTCATGCAATAACCTTGAAATTAAAATTTGCTTCATCCTTAATGACTATATTCGTTATGAAGAAAATGCCCACGGACCATTTAAAACATAAATTCATTAAATTTAACAAACAATGGAGTCCTTGATCTTGATTTTCATTTCTTGTTGATATTAATTGTTGAATTCAAAATTAGAGATTGCCTCCCATCATTTGTCGTTAGCAAGGCTCCTCTTTTGCCTCCACACACACTTTTTGACACATTGATCATGAAATTAACACATGTGGCTAAACAACCTAGTATATTGATTAAATCAATCAAGTATAAACAACATTACAACTCTAAATCTATTTAAATCCATCAATCAAAGGAGACAGTCATCATGGTTTCCATTCTGTACAAGTGTGAACTGGTGTAATTCTTAAATCACGAGACATTCTAATCGCCTCATGTGAATTAGGCTCCTCTTATTGTTACCAGGACTTTTTTCATGCAATAACCTTGAAATGAAATTTTGTTTCATCCGTAATGACTATATTCGTTATGAAAAAAATGCCCATGGACCATCTATAACATGAATTCATTCAATTTAACAACCAATGGAGTCTTTGATCTTGAAATTCATTTCTTATTGATATTAATTGTGGAATTCAAAATTAGAGACAGCCTCTTATCATTTCTCATAAGCAATGCTCCTCTTTTGACTCCAAGCACACTTTTTGACACATTGATCATGAAATTAGCACATGTGGCTAAACAACCTTGTATATTGATTAAATCAATCAAGTATAAACAACATTACAACTCTAAATCTATTTAAATACGTCAATCAAAGGAGACATTCATCATGGTTTCCATTCTGTACAAATGTGAAACTGGTGTAATTCTTAAATCACGAGACATTCTAATCGCCTCATGTGAATTAGGGTCCTTTTATTGTTACCAGGACGTTTTTTATGCAATAACCTTGAAACTAAATTTTGCTTCATCGTTAATGACTATATTCGTTATGAAAAAAATGCCCATGGACAATCTATAACATGAATTCATTCAATTTAACACCCAATGGAGTCCTTGATCTTGAAATTCATTTCTTATTGATAGTAATTGTGGAATTCAAAATTAGAGACAGCCTCCCATCATTTCTTATTAGCAAAGCTCCTCTTTTGACTCCAAACACACTTTTTGACACATTGATCATGAAATTAACACATGTGGCTAAAGAAGCTAGTATATTGATTGAAGTAAACAATGATAAACACCATTACAACTCTAAATCGATTTAAATCCATCAATCAAGGACGTCATTCATCATGGTTTCCATTCCGTACAAATGTGAACTGGTTTAATTCCTAAATCACGAGACATTCTAATCGCCTCATGTGAATTACGCTCCTCTTATTGTTACCCGGACTTTTTTCATGCAATAACCTTGAAATGAAATTTTGCTTCATCCTTAATGACAATATTCGTTATGAAAAAAATGCCCATGGACCATCTATAACATGAATTCTTTCAATTTAACAACCAATGGAGTCCTTGATCATGAAATTCATTTCTTATTGATAGTAATTGTGGAATTCAAAATTAGAGACAGCCTCCCATCATTTCTCATTAGCAAAGCTCCTCTTTTGACTCCAAACACACTTTTTGACACATTGATCATGAAATTAACACATGTGGCTAAAGAAGCTAGTATATTGATTGAAGTAAACAATGATAAACACCATTACAACTCTAAATCGATTTAAATCCGTCAATCAAGGGCGTCATTCATCATGGTTTCCATTCCGTACAAATGTGAACTGGTTTAATTCCTAAATCACTAGACATTCTAATCGCCTCATGTGAATTACGCTCCTCTTATTGTTACCCGGACTTTTTTCATGCAATAACCTTGAAATGAAATTTTGCTTCATCCTTAATGACAATATTCGTTATGAAAAAAATGCCCATGGACCATCTATAACATGAATTCTTTCAATTTAACAACCAATGGAGTCCTTGATCATGAAATTCATTTCTTATTGATAGTAATTGTGGAATTCAAAATTAGAGACAGCCTCCCATCATTTCTCATTAGCAAAGCTCCTCTTTTGACTCCAAACACACTTTTTGACACATTGATCATAAAATTAACACATGTAGCTAAACAACCTATAATATTGATTGAATCAAACAAGTATAAAAACCTTTAAAACTCTACATCTATTTAATTCCGTCAACCAAAGGTGTCATTCATCGTGGTTTGCATTTTGTACAAAGGTGAACTGGTTTAATTCTTAAATCATGAGACATTCTAATGAGCTCATGTGAATTAGGCTCCTTTTATTGTTACCAGGGCTATTTTGCATGCAATAACCTTGAAATTAAAATTTGGTTCATCCTTAATGACTATATTCGTTATGAAGAAAATGCCCACGGACGATTTATAACATAAATTCATTAAATTTAACAAAAAATGGAGTCCTTGATCTTGAATTTCATTTCTTATTGATATTAATTTTTGAATTCAAAATTAGATATTGCCTCCCATCATTTGTGGTTAGCAAGGCTCCTCTTTTGCCTCCACACACACTTTTTGACACATTGATCATGAAATTAACACATGTGGCTAAACAACCTAGTATATTGATTAAATCAAACAAGTATAAACAACATTACAACTCTAAATCTATTTAAATCCTTCAATCAAAGGAGACATTCATCATGGTTTCCATTCTACATATGTGAACTGGTGTAATTCTTAAATCACGAGACATTCTAATCGCCTCATGTGAATTAGGCTCCTCTTATTGTTACCAGGACTTTTTTCATGCAATAACCTTGAAATGAAATTTTGTTTCATCCTTAATGACTATATTCGTTATGAAAAAAATGCCCATGGACCATCTCTAACATGAATTCATTCAATTTAACAACCAATAGAGTCCTTGATCTTGAAATTCATTTCTTATTGATATTAATTGTTCAATTCAAAATTAGAGAGTGCCTCAAATGATTTCACATAACAATGCTCGTCTTTTGACTCCAAACACACTTTTTGACACATTGATCATAAAATTAACACATGTAGCTAAACAACCTATTATATTGATTGAATCAAACAAGTATAAAAACCTTTAAAACTCTAAATCTATTTAATTCCGTCAACCAAAGGTGTCATTCATCGTGGTTTGCATTACGTACAAAGGTGAACTAGTTTAATTCTTAAATCATGAGACATTCTAATGAGCTCATGTGAATTAGGCTCCTTTTATTGTTACCAGGGCTATTTTGCATGCAATAACCTTGAAATTAAAATTTGGTTCATCCTTAATGACTATATTCGTTATGAAGAAAATGCCCACGGACCATTTATAACATAAATTCATTAAATTTAAAAAACAATGGAGTCCTTGATCTTCAAATTCATTTCTTATTGATATTAATTTTGGAATTCAAAATTAGAGACAGCCTCCCATCATTTCTCATTAGCAATGCTCCTCTTTTGACTCCAAACACACTTTTTGACATATTGATCATGAAATTAGCACATGTGGCTAAACAACCTAGTAAATTGATTCAATCAATCAAGTATAAACAACATTACAACTATAAATCTATTTAAATCCGTCAATCAAGGGAGTCATTCATCATGGTTTCCATTCCGTACAAATGTGAACTGTTTTAATTCTTAAATCACGAGACATTCTAATCGCCTCATGTGAATTAGGCTCCGCTTATTGTTACCAGGACTTTTTTCATGCAATAACCTTGAAATGAAATTTTGTTTCATCATTAATGACTATATTCGTTATGAAAAAAATGCCCATGGACCATCTCTAACATCAATTCATTCAATTTAACAACCAATGGAGTCCTTGATCTTGAAATTCATTTCTTATTAATATTAATTGTGGAATTCAAAATTAGAGATTGCCTCCCATCATTTGTCGTTAGCAAGGCTCCTCTTTTGCCTCCACACAGACTTTTTGACACATTGATCATGAAATTAACACATGTGGCTAAACAACCTAGTATATTGATTAAATCAATCAAGTATAAATAACATTACAACTCTAAATCTATTTCAATCCGCCAATCAAAGGAGACATTCATCATGGTTTCCATTTTGTACAAATGTGAACTGGTGTAATTCTTAAATCAGGAGACATTCTCATCGCTTCATGTGAATTAGGCTCCTCTTATTGTTACCAGGACTTTTTTCATGCAATAACCTTGAAATGAAATTTTGTTTCATCCTTAATGACTATATTTGTTATGAAAAAAATGCCCATGGACCATCTCTAACATGAATTCATTCAATTTAACAACCAATGGAGTCCTGGATCTTCAAATTCATTTCTTATTGATATTAATTTTGGAATTCAAAATTAGAGATAGCCTCCCATCATTTCTCATTAGCAATGCTCCTCTTTTGACTCCAAACACACTTTTTGACACATTGATCATGAAATTAACACATGTGGCTAAACAACCTAGTATATTGATTGAATCAAACAAGTATCAACACCATCACAACTCTAAATCGATTTAAATCCATCAATCAAGGGAGTCATTCATCATGGTTTGCATTCTGTACAAATGTGAACTGGTTTAATTCTTAAATCACGACACATTCTAATCGCCTCATGTGAATTATGCTCCTCTTATTGTTACCCGGACATTTTTCATACAATAACCTTGAAATGAAATTTTGTTTCATCCTTAATTACTATATTCGTTATGAAAAAAATGCCCATGGACCATCTATGACATGAATTCATTCAATTTAACAACCAATGGAGTCCTTGATCTTGAAATTCATTTCATATTGATATTAATTGTTCAATCCAAAATTAGAGAGTGCCTCAAATGATTTCACATAACAATGCTCCTCTTTTGAATCCAAACACACTTTTTGACACATTGATCATGAAATTTGCACATGTGGCTAAACAACCTAGTATATTGATTGAATCAATCAAGTATAAACAACATTACAACTCTAAATCGATTTAAATTCGTCAATCAAGGGAGTCATTCATCATGGTTTGCATTCCGTACAAATGTGAACTGGTTTAATTCTTAAATCATGAGACATTCTAATCGCCTCATGTGAATTAGGCCCCTCATATTGTTACCAGGACTTTTTTCATGCAATAACCTTGAAATGAAATTTTGTTTCATCCTTAATGACTATATTCGTTATGAAATAAATGCCCATGGACCATCTCTAACATGAATTCATTCAATTTAACAACCAACGAAGTCCTTGATCTTCAAATTCATTTCTTATTGATATTAATTGTGGAATTCAAAATTAGAGACAGCCTCCCATCATTTCTCATTAGCAATGCTCCTCTTTTGACTCCAAACACACTTTTTGATGCATTGATCATGAAATTAGCACATGTGGCTAAACAACCTAGTATATTGTTTAAATCAATCAAGTATAAACAACATTACAACTCTAAATCTATTTAAATCCGTCAATCAAAGGACACATTCATCATGGTTTCTATTCTGTACAAATGTGAACTGGTGTAATTCTTAAATCACGAGACATTCTAATCGCCCCATGTGAATTAGGCTCCTCTTATTGTTACCAGGACTTTTTTTCATGCAATAACCTTGAAATGAAATTTTGTTTCATCCTTAATGACTATATTCGTTATGAAAAAAATGCCCATGCACCATCTATAACATGAATTCATTGAATTTAACAACCGATGGAGTCTTTGATCTTGTAATTCATTTCTTATTGATATTAATTGTGGAATTCAAAATTAGAGATAGCCTCCCATCATTTCTCATTAGCAATGCTCCTCTTTTGACTCCAAACACACTTTTTGACACATTGATCATGAAATTAGCACATGTGGCTAAACAACCTAGTATATTGATTAAATCAATCAAGTATAAAACAACATTACAACTATAAATCTATTTAAATCCGTCAATCAAGGGAGTCATTCATCATGGTTTCCATTCCGTTCAAATGTGAACTGTTTTAATTCTTAAATCACGAGACATTCTGATCGCCTCATGTGAATTAGGCTCCTCTTATTGTTACCAGGACTTTTTTCATGCAATAACCTTGAAATGGAATTTTGTTTCATCCTTAATGACTCTATTCGTTATGAAAAAAATGCCCATGGACCATCTCTAACATGAATTCATTCAATTTAACAACCAATGGAGTACTTGATCTTGAAATTCATTTCTTATTGATATTAATTGTGGAATTCATAATTAGAGACATCCTCTCATCATTTCTCGTAAGCAATGCTCCTCTTTTGATTCCAAACACACTTTTTGACACATTGATCATGAAATTAGCACATGTGGCTAAACAACCTAGTATATTGATTAAATTAATCAAGTATAAACAACATTACAGCTCTAAATCTATTTAAATCCATCAATCAAAGGAGTCATTAATCATGGTTTCCATTCCGTACAAATGTGAACTGGTTTAATTCTTAAATCACGAGACATTCTAATCGCCTCATGTGAATTAGGCACCCCTTATTGTTACCAGGACTTTTTTCATGCAATAATCTTGAAATGAAATTTTGTTTCATCGTTAATGACTATATTCGTTATGAAAAAAATGCCCATGGACCATCTATAACATGAATTCATTCAATTTAACAACCAATGGAGTCCTTGACCTTGAAATTCATTTCTTATTGATATTAATTTTGGAATTCAAAATTAGAGATTGCCTCCCATCATTTGTCATGAGCAAGGCTCCTCTTTTGCCTCCACAAACACTTTTTGACACATTGATCATGAAATTAACACATGTGGCTAAACATCCTAGTATATTGATTAAATCAATCAAGCATAAACAACATTACAACTCTAAATCCATATAAATCCGCCAATCAAAGGAGACATTCATCATGGTTTCCATTCTGTACAAATGTGAACTGGTGTAATTCTTAAATCACGAGACATTCTAATCGCCTCATGTGAATTAGGCTCCCCTTATTGTTACCAGGACTTTTTTCATGCAATAACGTTGAAATGAAATTTTGTTTCATCCTTAATGACTATATTCGTTATGAAAAAAATGCCCATGGACCATCTCTAACATGAATTCGTTCAATTCAACACCCAATGGAGTCCTTGATCTTGAAATTCATTTCTTATTGATATTAATTGTGCAATTGAAAATTAGAGATTGCCTCCCATCATTTGTGGTTAGCAATGCTCCTCTTTTGCCTCCACACACACTTTTTAACACATTGATCATGAAATTAACACATGTCGCTAAACAACCTTGTATATTGATTAAATCAATCAAGTATAAACAACATTACAACTCTAAATCTATTTAAATCCGCCAATCAAAGGAGACATTCATCATGGTTTCCATTCTGTAAAAATGTGAACTGGTGTAATTCTTAAATCACGAGACATTTTAATCGCCTCATGTGAATTAGGCTCCTCTTATTGTTACCAGGACTTTTTTCATGCAATAACCTTGAAATGAAATTTTCTTTCACCCTTAATGACTATATTCGTTATGAAAAAATGCCCATGGACCATCTCTAACATGAATTCATTCAATTTAACAACCATTGGAGTCCTTGATCTTGAAATTCATTTCTTATTAATATTAATTGTGGAATTCAAAATTAGAGATTGCCTCCCATCATTTGTCGTTAGCAAGGCTCCTCTTTTCCCTCCATACACACCTTTTGACACATTGATCATGAAATTAACACATGTGGCTAAACAACCTAGTATATTGATTGAATCAAACAATTATAAACACCATTACAACTCTAAATCGATTTAAATCCGTCAATCAAGGGAGTCATTCATCATGGTTTGCATTCCGTACAAATGTGAACTGGTTTAATTCTTAAATAACGAGACATTCTAATCGCCTCATGTGAATTAGGCTCCTCTTATTGTTACCAGGACTTTTTTCATGCAATAACCTTGAAATGAAATTTTGCTTCATCCTTAATGACTATATTCGTGATGAAAAAAAAGCCCATGGACCATCTATAACATGAATTCATTCAATTTAACAACCAATGGAGTCCTTGATCTTGAAATTAATTTCTTATTGATATTAATTGTGGAATTCAAAATTAGAGATAGCCTCCGATCATTTCTCATTAGCAATGCTCCTCTTTTGACTCCAAACACACTTTTTGACACATTGATCATGAAATTAGCACATGTGGCTAAACAACCTAGTGTATTGATTAAATCAATCAAGTATAAACAACATTACAACTCTAAATCGATTTAAATCCGTCAATCAAGGGAGTCATTCATCATGGTTTCCATTCCGTACAAATGTGAACTGGTTTAATTCTTAAATCACGAGACATTCTAATCGCCTCATGTGAATTAGGCTCCTCTTATTGTTACCAGGATTTTGTTCATGCAATAACCTTGAAATGAAATTTTGCTTCATCCTTAATGACTATATTTCTTATGAAAAAAATGCCCATGGACCATCTATAACATGAATTCATTCAATTTAACAACCAATGGAGTCCTTGATCTTGAAATTCATTTCTTATTGATAGTAATTGTGGAATTCAAAATTAGAGACAGCCTCCTCCCATCATTTCTCATTAGCAATGCTACTCTTTTGACTCCAAACACACTTTTTGACACATTGATCATGAAATTAACACATGTGGCTAAACAACCTAGTATATTGATTAAATCAATCAAGTATAAACAACATTACAACTCTAAATCGATTTAAATCCGTCAATCAAGGGAGTCATTCATCATGGTTTCCATTCCATACAAATGTGAACTGGTTTAAATCTTAAATCACGAGACATTCTAATCGCCTCATGTGAATTAGGGTCATCTTAGTGTTACCAGGACGTTTTTCATGCAATAACCTTGAAATTAAATTTTGCTTCATCCTTAATGACTATATTCGTTATGAAAAAAATGCCCATGGACCATCTATAACATGAATTCATTCAATTTAACAGCCAATGGAGTCCTTGATCTTGAAATTCATTTCTTATTGATATTAATTGTTCAATTCAAAATTAGGGAGTGCCTCAAATGATTTCACATTTGCAATGCTCCTCTTTTGACTCCAAACACACTTTTTGAGACATTGATCATACAATTAACACATGTAGCTAAACAACCTATTATATTGATTGAATCAAACAAGTATAAAAACCTTTAAAACACTAAATCTATTTAATTCCGTCAACCAAAGGTGCCATTCATCGTGGTTTGCATTTCGTACAAATGTGAACTGGTTTAATTCTTAAATCATGAGACATTCTAATGAGCTCATGTGAATTAGGCTCCTTTTATTGTTACCAGGGCTATTTTTCATGCAATAACTTTGAAATTAAAATTTGCTTCATCCTTAATGACTATATTCGTTATGAAGAAAATGCCCACGGACCATTTATAACATAAATTCATTAAATTTAACAAACAATGGAGTCCTTGATCTTGAATTTCATTTCTTATTGATATTAATTGTTGAATTCAAAATTAGAGATTGCCTCCCATCATTTGTCGTTAGCAAGGCCCTTCTTTTGCCTCCACACACACTTTTTGAAACATTGATCATGAAATTAACACATGTGGCTAAACAACCTAGTATATTGATTAAATCAATCAAGTATAAACGACATTACAACTCTAAATCTATTTAAATCTGTCAATCAAAGGAGACATTCATCATGGTTTCCATTCTATACAAATGTGAACTGGTGTAATTCTTCAATAACGAGACATTCTAATCGCCTCATGTGAATTAGGCTCCTCTTATTGTTACCAGGACTTTTTTCAGGCAATAACCTTGAAATGAAATTTTGTTTCATCCTTGATGACTATATTCGTTATGAAAAAAATGCCCATTGACCATCTATAACATGAATTCATTCAATTTAACAACCAATGGAGTTCTTGATCTTGAAATTCATTTCTTATTGATATTAATTGTGGAATTCAAAATTAGAGACAGCCTCCCATCATTTCTCATTAGCAATGCTCCTCTTTTCACTCCAAACACACTTTTTGACACATTGATCATGAAATTAGCACATGTGGCTAAACAACCTAGTATATTGATTAAATCAATCAAGTATATACAACATTAGAACTCTAAATCGATTTCAATCCGTCAATCAAGGGAGTCATTCATCATGGTTTGCATTCAGTACAAATGTGAACTGGTTTAATTCTTAAATCAGGAGACATTCTAATCGCCTCATGTGAATTAGGCCCCTCTTATTGTTACTAGGACTTTTTTCATGCAATAACCTTGAAATGAAATTTCTTTTCATCCTTAATGAATATATTCGTTATGAAAAAAATGCCCATGGACCATCTCTAACATGAATTCATTCAATTTGACAACCAATGGAGTCCTTGATCTTGAAATTCATTTCTTATTGATATTAATTGTGGAATTCATAATTAGAGACAGCCTCTCATCATTTCTCATAAGCAATGCTCCTCTTTTGACTCCAAACACACTTTTTGACATATTGATCATGAAATTAGCACATGTGGCTAAACAACCTAGTATATTGATTAAATCAATCAAGTATAAACAAAATTACAACTCTAAATCGATTTAAATCCGTCAATCAAGGGAGTCATTCATCATGGTTTCCATTCCGTACAAATGTGAACTGGTTTAATTCTTAAATCACGAGACATTCTAATCGCCTCATGTGAATTAGGCTCCTCTTATTGTTACCAGGACTTTTTTTTCATGCAATAACCTTGAAATGAAATTTTGCTTCATCCTTAATGACTATATTCGTGATGAAAAAAAAGCCCATGGACCATCTATAACATGAATTCATTCAATTTAACAACCAATGAAGTCCTTGATCTTGAAATTTATTTCTTATTGATATTAATTGTGGAATTCAAAATTAGAAATAGCCTCCGATCATTTCTCATTAGCAATGCTCCTCTTTTGACTCCAAACACTCTTTTTGACAGATTGATCATGAAATTAGCACATGTGGCTAAACAACTTAGTGTATTGATTAAATCAATCAAGTATAAACAACATTACAACTCTAAATCAATTTAAATCCGTCAATCAAGGGAGTCATTCATCATGGTTTCCATTCCGTACAAATGTGAACTGGTTTAATTCTTAAATAACGAGACATTCTAATCGCCTCATGTGAATTAGGCTCCTCTTATTGTTACCAGGACTTTTTTCATGCAATAACCTTGAAATGAAATTTTGCTTCATCCTTAATGACTATATTCGTGATGAAAAAAAAGCCCATGGACCATCTATAACATGAATTCATTCAATTTAACAACCAATGGAGTCCTTGATCTTGAAATTAATTTCTTATTGATATTAATTGTGGAATTCAAAATTAGAGATAGCCTCCGATCATTTCTCATTAGCAATGCTTCTCTTTTGACTCCAAACACACTTTTTGACACATTGATCATGAAATTAGCACATGTGGCTAAACAACCTAGTGTATTGATTAAATCAATCAAGTATAAACAACATTACAACTCTAAATCGATTTAAATCCGTCAATCAAGGGAGTCATTCATCATGGTTTCCATTCCGTACAAATGTGAACTGGTTTAATTCTTAAATCACGAGACATTCTAATCGCCTCATGTGAATTAGGCTCCTCTTATTGTTACCAGGATTTTGTTCATGCAATAACCTTGAAATGAAATTTTGCTTCATCCTTAATGACTATATTCCTTATGAAAAAAATGCCCATGGACCATCTATAACATGAATTCATTCAATTTAACAACCAATGGAGTCCTTGATCTTGAAATTCATTTCTTATTGATAGTAATTGTGGAATTCAAAATTAGAGACAGCCTCCCATCATTTCTCATTAGCAATGCTACTCTTTTGACTCCAAACACACTTTTTGACACATTGATCATGAAATTAACACATGTGGCTAAACAACCTAGTATATTGATTAAATCAATCAAGTATAAACAACATTACAACTCTAAATCGATTTAAATCCGTCAATCAAGGGAGTCATTCATCATGGTTTCCATTCCATACAAATGTGAACTGGTTTAAATCTTAAATCACGAGACATTCTAATCGCCTCATGTGAATTAGGGTCATCTTAGTGTTACCAGGACGTTTTTCATGCAATAACCTTGAAATTAAATTTTGCTTCATCCTTAATGACTATATTCGTTATGAAAAAAATGCCCATGGACCATCTATAACATGAATTCATTCAATTTAACAGCCAAAGGAGTCCTTGATCTTGAAATTCATTTCTTATTGATATTAATTGTTCAATTCAAAATTAGGGAGTGCCTCAAATGATTTCACATTTGCAATGCTCCTCTTTTGACTCCAAACACACTTTTTGAGACATTGATCATACAATTAACACATGTAGCTAAACAACCTATTATATTGATTGAATCAAACAAGTATAAAAACCTTTAAAACACTAAATCTATTTAATTCCGTCAACCAAAGGTGCCATTCATCGTGGTTTGCATTTCGTACAAATGTGAACTGGTTTAATTCTTAAATCATGAGACATTCTAATGAGCTCATGTGAATTAGGCTCCTTTTATTGTTACCAGGGCTATTTTTCATGCAATAACTTTGAAATTAAAATTTGCTTCATCCTTAATGACTATATTCGTTATGAAGAAAATGCCCACGGACCATTTATAACATAAATTCATTAAATTTAACAAACAATGGAGTCCTTGATCTTGATTTTCATTTCTTATTGATATTAATTGTTGAATTCAAAATTAGAGATTGCCTCCCATCATTTGTCGTTAGCAAGGCTCCTCTTTTGCCTCCACACACACTTTTTGACACATTGATCATGAAATTAGCACATGTGGCTAAACAACCTTGTATATTGATTAAATCAATCAAGTATAAACAACATTACAACTCTAAATCTATTTAAATACGTCAATCAAAGGAGTCATTCATCATGGTTTCCATTCTGTACAAATGTGAACTGGTGTAATTCTTAAATCACGAGACATTCTAATTGCCTCATGTGAATTAGGCTCCTCTTATTGTTACCAGGACTTTTTTTCATGCAATAACCTTGAAATGAAATTTTGTTTCATCCTTAATGACTATATTCGTTATGAAAAAAAAATGCCCATGGACCATCTCTAACATGAATTCATTCAATTTAACAACCAATGGAGTCCTTGATCTTGAAATTCATTTCTTATTAATATAGTAATTGTGAAATTCAAAATTAGAGACAACCTCCCATCATTTCTCATTAGCAATGCTCCTCTTTTGACTCCAAACACACTTTTTGACACATTGATCATGAAATTAACACATGTGGCTAAACAACCTAGTATATTGATTGAATCAAACAATGATAAACACCATTACAACTCTAAATCGATTTAAATCCATCAATCAAGGGAGTCATTCATGATGGTTTGCATTCCGTACAAATGTGAACTGGTTTAATTCTTAAATCACGAGACATTCTAATCGCCTCATGTGAATTAGGGTCCTCTTATTGTTACCAGGACGTTTTTCATGCAATAACCTTGAAATTAAATTTTGCTTCATCCTTAATGACTATATTCGTTATGAAAAAAATGCCCATGGACCATCTATATCATGAATTCATTCAATTTAACAACCAATGGAGTTATTGATCTTGAAATTCATTTCTTATTGATATTAATTGTTCAATTCAAAATTAGAGAGTGTCTCAAATGATTTCACATTAGCAATGCTCCTTTTTTGACTCCGAACACACTTTTTGACACATTGATCATAAAATTAACACATGTAGCTAAACAACCTATATTATATTGATTGAATGAAACAAGTATAAAAAACCTTTAAAACCCTAAATCTATTTAATTCCATCAACCAAAGGTGTCATTCATCATGGTTTGCATTTCGTACAAATGTGAACGGGTTTAATTCCTAAATCATTAGACATTCTAATGAGCTCTTGTGAATTAGGCTCCTTTTATTGTTACCAGGACTATTTTTCATGCAATAACCTTGAAATTAAAATTTGCTTCATCCTTAATGACTATATTCGTTATGAAGAAAATGCCCACGGACCATTTAAAACATAAATTCATTAAATTTAACAAACAATGGAGTCCTTGATCTTGATTTTCATTTCTTGTTGATATTAATTGTTGAATTCAAAATTAGAGATTGCCTCCCATCATTTGTCGTTAGCAAGGCTCCTCTTTTGCCTCCACACACACTTTTTGACACATTGATCATGAAATTAACACATGTGGCTAAACAACCTAGTATATTGATTAAATCAATCAAGTATAAACAACATTACAACTCTAAATCTATTTAAATCCATCAATCAAAGGAGACAGTCATCATGGTTTCCATTCTGTACAAGTGTGAACTGGTGTAATTCTTAAATCACGAGACACATTCTAATCGCCTCATGTGAATTAGGCTCTCTTATATGTTACCACCAGGACTTTTTTCATGCAATAACCTTGAAATGAAATTTTGTTTTCATCCGTAATGACTATATTCGTTATGAAAAAAATGCCCATGGACCATCTATAACATGAATTCATTCAATTTAACAACCAATGGAGTCTTTGATCTTGAAATTCATTTCTTATTGATATTAATTGTGGAATTCAAAATTAGAGACAGCCTCTTATCATTTCTCATAAGCAATGCTCCTCTTTTGACTCCAAGCACACTTTTTGACACATTGATCATGAAATTAGCACATGTGGCTAAACAACCTTGTATATTGATTAAATCAATCAAGTATAAACAACATTACAACTCTAAATCTATTTAAATACGTCAATCAAAGGAGACATTCATCATGGTTTCCATTCTGTACAAATGTGAACTGGTGTAATTCTTAAATCACGAGACATTCTAATCGCCTCATGTGAATTAGGGTCCTTTTATTGTTACCAGGACGTTTTTTATGCAATAACCTTGAAACTAAATTTTGCTTCATCGTTAATGACTATATTCGTTATGAAAAAAATGCCCATGGACAATCTATAACATGAATTCATTCAATTTAACACCCAATGGAGTCCTTGATCTTGAAATTCATTTCTTATTGATAGTAATTGTGGAATTCAAAATTAGAGACAGCCTCCCATCATTTCTTATTAGCAAAGCTCCTCTTTTGACTCCAAACACACTTTTTGACACATTGATCATGAAATTAACACATGTGGCTAAAGAAGCTAGTATATTGATTGAAGTAAACAATGATAAACACCATTACAACTCTAAATCGATTTAAATCCGTCAATCAAGGGCGTCATTCATCATGGTTTCCATTCCGTACAAATGTGAACTGGTTTAATTCCTAAATCACGAGACATTCTAATCGCCTCATGTGAATTACGCTCCTCTTATTGTTACCCGGACTTTTTTCATGCAATAACCTTGAAATGAAATTTTGCTTCATCCTTAATGACAATATTCGTTATGAAAAAAAATGCCCATGGACCATCTATAACATGAATTCTTTCAATTTAACAACCAATGGAGTCCTTGATCATGAAATTCATTTCTTATTGATAGTAATTGTGGAATTCAAAATTAGAGACAGCCTCCCATCATTTCTCATTAGCAAAGCTCCTCTTTTGACTCCAAACACACTTTTTGACACATTGATCATAAAATTAACACATGTAGCTAAACAACCTATAATATTGATTGAATCAAACAAGTATAAAAACCTTTAAAACTCTACATCTATTTAATTCCGTCAACCAAAGGTGTCATTCATCGTGGTTTGCATTTTGTACAAAGGTGAACTGGTTTAATTCTTAAATCATGAGACATTCTAATGAGCTCATGTGAATTAGGCTCCCTTTATTGTTACTAGGGCTATTTTGCATGCAATAACCTTGAAATTAAAATTTGGTTCATCCTTAATGACTATATTCGTTATGAAGAAAATGCCCACGGACGATTTATAACATAAATTCATTAAATTTAACAAAAAATGGAGTCCTTGATCTTGAATTTCATTTCTTATTGATATTAATTTTTGAATTCAAAATTAGATATTGCCTCCCATCATTTGTGGTTAGCAAGGCTCCTCTTTTGCCTCCACACACACTTTTTGACACATTGATCATGAAATTAACACATGTGGCTAAACAACCTAGTATATTGATTAAATCAAACAAGTATAAACAACATTACAACTCTAAATCTATTTAAATCCTTCAATCAAAGGACACATTCATCATGGTTTCCATTCTACATATGTGAACTGGTGTAATTCTTAAATCACGAGACATTCTAATCGCCTCATGTGAATTAGGCTCCTCTTATTGTTACCAGGACTTTTTTCATGCAATAACCTTGAAATGAAATTTTGTTTCATCCTGACCATATCTAACATGATTCATTCAATTTAACAACCAATAGAGTCCTTGATCTTGAAATTCATTTCTTATTGATATTAATTGTTCAATTCAAAATTAGAGAGTGCCTCAAATGATTTCACATAACAATGCTCGTCTTTTGACTCCAAACACACTTTTTGACACATTGATCATAAAATTAACACATGTAGCTAAACAACCTATTATATTGATTGAATCAAACAAGTATAAAAACCTTTAAAACTCTAAATCTATTTAATTCCGTCAACCAAAGGTGTCATTCATCGTGGTTTGCATTACGTACAAAGGTGAACTAGTTTAATTCTTAAATCATGAGACATTCTAATGAGCTCATGTGAATTAGGCTCCTTTTATTGTTACCAGGGCTATTTTGCATGCAATAACCTTGAAATTAAAATTTGGTTCATCCTTAATGACTATATTCGTTATGAAGAAAATGCCCACGGACCATTTTATAACATAAATTCATTAAATTTAAACAAACAATGGAGTCCTTGATCTTCAAATTCATTTCTTATTGATATTAATTTTGGAATTCAAAATTAGAGACAGCCTCCCCATCATTTTCTCATTAGCAATGCTCCTCTTTTGACTCCAAAACACACTTTTTGACATTATTGATCATGAAATTAGCACATGTGGCTAAACAACCTAGTAAATTGATTCAATCAATCAAGTATAAACAAACATTACAACTATAAATCTATTTAAATCCGTCAATCAAGGGAGTCATTCATCATGGTTTCCATTCCGTACAAATGTGAACTGTTTTAATTCTTAAATCACGAGACATTCTAATCGCCTCATGTGAATTAGGCTCCGCTTATTGTTACCAGGACTTTTTTCATGCAATAACCTTGAAATGAAATTTTGTTTCATCATTAATGACTATATTCGTTATGAAAAAAATGCCCATGGACCATCTCTAACATCAATTCATTCAATTTAAACAACCAATGGAGAGTCCTTGATCTTGAAATTCATTTCTTATTAATATTAATTGGGGAATTCAAAATTAGAGATTGCCTCCCATCATTTGTCGTTAGCAAGGCTCCTCTTTTGCCTCCACACAGACTTTTTGACACATTGATCATGAAATTAACACATGTGGCTAAACAACCTAGTATATTGATTAAATCAATCAAGTATAAATAACATTACAACTCTAAATCTATTTCAATCCGCCAATCAAAGGGAGACATTCATCAATGGTTTCCATTTTTGTACAAATGTGAACTGGTGTAATTCTTAAATCAGGAGACATTCTCATCGCTTCATGTGAATTAGGCTCCTCTTATTGTTACCAGGACTTTTTTCATGCAATAACCTTGAAATGAAATTTTGTTTCATCCTTAATGACTATATTTGTTATGAAAAAAAATGCCCATGGACCATCTCTAACATGAATTCATTCAATTTAAACAAACCAATGGAGTCCTGGATCTTCAAATTCATTTCTTATTGATATTAATTTTGGAATTCAAAATTAGAGATAGCCTCCCCATCATTTCTCATTAGCAATGCTCCTCTTTTGACTCCAAACACACACTTTTTGACACATTGATCATGAAATTAACAATCATGTGGCTAAACAACCTAGTATATTGATTGAATCAAACAAGTATCAACACTACCATCACAACTCTAAATCGATTTAAATCCATCAATCAAGGGAGTCATTCATCATGGTTTGCATTCTGTACAAATGTGAACTGGTTTAATTCTTAAATCACGACACATTCTAATCGCCTCATGTGAATTATGCTCCTCTTATTGTTACCCGGACATTTTTCATACAATAACCTTGAAATGAAATTTTGTTTCATCCTTAATTACTATATTCGTTATGAAAAAAATGCCCATGGACCATCTATGACATGAATTCATTCAATTTAACAACCAATGGAGTCCTTGATCTTGAAATTCATTTCATATTGATATTAATTGTTCAATCAAGAATTAGAGAGT